>OY282450.1:68888379-69298897 GCA_958295655.1 Palloptera scutellata
AAGTGTTTTTGTTTTATTTTAAAAAATGTATCGTACTTGGGTTTTGCTTAAAATTTTACCAACTTATGTATGCTAGCCGCAACAATACATAATTGTTGGCATTAAGGTGACCAGAATGGCTGTAGAAACATAGCTAGAATAGTAAGCAAGATATTTTGATAACGCCGCCAGACAAATTGCAATTTTTCATTCAGCTCATGAAAGAAAATCCAATTCTGATAGGTGGGTTCGCCCTAGGCACTCCATGGGCTATTGTGCCATTAAAAGAAGAAGAAGTTTGCTTCCAAGAAAGTTTTTGACAACATCAGCGAATGTAATTTATGCTTTATTTTCCATAGAGGGCTTAGCAAATACATATGTAACCTGCACATTACAGAACATTTTTTTGGAACTTGACACTTCTTATGGAAGTTTACTGAAATCTGGATCGGCAACCTTTTGCTTGGCTATCTATGCACACATTAAAAAAAATTACCACAAACTAATTTCTCTCTCGAAATGTTAAGCTGTAACACATAGTGTGGTGGGGAGCGCAAACAAAAGAGCGAGTAAACAAAATACACTCCTGTAAGAACTACTCGAACAGCACTCTCTCTCTCTCTCTCTCTATGATTTATTTATGTATTTGCACTAAAGGAATACAACACGACTAACAATAACAGTAAATCTCTCTGAAGTCAATCACTCGCTAATATGAAAATTAATCGATTGTTCGCAGTCGACCGCGTGTGTATGTACACAGGAGTTGACATTGAGAGAGCCGATGTCGTTGCTTGTAAGTTCCATGTACAACAAAATATTCCATACACATACTTACATAGGATGAACAAATTCCGATCACAATACCAGCTCTCACTGTCTGCTCATGCACTCTATGGTACACTCTCTCATATTAAAAAGGAACGAAAGGAATTTCGTATGAGAATTGTGCGTTGAAATTATTACTGCTTTTAATTTGAGTTGATTTTTCCAACTAGTTTCTTTTATATTTTTTCATTTCATTATAAAGTGTGGTTTTCAATCTGGCAATACTTTTTTCGGAGTTAGTCTTTTTGACAGCTGTCACTTGATTTACGCTCAGTTTGATTTGCCATTTCATATTGAATAGACTTACTCCTGAACAACTTTTGCAAATCGTGCAAATTTATTACCAAAATAATGGTTCGGTTCACGCGACGCATTTTGTTCAGTGATGAAGCTCACTTTTGGTTGAATGGGTACATTAATAAGCAAAGTTGTTGCATTTGGAGTGATCATAATCCACAAGCGATTGTTGAGACGCCGTTACATCCTCAAAAAGTCACTGTTTGGTGTGCTCTATGGGCAGAGGGAATCATTGGTCCTTATTTCTTCAAAGATGAAGCAGGTCATAATGTTGCAGTCAATGGGGAACGCTATAGAGCCATGATTAATGACTATGACTTTTTCGTGCCTGAATTGGAGGATGTTGATGTGGACGACCTTTGGTTCCAACAAGACGGCGCTACATGCCATACAGCCATACAGCCAACGAAACAATTAATTTATTGAAGGAAACTTTTGGTGAGCGCATTATCTCGCGTCGTGGGCCTGTGGCGTGGCCTCCAAGATCGTGCGATTTAACACCGCTGGACTATTTTTTGTGGGGTTATGTGTAGTCGCTTGTCTACGCAGAGACGAAGCCCGAGACGATTGACGCCTTGGAAAAGAATATTCGGCGCGTTATTACTGACATACGGCCCCAATTGCTGCAAAAAGTGGTCGAAAATTGGGCCTCTCGGCTGGAATTTATTCGAACCAGCCGCGGCGGCCACTTGCCCGAAGTCGTTTTTAAAACATAATGGCAAATCCTTATCTTTATAATTAAGCTAAATTCTTGGCCATAGCATTGAATTAAATAATATGCGATAAAATCATTTTCTTAAAACAAAAAATTTAAATTCTACTGAATTAGTCAAATATGTTTTGACAATGGTGAGCATCAGCATCAATGACTTTAGTTCATTCATCGAAAACTTATTTTGTTATGCTTTTTCAAATACTCTTAGTTTTCCTTTGTTTTATTTTGCATTGAAAATTTCTCATGGTTTCAGTTACCACCAGAAAACAAAAGAACATGTTGGTCTGATTATCTTTTGTTGGCAAAATTTCAATTAATATAAATGAAAGCAGCATACTTTTAGGAGTTGCCAAACAAAATGAATCAGTTGTAAGTATTAAGGTAATATTGTATGTATTATGGTAACGTATGCTAATGGATATGAATGAGGGTGGTACAAGCCAATAATGCTTTATCGCTGCATCAGAATGATTGGCAATCTAAAAATATGCAATTTCTTAAGTAAGAAAGTGAAGGACTTTTTTTACTGGGTGAATTAATTATGGCAAAAGTATGAATTCAAAAGAATTTAATAGCTGCAAAATGCACAGTACATGTCAGATATGCCTGAAAATCAATTGAAAAGTAACAGAGCTCGCAGAGTGCTACCCTAAAAGTATGCAGTGCATTAAAGTTGGTCGGTAAGAATTCTTTCAAAGGATATGTTTTCTTTTATTGCAATTAATTTAAGTTCTTCACCTAAACTTTTAGCTGATACAATTGTGAAGTCTTTAAGGTGTTATGCTCTCAGTTGCCAGGTAAATTTGGCCCAAGGCATAAATATTTGCTGTAAGAAGGAGCATCTACGAGTTGTATGTACTACTCTGCCATACTTAAACACCTTGGGGAAGCACTCAACCCTTATCATCTTCTGTCATATTTGTCACTCATCTCGACAGTCGACAGACAGTTAGACAGTGAGACAATTAGACAGTTGAATACATGGATAGACTTAATATGAAATGAATTTCTATGCTGGTATTTCGTTTACATTTTTAAGCATTAAAAATAAATATGGTAATGAGTGGAGTGATAAAAGTTATAGCTTTAAATCCTTAATGATAGTGATGGGAAGAATCGAGTACTTGGGAATCGATACTTTCAAGAATTGGGTACTGTTTTTAGCCCTTTTTACTAAACTTTAGTAGCTTCAACTCTCCACAATAAGTTACCTTTGGACAGAAATGCTCTACAGGGTGCGCCATCTATTGTGTCGGTATGTGAATATTGAATAACTTAAAAAAAAAAAATTGATTTAATTTGGTCCTTTACACTATATTAAGACTAGTTTTTGAATACAACATCAATCAAGTGGCCGCCGTTATTGACCAAAGTAAAATGTGCTTTGTTGCTGCGTTTCCCATCACTTTTTCGAGCATCTCGCACGACTGTTTGTCTTGAGCTCGTTAATGGTCTGAGGCATACACTTTTCTTTTCAAATAACTCCAAAAGAAGAAGTCAGGAGGGGTGAAATCTGGAGTCAACGTCGGCGCATTTTAACACCAAGCGTCCAGGGAATTTTAGTGGCAGAAGCTGCATTGTTTGATTTGCAGTGTGGCATGGCGCATCGTCTTGTTGAAACCAGTATCTGTCCAGACTTTTATCAGACATTTGTGGGCATACATAATGAGCCAACATCCACCGGCATCGATTCCCATCGAGTGTTTCGTCTGCTCCCAGTGTTGGTTTTGGCGGAAACGCCGGTAACTTTTTGGTCATGCAATAGGGTTTCATGGATCTCGTGTGAATTCTCCGTTCTCCAAATGCGGCAATTTAGCTTGTTAACGGGACCGGAAATTGTGAAATGGGCCCCGTCGGTCATCAAAATTTCCTTCCAAAAATCAGCTTCAGTGTCTGTCAACCATTCGAGCGACTGTTTGGCCGTATTCGAAGCGACGTGGATGGTCGGTCGGCAAATATTCTTTGAGTGAAGTGTACTATTCTATGGAAACAAATGCAAAAGCATGCTTCAAAATACGCCGCAAGGTGGTTCCACTGACGCCAAAATGCTGAGCGCGGTGACGATACGACACATGTGGGTTCTTAGCAATACTCTCTGTTAGCCCGTCAACCAGCTCATTGGAACGTCTCGGGTGTTGGTGAATGGCTTATCGACGATCTCGCGCTGTCCCGTGCTCAATAAAATAAGACACCAAACAACGAATAGCGTTGCCAGACGGCGCTGTTGGCCACGATATTTTCGACGATATGCACTTTGAGTTAACACAACTGAACAACTATTTTCAATGTACAGGGTGACTATTTCGGCACGTTGTTTCGGTGTGAAGCGATTCATTCAGACACTAACAGTTGGACCTCCACTGTATTTACATCTGCTAAATTGCCTTTTTGCAACCCATCTTCTTTATCTTGTGACAGTTTATCAGTAGGATCAACTTGTCTTAATCCTCTATTATCTTGCTGTGATCTATCTCTAACGTACTGACTTGACGTTTCAAAAACATGTTTACTCAAGTCAATCGGGGGTGATAAATGTTAACATTACTCAATGTTTGCACATGAGTTGACGTGCGCCAGCATATTTCGCTATCGTCGTCAAAGGTTTAAGTTAAACAATTTTATTTGCAAATATCTTGTATCGAAAATCGAAATCTTCTTTAGAAAATATAAATGGACCTTGTACTTACCTACTTGTTCATATTTATGTACATACTCGTATGTACATATGTTTGTACGAGTACCTAAGTAGTACTTATGTATATCGAGAGAAAAACTTGACATTCAGATAGCTTTAAAAATATAAACCCACTATTTGTTGACATGCTATAGCTTTTTGTAGCATACACAATCTGTGTGCAGGGTGTACTGATTTTGATTGAGTGAGTCCATTTAGCCAGGTCCGTCCGCCCGTCCGTCCGCCGGTCCGCCGGTCCGCCCGTCCGCCCGTCCGGCCGTCCTCCCTTGGAGGGTATAACTTGGGCAAACTTAAGCAATCTCAAGTAAGCTTTGTTCATGCAATCTCTAGGTTGTGATAATGTTAGTGTTCGCTGTTCAGCGATCACTTCACATTTTTCTCTCGTGCTCGGTGTACTGGTTGCATTCAAGTTCGTTGCAGAGTTGCTTTTGGTCGCAACTCAAATCTTTTTTTAATACTATTTTGTTCGCAACGGCAACACTAAATGGTATACCAAAAAAGTTTAAACGATTTTATCAATATGGAGAGTGAAATTAATAATATAAATAATATAATTGAAAGAATATGCAAATAATATAATTTTTCTACAATACTACTGTGGGCAAAAAGTAATAAGACTTTTAAATTTAAATTTCGCGCGGAAACCCATTCATCAAAATATTATTTTTTTAAGGTTGGTATGACTGTCGGTGACATCTGTGCCAAATGTCACATCAAAATAATCGTTAGTGTTTAGTATACGCTTGTCTTTCTGAAGTACAAAAAGTGCATTCGGCAATTTTCACAATGAGTGAAATTATTCAACAAAGCAGTTCCATTACATTTTGTGTGCGGAATCAAATTTCTGGTGCCGAAACGTTCAGAATGTTGCAAAAGGCCTTCGGTGATAATTGTATGTCGCGAGCAAGTGTTTTTGATTGGTACAATTTGTTCAAAGATGGTCGAGAACGCGTTGACGACGAACCACGTCCAGGACGGCCATCAACATCAACTGATGATCAACACGTCAATAAAATCAAGGAATTGGTGCTCGAGAATCGACGATTAACAGTCAGAGTCAGAGACCTTACTGGCATCGTTGGAATATCGGAAGGATCAGTGAAACCCATTTTAAAACATCATTTGGGCCTAAGAAGAGTGAATGCACGATTGGTTCCAAAATCACTGCATTGGTTTTACGAGACCATTTTGCCAACAATTCGATTGATATCGTTCCGCAACCACCCTATTCGCCTGACTTAGCACCGTGTGACTTTTGGCTATTTTCTAAACTCGAAAAACCGCTTCGTGGACACCGTTACACCGTTTTGAGTCAATTGAAGACATTAAACATGAATCGCTAAGCGCATTGAAGGCTATTCCGGAAATTGACTTTAACAACTGTTTCGAGAATTGGAAAAAACGTTGGCACAAGTGTATTGGGGCCGGGGGGGATTAATTTGAAGGGGACGAAATAGATTTGGAAGAATGAATAAACAGATTTGAAATTATGAACAAAGTCTTACTAACTTTTGCCCACAGTAGTACATACTGGTAGAGTGAGTATAAAACAGAGATTGGAACCGAAATGAATATTTCCAATCCCAGATTGAAACTCCAACTTCTTTGTCTGCTTTCTTATTTTCCAAATAATTCACTTTCATATTACATAAGGGAAAAACAGAAATAAATAGTTTTGTTCATTTATTTACCAATAATAATTCCACTTTACTATAAACTGTTTGCAATTTGGTTGTGATTAGAATTTTACACATTTATTTAAATTATTGTGTTAGCAAGTATTTGTTATTCAAAAAAGTAGACACATACTAGATTTAGTATTTGACATATGAGTATAAAAAATGAAAATAATCATAAAAAATCAGAGGTAATATGAAATGTACTTTCTCTTCTTCTTCTTCTGCTTCGTGATGCCTGCTCGCAAATCGGTTTTAAGAACACAAAAATGCAACGCTGTACGCCTGTGCGTTACGAAGTCTAATGAAATGATTGAGGAGGCTGGCATGTAGTCTAGGTGAGTAACTAAGTACTCGTATGGCTAGTAAGAGGTCTGGGGTTGGTGTTGGTTGATTGGATTGGATTGGTTTGGATTGGATTGGTGGTAAAAGTTATGAAATTACATTAATAACAACAATTTACGCTTAATGCGAAGCAATTCATAAACGCAGCATGTGTATGAGAAGCGATACTATGATCAACGAAAAATGAAAAACGAAAAACAAAGTCTCTGAGTGCACTTAAATTATACGGAAATTAGATTTTGTTTTGAGCATTATAAAATGATTTGTTCAAAATGGGCAAATTGTTGCTTAAAAGGAAATCACATAGAGATGACGCGAGGCCGCTTCATTGCATTGCGTCACCTGCAATTCCCTACAAAATCATCGTCATCAGATCAGCAGCGTGTTTGTAGCGTGTGCATGTGCATTTATGTCTTTATTCTATTATTAAGCACCAAGTTCATCCATTTTCTTGAAGATGATACCATAAACGTGATCCAGCAGTTTATTCCATGCGGCCTTTTCACTATCATTCAATTTGCAGACAGCCGTCAATGTTTCCACAATCGCTTCTCGGAGTTCCTGCAACGAGTCACAATGCATCCGCAATCTCAGTTTCAATTAACTAATACAAAATAATTTTACCAACTGTAGCAACGTTTTTTCCACCACTTCTACCTGCGCCTGCAGCACAAAACAAAAAAAGGACGAAAAAAACGCCACCACTCCAGCACTTACCAGATATTGTTGCCTTTCGATGTGATGACGCTTGACGTGTGAGTCGCCAATTGCTTCCCAGATCTTTTGAATTTTAGCCTCTCCACCTTCGGTGCCCAAAGCTTGTATAGAGTCCTCGAATGAGCCAATGATACGAGTGGAATGCCTCTTGAAGCGTGCATTGGACTGTGCGGCGAGGAAGAAATTACGGAAATTCTTACATATTCGAACATTAACATTTGTTTCTAAAGTCTATGCGCTTACGGCCAGTTCCGGTATTGGTGTTTCGCGGAATGCTGGAAAACTTTGTATATTGGACGGATATTTGTTGAAGAAGCAAAGCAGTATTGCTGAGCCAGACTCTTGTGGATTAACACGAGGAATTTCCCAGGTTCTCTTGATCTCGGCAATTTCTTCGCTGTTCATTTTGGGTTAAATTTCTGATTTTTTGTGGTGGTGGTTGATGAAGCCTTTGCCGTGTGAAGTTCTGATATGTTCACCTGAAATGAAAACAAAATGACAAAAATTACAAAAAAAAAACTAATTATAAAACATAAAGTTCATACTTAGTTCATAATGTAATCTTAAATGAAAAATATTTCTATATGAATTATTAAATTTATAAAAATATTCGGATATTTTTCATTCATTTCGCATTTCGGACCAATTGAAAACACAATTGAAATTGACATTTTTACTATTTCACATTTTTACACTAACAATTGCTTGCATGCTGTTTCTTGAACGCACAGCAGCAATACATTTTTACACATAACTGCTTCACATTAAATGTGTGCCTACTAGCGAACATTAAGCGCCAAACGCCAAACGTCAAGCTCGGCGCGTCAACTGGGAATTCATGCCTTCATGGGAACAATAAGGAGGAATTTTGTGGTATCGCTGTTGATATTCAAGAGAAATTTACAATGTGTTCCATGTTGGTCCAGTTAGACATGTCTCATGACATGGCATTTTCAACTTATATGGGCTTATGATATGTACTACTTATTAATGTATGGTATGAGTGTGTGTATGTGTGTGTGTGTGTGTGTGTGTGTGTGTGCCAGCTTTGTACATGTAACTTGTTGTTGTTATTGTTATTGGAGAGACGAAACGAAAGTATGTAAATAAGGTAGTGCCCATGTAAATGTATATTTTTGTTTGTATAAGACAGAGCAGCTTATGTCTGCAGTTGTTGGTGCGATGAAGTATCTTCCACATTATTTTAAACCGAACCGATTCTTTTGGACCTTTTAACCGCTGGTTCGGTTCAAAAATAATTTGGTTCGAAAACTCGCAAATACTCCACAAAGCTCCGCCAGTCACTTCTGCTATGCGCGCGCTGGCGCCAGTTGATAAGGCCAAGTGCAGTCAGGTTGCTCTGCACCTGGTCTTTCCAACGGAGATTAGGACGTCCCCTTCTGCGTGTTCCTCCACCGTGGTTCGAATAAAACACGCTTCTAGCCGGAGCGCTTTTTTCCATTCGCTCAACATGACCCAGCCAGCGAAGCCGCTGGAGTTTTATACGCTTGACTATGTCAGTGTCGGCGTACAGCTCATACAGCTAGCTCATCGTTCCATCTTATTTGATACACGTCGTCCACGCATACTGGACCGTAGATCTTACGGAGTATCTTCCTCTCAAACGCTCCTAACAGCCAACAGCCTCTCATCATTGATGGTCAATGTCCACGTCTCTGCGCCATACATTAGGACGGAAAGGATGAGGGACTTATAGAGCGTTATTTTCGTCGGTCTCTACTTCTCAATTGCCTACTGAGCCCGTAGTAACACCTGTTGGCAAGAGTTAGTCTCCGCTTGATCTCAAGGCTGACATTATTGTTGGTGTTTATGCTGGATCCCAAATAAACGAAATCCTTGACGACTTCAAAAGTGTAGTTGTCAACAGTGACATTTTGTCCAAGACGCCGTGCCGTGACTCTTTGTTTGTTGACACAAGGTATTTCGTTTTGTCCTCGTTCACCACTAGACCCACACTCCCTTTCCAGGTTGGAGAATGCTGCACTGACTGCTCGAGCGTTTTTGCCAATTATCATCAGCGTATGCTAGCAGCATGACACTCTTGTAGAAGATAGTGCCAGAGATGTCGATGTTCGCAGCTCGAATTATTTTCTCCAGCATAAGGTTAAAGAAGTCGCACGATAGGGAGTCACCTTGTCTGAAACCTCTTTTGGTATCAAATGGTGCGGAGAGGTCTGTCCCAATTTCCACTGCGCTGGTGGTGTTGGTCAGTGTCATTTTGCAAAGACGAGTGAGCTTTGCAGGGATACCTGGATACCAAAATCAGACATTGCGGCGTACAAGTAATCCCTAATCGTGCTAGCGAAGGCGACAGCACGACAAATAACTCGCAAATCCATCTAATAAATTAATAAAATCACAATATATACTGAAATATTTCCCTCAATTTGATTGAAGAGCGCTTCGTTATCATATTCACTACCGCTTTTGAAATTCGGAGATTCAATCAATGAAGTGCAGATTTAATGGTTACAAACGTTATCAAGTTAAAAAATAAAATCAGTGTTGCAACAATTTTTTCGAGAAATCTGAATTGATTCAAGTGAAAAACAAAACAATGGGAAACGGTTTGGCTCATAGAAATAAACTCAAACTGCGGATGGTTTAGTTTAAAAAATGTTTAGTTCAAAATCGATAGGTATGCATCTCTGGTATTTCTAAACTCATATTATCATGAAAGTGTTGCACTCAATGACTGAAGGTTGCTCTCTACACAGGATGTCGCCGAGTGACTGATCAAGTGTGAAATTGCGAAATTCTAACTTATTTTCCCTTTTGATATTTTTCCAAAAATTTCGTTTTTCCATTCGTGAGTAAAGTCAATCAGAGAGTTAGAAAGGTCAATCAGAGCGCGCTTTCGACCTTTAAAAACATAGAAGACAAAAGACATCATAATGTGGTGCAAATAGTCTTGCATCATTACATAAATGCAAAATATATTTCTACTATCACAATCGCCGTTAAATTTCGCATTTGCCATAATGCAAGAGCATTTGCACCAAAGACTGATTACCGGTGATGAGTCACATGATGTGATAACATCAATTGGACAAATTCAATTTTTACATCCAAAATATATAATTTAATAAAGCAAATAATAAATGATTCTGAAATGTATGAATGAATGAATATTCATTCATCAACTAGCTCAATTAAAATAGACACGAATCCTGGCAACATTTCATGAGCATTTTTATCAAAAGTGTGATCATATTTTAGGGATTCTATAAATTTAAAAAAATACTACTAGAAGGTTAAGGTAAGGTAAGGTAAGGTAGTAGAAAAAGGAGTCAAAACAATAATAGAAAATAGTAGTAGAAATAGTAGTCAAAAAGTAGTAGAAAATATTAGTAGAAAAGTAGTGAAAATAGTAGCAGGAAAGTAGTAGAAAAAGGTAGTTAAAAAGTAGTGGAAAATGGTATAAAAGAAGTAGAAAGTAGTGGTAGAATAGTAGTAGTATAAAAAAATAGAAAATAGCAGTAGGAACGTAGTAGTATAAAAGTAGAAAATGAGTAGAAAATAGTAGCACAAGTAGTACAAATAGTATTGTAGAGATTCCATAAATTTAAAAATACTACTTGAAAGGTATGGTATGGTATGGTATGGTATGGTATGGTATGGTATGGTATGGTATGGTATGGTATGGTATGGTATGGTATGGTATGGTATGGTATGGTATGGTATGGTATGGTATGGTATGGTATGGTATGGTATGGTATGGTATGGTATGGTATGGTATGGTATGGTATGGTATGGTATGGTATGGTATGGTATGGTATGGTATGGTATGGTATGGTATGGTATGGTATGGTATGGTATGGTATGGTATGGTATGGTATGGTATGGTATGGTATGGTATGGTATGGTATGGTATGGTATGGTATGGTATGGTATGGTATGGTATGGTATGGTATGGTATGGTATGGTATGGTATGGTATGGTATGGTATGGTAGAAAAGTAGTGGAAAATAGTAGCAGATATATTAGCATCAAAGGAGTAGAAAATGAAAGTAAAAAGTAAGTGGAAAATAGTAGTATAAATGGTAGTAAAAAAGTAGTAGAATATATTAGTAGGAAAGAAGTGGAAAATAGTAGCAGAAATACTAGCAGGGAAGTAGTAGAAAAAGGTAGTAAAAAAGAAGTGGAAAATAGTAGTAGAAGAGTAGTAGAAAATTAGTAGTACAAAAGAAGTAGAAAGTAGTGGTATAATAGTAGTAGTATAAAAAAATAGAAAATAGTAGTTGAAACGTACTAGCATAAAAGTAGAAAATGAGTAGAAAATAGTAGTAGAAATAGTAGTAGCACAAGTAGTAGCAAAAGTAGGGCAAAATGGTAGCAAAAAAGTAGTAGAAAATAGTAGTAGAAAAAGTAGTAGACAAAAGAAGTAGTAAAAGTAGTAGACAATTTTTTTTTCTTTTTTTTACTTTTAATGGCACAACAGCCCATGGAGAGCCTAGGCCGAGTTTTTGGCATCCACTCATGTTGTGCGTGTTATATTTGTACATGAATGGAAGGGGCCTACAGTTTAATGCCGAATCCGAACGGCGAAGTGAAAAGCTTTTCATAACAATTTTTACTCTTGTAGGTTTGCCATTGCCTGCCAAGAGGTGGTGACGTGTAGAAAAATTATTTTTTTTACTTTTCGATTTGGCCTGTAGTAGAAAAGGAGTAGAAAATAGTAGTAGAAAAAGTAGTAGTAAAAGTAGTAGTTAGCAGAAAATGGTAGTAGAAAAGAAGTAATAGAAAAGTAGTAGAAAATATTAGTGGAAAAATATTAGTCGAAATAGTAACATCATGTCGTCAATCCCAAGATCCACTAAACTAGTAGAAAAGTAGTAGTGTAAAATTATCAAAAAATGGTAGTAGAAAAGGAGTAGAAAATAGTAGTAGAAAAAGTAGTAGTAGTGTAAAATTAGCAGAAAATGATAGTAGAAAAAGTAGTAGTTAGCAAAAAATTTTAGTAGAAAAGAAGTAGAAAATAATATTAGAAAAGTAGTAGAATATATTAGTGGAAAAATAGTAGCCGAAATAGTAACATCATGACTTCAATCCCAAGATCCACTAAAGTAGTAGAAAAGTAATAGTGTAAAATTAGCAGAAAATGGTAGTAGAAAAGGAGTAGAAAATAGTAGTAGAAAAAGTAGTAGTAAAAGTAGTAGTTAGCAGAAAATGGTAGTAGAAAAGATGTAGAAAATAATATTAAAAAAGTAGTAGAATATATTAGTGGAAAAACAGTAGTCGAAATAGTAACATCATGACTTCAATCCCAAAATTCACTATTCCCAACACTTTTTCGCTTAGGCTGTGGTTATATTAAAATTTTGCTCGGCGAATACCATGCAATTTTTGTTGTCCGAATACGAAAAATTAACTTTTACTCACACCGAACACGATATGCTGGGTGAAATGTACACCGAACACGCCGAGTATTCAGGGTTATTCGACAAAAAAGGAACAAAAATGTATGTAAAATAGAAGGAAACCATGCAAACCTATACGCCATTATTTTCATATGCAGAAAAGCGAAGTTGCGAATTTTTTTAGTTTTTAAAAGTGAATATTAAATACGAGTATATTATTCATAAAACTATTGAAGAAAAATCATATTATTTTCATAATTTTTCAATTATATTATTAATTGCACGCTCCATATTAATAATATCGTTTAAAGTTATTTGGTATACCATTTAGTGTCGCCGTTGCGCAAATAAGAGTATTAAAAAAAAAACTGAATTTTGGCAAAAAGCAACTCTGTAACGAACTCCAATGTAACCACTACACTGAGCACAAGAGTAAAATATGATGTGTTCGTCGAACAGCGAACAACAGTATAACCAGCACCTTAAAAAATTAAACAGGAAAGATAAAAGTGTGACATGGAAATTTATGAAAATAGTCCAAAGTGAAAATGTAATCATATCAAAAATAAATTTTCGCTTATGTTGACATAAGTAGCTCTGTCTTATGTGCACAAATTCATTATAAATGAAAGACAAAACAATAGCTACACGTGATAATGTTGAACTCAATCATTTTCGTCTTCTACAACATACTTACCAAATACACACGCATACAGGGGCGGCCATATCATGTGCACCTAAAAACAATTTCCCTGAAACTTTTTCAAAACATGACAAATAGCACTTTTTCAATTATTTTAACACTGATTTTACATGAAATACATATATGTTTGTAATAAGTGATCCTGAGTATATCTCAGATGCTTATTTCAAAACTGAAGACTGTATTTCACCACCAGCTCGAACTAAGTACTTAGTTATAGATCGAAATATATAAATCTCTCTCTTTCCTGGTGTAAATGATAAATGAAATTGCCTTTTGAAAGTAAAAAAAGTAAACGAACTATTATGTACCACCATGACAAACTTATTAATAAATCTAACATCGAACTCTTCTCAAAATCGGTAAATTAAAAATAGTCTGTCACACCACATCCTTGAGATTAAATCGTTCTTAGACATAAATGAAGTCGACATACTTCTGATATCCGAAAAACACTTCACTCACACCAGCCCTTTTTAAAATCAACAAATGGAAAAGCATACGGCGAAAGTGCAACACTGGTGAAACGTAATATAAAACAACAACACGAAACAACATCCTTTTGTACACAACATATCCAAGCGACAAATATTGTAATAGAAGATTGGATAGGGCCAATTACGATATCTGCTATATACAGCCCCCCAATAAAAAATGAAGAGTATTGGCAACAGGTTTATGAGTGATGGAGATAACAATGCAAAGCACACTGCTTGGGGCTCGTGACTAATAACTACAAAAGGCCGACAGCTCCTGTCTGCTATTCAAAATTTAAATCTAAGCACCATCTCAACAGAAGAACCAACGTATTGGCTAACGGATCCTAAAAAAATTCCTGATCTTATTGACTTTTGTGTAACTAGAGCTATTGCTGTTACAATTCTTAAATGCCACTCAAATTTTGACCTATCATCAGACCATTCCCCTGTGATAATTATTCTTAGCAAAACGCCAAAGGAAGTAAACAAGCCATGTGTGCTCCATAATTATAATACCAATTGGCCTTTCTTTAGAGAGTTTGTTGCCACAACGGTTAATCTGAAACTGCTACTAAAAACTCCCAACGACATAACAGAAGCAATAGAACACTTTAATGACTGTATTCAACAATCCGCTGGGGCTTCTACTCCAGTACTTACAAGTTCCTACACAAACAAGTATTCCGTTTCAATCATGGAAAAGATAAAAGAAAAAAGGCTGGAAAGGAAAATTTGGCAAAAAACACGTTTCCCAGGCGATAAAGAGCACTTCAATGCTAAAACCAAAGAGTTAAAACTACTGTTAGCTGAGGACAAAAACATTATATTCAAAAATTACATATATTGAAAAACTCGAAGCAACTTTTGCAACTGATTATTCTCTTTGGAAGGCAGCAAATAAATTGAAAAGACCACCACAATTTCAACCCCCAATACGAAAACCCGATGGAAAGTGGGCGAAAAAAGCCCACGAAAAGGCACAAATTTTCGCGTAACATCTTAAAAATGTACTTATTCCTAATCCCGACGAACCAACAGGGGAA
The DNA here is from genome assembly GCA_958295655.1 of Palloptera scutellata. NCBI lineage: Eukaryota > Metazoa > Arthropoda > Insecta > Diptera > Pallopteridae > Palloptera > Palloptera scutellata. The sequence continues at coordinate 68,903,238 of OY282450.1, forward strand.
ATATTAGATGAAGTATCCGAGCTCTTAGCTTAGCCATATCAATTAGATTTACCGATATCTCGATTCACAAAAAACGAAGTGCGGTCAATTATAAACAAATTGAAACCTGCTAAGGCCCCAGGTTATGATCTGATTACAGGAGAAATTCTGTAGGAGTTACCAGAGCAAGCAAAAACCTTCCTAATCCAACTCTACAATGCTGTGTTGAGAACTAGCTAGAAGGTTGCACAAATAAAAATGATCCAAAAACCCGGTAAAAATGCTGGAGATGCAAAGTCATACCGCCTCATAAGTCTGTTATGCTACAAATCCCTTCCAAAGTCTTGGAATCGTTGTTTATGAAAAGGCTTGTGTCAAAACATCTCATTCCTTATCATCAGTTCGGTTTCCGTCAAGGTCACGGTACAATTGAACAAATTCTTAGACTTGTTGAACAAATAAACGCAGCCTTCGAATGCAAAAAAAATGCACCACCGCTTTTCTAGACATAAGAATCACAAACTTTTGATCGTGTGTGGCACGAGGGGCTTTTATACAAAGCTAGAAAAACGCTTCCAATAAATTTTTACGCGTTCTTGAAATCGTATGTTGAAAATCGGCATTTCTTCGTGAAACAGGGCAATGACATCACATCTCTATATGATATAAAAGCCGGTGTTCCTCAGGGCAGTGTTATGGGCCCAATGTTTTATCTACTTTTCACTGTTGATTTGCCGACAACTGATGGAATTGTTATTGGAACCTTCGCAGACGGCACTGCTGCCTTGTCAATTGATGATGATCCTGTCACTGCCTCACTCAAACTCCAAAAATGTGTAAATAAAAAATTATTGTGGCTTAAAAACTGGAAAATTGCGGCGAACGAAACCAAGTCGGTGCAAGTAACATTCACAACACGGCGCAATACTTGCCCACCTGTGCAATTGAACGCAATACAAATCCCTCAAGCAAACAATGCGAAGTACCTAGGAATGCATCTGGATAGACGTCTCACATGGAAAACGCACATAGCGCAAAAGTTCTAGGTCTTAAACTGAGAAATATCTTCTGGCTACTCAATCGTAATTCACAACTATGTTGCGAAAACAAACTGCTCCTTTACAAGATGATCCTTAAACCCTTTATGGACCTACGGCATACAACTGTGGGGTACAGTCGCCAATTCAAATGTCGAAATATTGCAACGCTACCAGTCCAAAATGTTTCGTATGATTGTGAACGCACCTTGGTATGTTACCAACTTACAACTACATCGTGATTTAAAAGTTCCTTTCGTCAAAGATGAAATTAAGGAGCAGAAATGAATAAGAAATCAACTAGCATCTAAGTTGATGAATTCACAGTGGACTTTCTCCAGACTAAAACGAAAAACCCCTCAAGATCTCATAATTTAAGGTGAAAATTGCGAAACATAAATATGTAAATGTAATACTGTAAAATATGGGTGTGTCACTGGACACTCACCAAGCATGTTTGTTTTTATTTTTCTTTAAATGTTTTTATATTTTTTTAATTCTATTTATTTACAAATCTATTGTTAAATGTCTCAAAGACAGCTTGCTTTATATAATAATAATAAAATAATAAAAAAAAACATACAATGTAAAGACCGAGAGATGTACTATCACCTGAAAAAATATCTTAATCTAAGCAAGTACAGCCCAAAATGAAAGTAATTTTAAAGCTAACTAGTTCGTAGTACGTTGGCATGCTACGCAAAGTGACCGAGGTTCAAACCTCGGCACGGGCATAACCAAAAAATAGAAAAAGACAACGGCAAACCTATAAGAGTACAAATTGCCTATGAAAAGCTTTTCACTTCGACGCTCGGATTCGCCATAACATTGTAGGTCGCTTCAATTCATATACAAATATAACTCGCACAACATGTGTGGATGCGAAAAGCTCAGCCTAGACCCTCAATGGGCTGCTGTGCCGTTAAAAGAAAACAAAAAATTATAATATTTTTTTTTCTTTTTTTTAATTGATACATTCAACACACCTATGAATGCAGAGCATTGTGTTGAATGGAAGGAAGAAGGAGGGAGAATGAAAGAGAGATGTCCTGTGTGATTACACAGGACACCGATAAAAAAAATAGACACCCATTGTGGCAAGTGTTATGCCTTTACCACAACGAACTTAAGTTTATCAGTGTCAACTATGACCGCATGTAGCGCCAAAGGCCAAGTGAGGAAATGATTTCTAATCAAATCTATGAGAGTGATGACATCGATTTCAATTGAGCTATTTATTAATGAAGGCGATTGGAATTACAGTTCATGCATATTCCATTAATTTATAGCACAACGTGAACACACAAGAAATGGGAGCACAAACATTTTGAAAAATATATTCGCAAGTAATGGTCCATAACACCTTTGGTTCCCAGGAAACAAAGAACACCGCCACACTATTAATCTTTCTCTTTCATGCTTGTACCATAGTATTTAGTTCTCATCGGACCCTTGTTATCACTACAGTTTAAGTATGTTGAACATTGACTTACGACTAGTCTGTATAGAAGAAGTTTCCATTTTTCAACTTAACACATTTTTAAACTTGATCAATTTTAAATACTTAATTTTTTTTTGTTTAAGAAAAGACGAGGTTTAGTTGCATTTAATATGGCCCCCACTGTACATAGTACAAACAAATTAATGCTATATACTTTTGAAACTGAAACCGAGACTGTCACGATAAAAAACCCAACAGACAGTCAGATTGATAGAATGAGAGGTACTAAGAGACAGACACGCAGTTTGACAATCAGGCAAGCATGCTGTAAAAACAAAATAAACCAAAATATCATACACACACGAGTACATATGTATGTGTGTGTATGCATGTAAATGTGAGCATATTTATATTAAAAGTGAAGTCCGGAAAGTGAAACGGAAATGAAAGCAGCAAGTGAGCGTACGTATGTATGGTATATAAAAGGTTTATGTAAATGAGAGGAGGAGGAGGAGGAGGCGAGGAGAGAAGGTGAGTGAGTAATCAGTAGGGAATACATCATTTATGCTTTGAAATTTTAATGAGATATTTGTGCTATGAAATCTAGTTACTCCTGATAACTTTAATTATTCAAATTCAATAGACAGCATTGAGTTATGTATATACAATTATGTGTATAGCATTCGATGTGTCAAGGGGCACAGGCATTAGTCATATTGAAAGGCTTGCCTCAAATATCTTTACTCTGCAGAAGATTACCACAGCGTAAATATGTAATAGAATACAAAATTCAACCATTATCTAAATTTCAAGCGAAACATCAAAGATTAGGATGTGTCTTCCATTCGAGTATATCAATTCAAGCGCATTTAATTCAATGATTGGAGAATTCATCCGTTTCCATACAAGAGCGTTCATGTGGAACAATATCAACAACAACAGCAATAGCAACAACAACCACTGAAATAACAATGAATGCAGCAGTAATAATAATTCAGTGGCATATGTTCAAAATTCAATGTTGAAAAATGCACAATAACAACAACAACAAATCCATCAAATCCCATCGGAAGGGATGAGAAAGGTAACCCGAAGAGAATGAAATAACCTTGTCATAACTACTTTAACTTCAATGTCTTCCATTCTCACTCTCGCACTCGCACTTGCACTCATCATTCTTCATTCTCCTTTCGCCTTTCAGCTAAACGGAACTGAACTGAACTAAACTGTAACATTAATATCTTTCGCTAGTATGTATGTAGTAGTGTTATGCACATCACATCACCAAGCAACCGACACCTGAATGGATAGTAACAACAACAACAACAACAGTAACAACAACAACAAAACAGTAACAGAGCACACAATAACAGTTACGTTGAGTGCAGTGAGTGAAGCAAATCAAGCAGAATCGTCATAGAGAGCAGTCTCACCTCTCACTACTCACCTCTCACGCCGTGTTGCTTAATTCAATTAAGGACATTAATTTGCTGGGCAGACAGGCAGTTAGATGACAGGTGAGAATGAAGCTTATGTATAATATAAATTCAACATTAAAAGTGAAATAAGAAATTGAATTGTGTTTTCTTGGTTTTGCGCGCAAAAATTACAAATCCCTCCGATTTTTCTCACTTTCTCCGACTAAACATACATATACTAAATACATACATATGTAAATACATATATACAGACGTACGTATGTATGTAAGTACGTAGATAAGCACGTACAAGTAAGTGTGTGTAATACTTCTGCTTTTGATTCGAAGATTCTCTAATCCTTTGCTCTTTTCCTCTGCACTGCTTAGTTTTTCTAAGTGTACAAGTACGAGTGTGATGTGTGTGAGTGTGTGTATGTTGTTTATTTTATTTTCCTTTCTTTTTTTTAGTTTGCAATTGCTTGTTTGCTTATAATTTTTCTTTTTCTCTGCAGTTTGTATATTTTATGAGTTGTTTTTTATGATACCGTCGTCGCACATTCTAAACCACACTTATTTTCTACTGCAAGGACATTTGAGAAATCCATAAATTTAAAGAATGTTGTATTTTAAAACTATTATTTATTATTATAAGCAGCGAAAGCGAAAATGTCCCGTGCTCGGAATCAGCTGTTTACATAAATTCTAATTGCTTGCACATATGTATGTATGTACATAAGTATATACATATATAATTATTATTTCTTTGTTTTGCTATGATCCGCTTCTGTTTGCGCTTAAATTTTGTAACTGAAATTTGTTGATTTGTTCGTAAATGGCTTTCTTTTTTTAATTTAAATTGAATTTAATTTGATCAGCATCTGTTTTACTCGCAATTGTATACAACTGAATGCAATGTACTATTTTAATATGTTGGAACTTTTTACGCGTCGCTATTTTACTCTGTCGGCTTGTGTGGAAATTTTTATTTTCCGCTTTGCGCTTCTGCAACCGCACACGATGTCATGTAAATTTGCACTGAACACAATATTATTTCTACTCCAGTATTTACAAGCATAAAACCTCAATACCAACAATATACATACTAACTCTCTATCTGACTATCTATTATACATACAATCATACATATATTTTTATCTGTCTATCTCACTATCACTATCTATGTATCTTCAGTTCAGTTCAAGTTCATTTCACATGCATTTGAAAAAGAACAAGAAGAATTTATGCGGTTCTTCTCTTTTGGTATTGCAATCTCCACTTGTCCCTCTCTCGCTCTCGCTCGCTCTCTCACTCTCCCTGGCTCTCAGGTATGCATGCCTGTGTGTACGTATTGGGTGGGAAGCTTTTCCCCATCCAACAATTGTCCCGGTTTGAGTTTAACTAAGAATAAGCATTAGACCGAGTCACAAAATAAAGTTGAATGTCTTACCACCTATTTTCAAAGATTATCTCGCTAGTATTTCAGGTAATTTTCCTCTTTAGGGCATTTTGAAATTTCGCCTTTTTATGCCTTTATCATAACTTTGTTATTTCAAAAAAATATTAAGTTTCAGTAGAGACTATATCGTCCCCTTAATAAAACAATAGTGTATAATTTTTTTGCCATTTCGAGATAATGGAGTTTAAAGTTTTTTTGTGTTATTAAACATCTGGGGAAACAGCAATATTTCAGAAAATAATCGATGTTTGTAAGTTGTGGTCATTTAAATATGTGCTGGAATAATCAGGCTACTAGTAGGTGATATAGACAGCATATTAATTTACAATTGCTTTAATTGCAAATAAATGGTATTCAAAATATCATGATGTCACTAAGGCTATTTTATTTGTTTTCTAATATGTATGAAAATCATTATTCACTATTTTATTTTGTATGGTATACACTATTTTATTTGAATCTTTTACACCATTTATCACGAAATACTTTTAAATTGTCGGACGAATGTTCATGCAGTAAAACAAAGTAATCGTGCTTAACAATCCATTTTATTCATATTATGTCGGCTATTTTTTGTTTGAGGCGGAGAATTTAAATGATGAAATATAACAACCAGCCGTGGCCGAAACATATTCAAACATTAATATCAAAAAATCATCTTTAAAATAAAGCCAATTTCATGTATATTAAAAAAAAAATCCACTACAGTGGATTCTGATAAAACTCAGGAAAAAAATTTTAATTCATTAGCTCCCTACCTTTTCGGAAGGAATCACATTTTTGACCCATTACGAGGGTTAATATTAATAAATTTTAGAAACATGTTGTTCATAAAATTTTACTATACAAAAAACTAGAAAAAATAATTTTACTACACGGCACCCACTTCAATGACAAACCTACAATAGTAAAAATTGCCTTTGAAAAGCTTTTCACTTCGCCGTTCGGATTCGGCATTAAACTGTAGGTCCCTTCCATTCATGTACAAATATAACACGCACAACATGAGTGGATGCGAAAAGCTCTGCCTAGTCCCTCCATGTGCTGTTGTGCCATTAAAAGTAAAAGTAAAGTAAAATAGGCTGCTGAAGAAAAAAAAATCTCTTAACTTTGTTTATTCCCCACCATAGACGTTGGCCCTGTCTAATGAACATGAATTTATAGTAGCAAGTGTTTGAGATTTTCAAAAGTCTTTATGTATCAAAGTGTGCTACCCCAACACAATCAACCATGCGCACATATCAATTAATATTGTATGAAAAGCAGTGCAGTAGCGGATTGAATCCCAAAAAGCAAATACTCAGTGCACTGCAGATAGACTTCTGAAGAGTAATTGTGCTTATGTATAGCAGAGAACAGCTTTCCCAACAAATTTCAAACAAAAACAATACCAATATTTATAAAAAAAATGGTTTCATTTTAAATCAAGAGCCTGTTTCAGTAGTAAAAAAAAATATCAACGCTATTTTCATTTTTAAATATTACAACTCCAAAACAAAACAGCACAACTATGTACTTAGTATAATAACATGCACAGATATACACGTAACGCGTATATATTCGAAAATATGTACATACATATGTACATATGTATGTATGTATAGTATGAGTACATGTTGAAGTGCCACCTGTAGACATCTGCAATTGAACGTAAATAAATCTCAGCGAGTGCGTCTCTTCTTCTAAAGAGAGAAATAGCAATGGCACTCGTAACTCATCCATAACTGTAATACTTAGCATCTCAATTTTTGGGGGTAGCTTTTCCATTGAAAGCTTCTCTCCAGCCCTCAAGCTTTTTTTGCAATAAGTATTAGTAGAGACGTATTACCGATAGGGGAGCGGTAAGTGCAAGCAAAAGTTCGAATCTAAGTATCATAACAGATTTTAGGCTTTTGAATAAAATTATGTTTCAAAAAAAGCCATAAAATCTAAGATTAAATCCTGTTGCTTATTAAGGTTTTTTGTTTTTTAAACAATAGATACATTAATAGATACAATGTGGGGCAAAAATAATGTCATAACGTTAATTGGCTGGCATTTTTGTTAGAAATGAAAAAAATTCGAAATGAAAAAATGGTGTTTCGAAATCTCCCTCGTTGCTCGACCTGTGTATCGCTCTATTGCTTGTTGTTAACTAATTCTCTATCTCTCCATTTTCAGAAATTATGGCACATTCACATTATGACTTTACTTTGGACCCACCTTGTGCAATACTTATGTACTCGTATTATGATATTAAATTATATTATGGAAATGACAATTACACTCATTTAATGAAAACTAGACTCAACACCTTATTCATATTGTAAAAATATAACTAAAGTGGAGATGCGGGGCATCGATCCCCGTACCTCTCACATGCTAAGCGAGCGCTCTACCATCTGAGCTACATCCCCATATGAAAAGTATGTTTATCAAAATGCATTTGCATTACCTAAGTATTTACCATATATCTATCGAATGCCTACCCTTAAGATTGTATGCATATTTGCGTAAAAGAAACCAAATGGTTACCAGTTGGCTGTGCATTTTAAAGACATATTTCTTTAGGAGTATCTATGTAAAGGGTGTTTTCTTTAGAAGTGTGGTTTTCAATCTGGCAATACTTTTTTCGGAGCTAGTCTTTTTGACAGCTATCACTTGATTTATGCTCAGTTTAGGTTGCCATTTCATCATGAATAGACTTACTCCTGAACAACGTTTGCAAATCGTGCAAATTTATTACCAAAACGAGATAGTCACCGATCCCGATTTTCACTAGAAAATTTTGTTCAGCGATGAAGCTCACTTTTGGTTGAATGGGTACGTTAATAAGCAAAATTGTCGCATTTGGAGTGATCATAATCCACAAGAGATTGTTGAGACGCCGTTACTTCCTCAAAAAGTCACTGTTTGGTGTGCTCTATGGCCAGAGGGAATCATTGATCCATATTTCTTCAAAGATGAAGCCGGTCATAATGCTACAGTCAATGGGGAACGCTATAGAGCCATGATTAATGACAATGATTTTTTCGTGCCTGAATTGGAGGATGTTGATGTGGACGACCTTTAGTTCTAACAAGACGGCGCTACATGCCATACAGCCAACGAAACAATCAATTTATTGAAGGAAACTTTTGGTGAGCGCATTATCTCACGTCTTGGGCCTGTGGCGTGGCCTCGAAGATCGTGCGACTTAACACCGCTGAACTATTTTTTGTGCGGTCATGTGAAGTCGCTTGTCTACGCAGATAAGCCCGAGACGATTGATGCCTTGGAAGAGAATATTCGGCGCGTTATTACTGACATACGGCCCCAATTGCTGCAAAAAGTGATCGAAAATTGGGCCTCTCGTCTGGAATTTATTCGAACCAGCTGCGACAGCCACTTGCCCGAAGTCGTTTTTAAAACATAATGGCAAATCCTTATCTTTATAATAAAGTTAAATTCTTGGCCATAACATTAAATTATATGCGTTTTATTTGTTCTTGAAAACCACACTTCTAAAAAAACACCCTGTGCATATGTATGTATGTATGCATCTTAAGGCTGAAGCTTGTCTTCATGAAGCAGTGGCATTTGTCTGTGTTATTTTCTTGGGCGATCGTGCGGCTCAATGGTCTAGGGGTATGATTCTCGCTTTGGGTGCGAGAGGTCCCGGGTTCAAATCCCGGTTGAGCCCGGCGTACTTTTTATTTCCTTTAAAATAATCATTTCTAACCAAAATCTAATAACTTGTACATACAAATATGAGTTTATTTTTATTGCTAAGTGCTGCATTAATTTTTAAGCAGTTCTTGTACGAAATCAAATACATTTACCGCTATGCTGTGGCATAGTGGTAGTGCGTTGGACTGTTGTTACACAGAGTGTTCGGGGTTCGAATCTCGGCACAGGCACAATCCACCATCTCTTGACAGGCAACGGTACTTTTTCCTTATCCTTCCCAGTTGTAGCATGTTGTTGGCGCTACATGCGGTCATATTCGACACTGATAAACTGAAGTTGATTGTGGTAAACACTTGCCACAATGGTTGTCTCTTCACTCTTATTCTCCCTCCTTATTCTTCCCACCTATCAACCTTCGTTCCAATCAACACAATATACAATTGTTTGAGCATTACATATATGAAAATAATAATGAGGGTGCTAATATCGATGGTTTTTGCTGCTTAGATATGAAATTCACTTAAATAAAATGGAATCAATTTAATACAAGGTACAAGGTATGGATGTCAATTTATTAGAAATGAAAAAAATTGGGCTCTCTTTTCACGGCAAGTTTATTTGAATGTGTAAAATTTAGCGAGAATAAGAGTCAACGGCGTCTTGCACAAAATGTCAATGTTGACAATTATAATTTTGAAGACGTCAAGAATTTTTTTCGCCTAGGAACAAGCATTAATACCAACAGTAATGTCAGCCTTGAGATCAAGCGGAGACTAACTCTTGCCAACAGGTGTTACTAAGGGGTCAGTAGGCAATTGAGAAACAGAGCCCTCTTTCGACCGACGAAAATAACGCTCTATAAACCCCTCATTCTTTTCGGCTTAATGTATGCCGCAGAGACATGGACATTGACCAACAATGATGAGAGGCTGTTAGGAGCGTTCGAGAGGAAGATACTCCGTAAGATCTATGGTCCAATATGCGTGGACGACGTGTATCGAATAAGATGGAACGATGAGCTGTAGGACCAACACTGACATAGACAAGGGCATAAAAATCTAGCGGTTGGGTCATATAGAGCGAATTGAAGAATGCGCTCCGGCTAGAAGGGTGTTTTATTCGAGCCACGGTGGAGGAACATTCAGAAGATGATGTCCTAATCTCCGATAGAAAGACCAGGTACAGGGAGACCTGACTGCACTTGGCCTTACCAAATGGCGGAATTGCGCGCACAGGAGAGGCGATTGGCGAGGATTTATCGACGCGGCCAAGACCGATCATCGGTTGTAGTGCCAGCTAAGTAAGTAAAATTGATGACATTAAAAGATTAAAAAAATATTATCGATCAAATGGCCACCTCCTGAGTTGATGCATGTTTGTGCTCGTTTTACGGCAGTTTAAATTTTTCTTCATCAATGTTTGTGGATTGTTGTGTTAAATGCGAAATTTCACAAAGCCCCAAAGGCGATTTAGCCGGCCAGTTCAAATCGCCAAAACGGGAGATCAGACGGCCCGGAAATTGGTGTTTCAAAATCTCTATCCCTGCTCGAGCTGTGTATCGCTCTATTGCTTGTTGTTAACATAAACGTCAATGACATTTGACGCCATTTACAAAATTATGGCACATACACATTAGGACATTACTTTTGTCCCACCTTGTACATTGAAAAATTCAAATATGGTACATGTATTGAGTGAATTGTTTATTTCATTAGAGCTTTGCCCATTCAAATTATATTTAATTAATAAATTAATATGCTTGATAGCTTCACGTTGCATCATCATCAGCATCATCATTATCATCGCAACTAATTAAAGTATCTCGGTGTGTGTTTAAGCGATTTTTTGGTACATCTTTTGGCTATTCTAATCAGTATTTTATTGTACTTTACTCGTGGCTTCTACTGATTCGCACTAAGTGTAGGTCGTTCTATTGTCGGGTTAACAAATTTCTATATAAAATTTAATGAAATCAATTGACTACAACCTTGATTCTGTAGGAAAATTTAAAGACATAATTGAATTATTAAAAGAAATTGAGAAAATATATAAATTCTCTATTGTATTGTATTTAAAATCCCCATGATTTGAATATTTCCGTAGAGATCGTGTACAATTTTTATTAAAAGAAGTTGTAGCAGTGCTCGAGAAGCCAAATAACTACCACACAGAAGCTACTTTACTGGTACATACCGGTTCATTCTCGTATGTATCTGACAAAACAAGCTCTTTCTTTCCAATTTCATGCGATTTGTCGGCTTTTTTATATACAAATTTCTACAATTTGTAGTTTTAGCTATAAGTTTTAAAATAAAAGCACTTGATTCGTGTATACAGAGATTGACAAAGATCGACAAATCCTGTATGTATGTGGAAACAGGTTGTGTTGTCAAAGGCTAAGGAGTGAGATCGAAAAAATCGGATAAATTTATATTATCCTAGCATTGAAATCCCTTATGCAAATAAAAAAATGTAAAAAGTTTTGAAAAGAATATTTAATTTCTGATAAAATGATCAATAATTCAACTAATTTGTTTGTTGTTTTTAACAGAATTCGGACAGCTTTTCCGGTATGCCTGCCATTAGCGCCTTTACTGTCATTTCTGAGACTCTCTTGGCGGCAGCATTCCACTTATTTCTGAAATCTTCCATGGATTTAGATTTAGCTTCTTTGTTTGTGGCCTTTAATGTTCTTTTCACTAGAGCCCAATATCTCTCGATAGGCCGAAGTTCTGGGCAATTTGGTGGGTTGGCGATTTTTGGTACCAATTTCATGTTTTGGTTTTCGAACCATTTAAGGGTTACTTTACTGTAGTGGCAGGAGGCAAGATCAGGCCAAAAGAAAGTTGATACATTGTGCTTTCTAATGAAGGGCAGCAATCTCTTCTGGAGGCACTCCTTCACATAAATTTCGGCGTTAACAGTGTCACTTGTTACGAAACTTTTACTCCTTAGCCCACAACTACAAATCGCTTGCCATACCAGAAACTTCTTCGGGAACTTGGACTTTTGTTTTGTCCTAAATCTATCCTCAACTCCTCCTCGTTCCTTTGCGGTGTAAAACTCTTGACTAGGCAATTGAGAAAATTTAGACAACACGTATGTTTCATCGTCCATAACACAGCTATCGAATTTTTGGGAAAAATCTGTCTTCAACATTTTAACTCGGCTTTGCGCTACCAAGTTCTCAGTAGCGTTCCTGTCCGGTACTGACTGCACTTTGTATGTTTTAAGGCCCGCATCTTTTTTAATTTAACGAACTAAAAACTCACTGCAACTCGTTTTTTCCGCCAATTTTCGATTAGACAACGCTGGATTCTTCTCTAAGAGAGCAACGACTTTCTTCTACGACTTTTGTGGAGACACTAAACCGCATTTCCTTCCAGAACCATATTTTCTAGCAACTGTTAAGTCTGTATTAAAGTTTTTAAGAATCATCGAGACAGTGTTTGGTGCAACTTTCGCCTTATTTGCAATGGTTTTCTGGCTCCACTGTGGATTTTCTCGAAATAATTCAACAACTAAATCGCGTCTTTCCACTTCCGATGCCATGACTCAACTGAAGGTTCACAAGTCAAAAACCATGTGATTGTATTTCATCAGAATTTCTCCAACGCAAAGCCTACTGTTGGAATTTTTTCATTCAGATGAAGAGTTTCAAAGCAGTGGTCTTTCAAAGTTATCCGATTTTTTCGATCTCACTCCTTACAGATATGTGTTACATGTATGTAAGACTGGATTTAAAGCGAGGCCAATATTAGGTTGGTATTGTCATTATTTCAGACTTAGACGAGATCATAAAAAATGGCATTACTGCAAGTAATGACAGTAAAAATCGAAATTTTCTGAATTCTGTAGCCATAATTTTAATGTTCATTAGGTTTAAGTTAATTTTTTGTAATCCTGACAGCTCGATTTTTCTATTGCTAAGTTTGGAGAGAATAGTGTAGGTACTTATTTTGTCATCTTTAGATAATTTACCGAAATTTTAAACGAATTGTTTATTACTAATCAAGATGTCAAAAGGTCCAGACGTCCTACCGCAGCAATCCAACTTAGAAGATCCGTTACCGGGAAGGAATATTGAGTTGGAACAGGTACGCCCCAATATTGGGCGTACCTGTTGTATTATTAAATAAATTATTATAAGAACGTATACTGCTGCTGTTTTTCTTTTTTCGTCACGATTATTTCAACTTTCCTCGAGAACCCCCCTCGTCCGGAGACGCAATGCCCTCACCCCTTTCACTCATCATTCTAAGTAATGAAGGGGATATTTTGCCTTACACGATCATTAAAAATGTCATTATTATTGACCGTGTAAGTAAACTACTAAACTCTACTTTCTATCCTTAAGCTTAGTATGCACCTGTCAAGAAAAGCCAAAACTTCATAAAAGTTAAGGTTTTCGCTTTGTTTTTACTCCAGCTAGGTACTGCCAGATACAAGATTTTGAATGAGAAACTCGCAACTTTCAATACGGAAAATAAAGTCTGCACCGTGAAAAATTCGGGTACAACTCGTTGGTCGTGCAAGTAGGAAGCAGTGAAAGCATTTACTCATAGATATTTTATTTAATCATTTTTGGGATCTGAGTGAGGCAGTGACAGGATCATCATCAATTGACAATGCAGCAGAGTCGTTTGCGAAGGTTCCAATAACAATTACATCAGTTGTCAGCAAATTAGCTATGAAAAGTAGATTAAACACTGCCCTGAATAACACCGGCATTTACATCATATATGTAGAGATGTGATGCCATTGCCCTGCTTCACGAAGAAATGGTGATTTTCAACATATGTACGATTTCAAGAACCCTCGATTTAAAAGCCCCTCGTGGCACACGCGGTCAAAAGCTTGTGATACTACTGTGGGCAAAAGATAGTAAGACTTTTTAATTTAAATTTCGCGCGGAAACCCATTCATCAAAATATTATTTTTTTAAGGTTGGTATGACTGTCGGTGACATCTGTGCCAAATGTCACATCAAAATAATCATTAGCGTTTAGTATACGCTTGTCTTTCTGAAGTACAAAAAGTGCATTCGGCGATTTTCACAATGAGTGAAAGAAGTTCCATTAAATTTTGTGTGCGGAATCAAATTTCTGGTGCCGAAACATTCAGAATGTTGCAAAAGGCCTTCGGTGATAATTGTATGTCGCGAGCAAGTGTTTTTGATTGGTACAATTTGTTCAAAGATGGTCGAGAACGCGTTGACAACGAACCACGTCCAGGACGGCCATCAACATCAACTGATGATCAACACTTCAATAAAATCAAGGAATTGGTGCTCGAGAATCGACGATTAACAGTCAGAGTCAGAGACCTTACTGGCATCGTTGGAATATCGGAAGGATCAGTGAAAACCATTTTAAAACATCATTTGGGCCTAAGAAGAGTGAATGCGCGATTGGTTCCAAAATCACTGCATTGGTTTTACGAGACCATTTTGCCAAAAATTCGACTGATATCGTTCCGCAACCACCCTACCACCCTATTCGCCTGACTTAGCACCGTGTGACTTTTGGCTATTTTCTAAACTCAAAAAACCGCTTCGTGGACACCGTTACACCGTTTTGAGTCAATTGAAGACATTAAACATGAATCGCTAAGCGCATTGAAGGCTATTCCGGAAATTGACTTTAACAACTGTTTCGAGAATTGGAAAAAACGTTGGCACAAGTGTATTGGGGCCGGGGGGATTACTTTGAAGGGGACGAAATAGATTTGGAAGAATGAATAAAAAAAATTGAAATTATGAACAAAGTCTTACTAACTTTTGCCCACAGTAGTATGTTTAGAAAAGCGGTGAGCAGTAATTTTTCAATTCGAAGGCTGCTTTTATTTGTTCAACAAGTCCATGAATTTGTTCAATTGTACCCTGACCTTGACGGAAACCGAACTTATGATCAGGAATGAGATGTTTTGACACAATAATAGACATTAGCCTTTTCATAAACAACGATTCCAAGACTTTGGAAGGGATTTGTAGCATAACAGACTTATGAGGCGGTATGACTTTGCATCTCCAGCATTTTTACCGGGTTTTTGAATCATTTTTATTTGTGCAACCTTCTAGCTAGTTCTCAACTCATTGCACACGCATTGTAGAGTTGGATTAGGAAGGTTTTTGCTTGCTCTGGTAACTCCTACAGAATTTCTCCTGTACTCAGATCATAACCTGGGGCCTTAGCAGGTTTCAATTTGTTTATAATTGACCGCACTTCGTTTTTTGTGAATCGAGATATCGGTAAATCCAATTGATATGGCTGACCTAAGAGCTCGGATTATTCATCTAATATTTCCCCTGATGGTTCGTCGGGATCAGGAATAAGTACATTTTTAAGATGTTACGCGAAAATTTGCGCCTTTTCGTGGACACTTTTCGCCCACGTTCCATCGGGTTTTCGTATTGGGGGTTGAAATTGTGGTGGTCTAAGAATAATCAGTTGCAGAAGTTGCTTCTAGTTTTTCAATATATGTAATTTTTTAATATAAAGTTTTTGTCCTCAGCTAACAGTAGTTTAAACTCTTTGGTTTTAGCATTGAAGTGCTTTTTATCGCCTGGGAAACGTGTTTTTTGCCAAATTTTCCTTTCCAGCCTTTTTTCTTTTATCTTTTCCATGATTGAAATGGAATACTTGTTTGTGTAGGAACTTGTAAGTATTGGAGTAGAAGCCCAAGCGGATTGTTGAATACAGTCATTAAAGTGTTCTACTGCTTCTGTTATGTCGTTGGGTGTTTTTAGTAGCAGTTTCAGATTAATCGTTTTTGCGACTAACTCTCTGAAGGAAGGCCAATTGGTTTTATAATTGTGGAGCATACACGTCTTGATTACTTCTTTGGGGTTTTGCTAAGAATAATTATCACAGGCGAATGGTCTGATAATAGGTCAAAATTTGAGTGGCATTTAAAACTTGTAAGAGAAATACCTCTAGTTACACACCTCTCATACACGAAGAAGTCGTGTATAAGACGACTTTTTAAAATACTCGCTTCTAATCTGTTTTTATATGTAAGTCTCAGTTTTGAAAACGATCTTTCTCCAATCTAATTGGCCACCATCATGGACAAGTACTGGTATTCACGAAGTGCAATTTTTGTATTGGCAAAAGTTGAGCTAATAGTTTGCTACGTAGTTGCGGTAGAGCAAGTTCATATTAGCCTCAGAGCGTCGACTCATTTTGACAAGAGTCCACTTTCTTATGTGCGTACTAAAATGTGGTCTGAACATCGTCGCCTTGTTTTTAATGCTTGCCAGCTCTTGAGCGAAGCACAAATATTTACATACTGCAGGATTGAAATGTTATTTCAACAAATGTCAAAATGAGTCGAAAATTTTTAACAAAATAAAAAATCCCGTCTCACGTAATTTTCCTCTCTCCACTCTCTCCTTTGCCTGAAGACATCAAAATGAGTCGGCTCACTGAGGCTAATGTGAGCATGGTCATAGAGAAATGTTCCCATCGATCTTTTTATCAAGCTGCTTAAAGAGCTTCTTTTTTTTTTAAGTTCAAGTCAACACACAGGGGTTACCCCTATGAATGCAGAGCATTGTGTTGATTGGAAGGAAGATTGATAGGTGGGAGGAAGAAGGAGGGAGAATAAGAGAGGGAATACTATAACACAGGACACCGGGTAAAGAGATAGACAGTCATTGATGTAAGTGTTATGCCTTTACCACAATGAACTTCAGTTTTAATCATTGTCGACTATGGCCGCATTTAGCGCCAACGAAAGGGATAGGGAGGATAAGGAAAATGAACCGTTGCCTGCCAAGAGGTGGTGCTGTGCAGAAAATTTGTACGCAACATATTCAAGCAACAAATATTGTAATAGAATATTGGATAAGGCCAATTACAATATCTTCTGAAGTATAGGAAGTATACAGGCCGCCAAACCGTAATATAAAAAAAGAAGAGTATGAAATATTTTTAAGACACTTGGCAACACTTGGAAAAGTACACTGCTTGGGGCTCGTGACTAATAACTACAAAAGGGCGACAGCTCCTGTCTGCTCCCCATCTCAACAGAAGAACCAACGTATTGGCTTACGAATCCAAAAGAAAATTCTGATCTTTGTCACTATTGTGTAAATTTTGCTCTGCTCTTACTTACTTACTTTCAATGGCACAACAGCCCATGGAGGGCCTAGACCGAGCTTTTTCGCTCTGCTCTTACAACTTTTAAATTCGTCGCCAATTATCTTTTCATGATCTCATTAATGTGTACGCTTGTCTATCAACATTTGGAAACGGTCAAAGAATGAGATCTTGGGCCCTGGGCCCCGCAAATCAAAATTCGGACCTGTTTGTAGTTATAATAACACTTTAAATATGTATATACCCTTTAGGGTCAAACCAATTTAGTCCACCCAAAATTACTAGTTTTTCAACTAATTATGCAACATCTAGTTTTTAAAGTGGTTTAATAATATTGTGGTCGCTGTGGTGTAGTGGAAGTGCGTTGGACTGCTACGCCGAGTGTACGGGGTTCGAATCTCGGCACAGGCAAAATAAAAAATAAAAAATTCGAAAATATATTTTTTCTACACGGCACCACCTCTTGGCAGGCAATGGCAAACCTACAAGAGTAAAAATTGCTATGAAAAGCTTTTCACTTCGCTGTTCGGATTCGACATTAAACTGTAGGTCCCTTCCATTCATGTACAAATATAACACGCACAACATGAGTGGATGCGAAAAAGTTCGGCCTAGCCCTCCATGGACTGTTGTGCCATTAAAAGTAAAGTAAGTTAATAATATTGTGAAAACATTATCTTGTAATTTTCATCTACTTTACGATATTTTTCACTTAAATATATTTTGAAATGTCACAAAATTCACTGATGAATATAAAAATGTCTAATTTAGAAGAATTAAAAAAAATATGTTATTTGTTTCCAAATTAAAAATAATTTTTTTCTTATGAATGTTCCACTTTTTTTAATAATGAAATTATTTATTTATTTATTTAATCTTAGTACAATAGCAAATTTTTTTAAACTATAAGTAGTAGGTACTTGGTACGTAAAGCTCGGCCTTAGCATGGGCTGTTGTGCCATTAACAGAAGAAGAAGGTACTAGTAACGAACGGAAAAACAATGCCTTTAATTTGTCCATAGACACTGTTGAAAAACTAAAATGTTTCGATTGGTCTACAAACTACTCCAAAAGCATCCTTCTTTCAACAGGTTGAAGTTTCATTAGTTTACAAACTATTCCAAAAACATCTATCTACCAAACAGTTAAAACGACATGCAAGCCTGGACGATTGATTGACTTGTGCCTAGGACAACATAATGTTAAAAAAAAGAAAGTTCGCAATGAGGGAAGACACCATATGTGGGACTAGTTGTGGTGTTCAGCAAAACAGCAACAGCGGATCGATTCAATTTGAAATATGTTGTTCTAAAAACACAAGCAATTCGTTTTTACTTGGCGAATCTACGTCAATAAATTTAAATTTGTTTACTAACAAAATTGGGCGAACAATTCGTTGAAAGACAAATGGCAGCAAACAATTCCTTCACACTTAAGTAAATGACCACGAGTGTTTTATCGATTGTGTTCTGTTACTTTTATAAGCGATAAATACTCGTAGTTTACAAAATTAGAGATTAGAAAAAATAGGACTGAGAAAGAGCTCACCTTTTTCATGGACAGTGATCAAAGAAGATCCCACATGCAAGCCATTTTACACCAAATCTTGCACGACAACGGCACGGGGAGTTAAAAAAAGCTCGTTTGTTGACTTACACTGCGTTTAGACCGCCAGAACGAACGAATCTTCGTAATTTCTTTGGCCGTTGTAAATCGTTTAGCATTGAACATTGTGTTCGCTATAAAATGCTCAGGCGGTGTAAATAGTTACATACACAGAACGAATGAAAAAAATCTTCATTCGAGATGATCGGACTGAGTTCGATCTTTTTTTTTTTTGGCGTTTTTTTTATTTTTTTATTTATGCATTCAACACATAGGGTGTACCCCTATGAATGTGAAGTATTGTGCTGAATGGAAGGAAGATTGATAGGTGGATGGAAGAAGGAAGGAGAATGTGAGAGGGAATGCAATCCAGTGTTGCTGTGTAATTGTGAAAATTAAATAAAAAAGGGGGGAAAAACTGGAACAGAAGTAAAAACTTAGTTGACGGATAGTGCTTACTACAAAATTTAAAGTGATGTTTCGGAACAGTATAATTTGCTATCTACACCGGGCGAGCGAACAAAACATGTGTGAATGAAAATTTATTAGCTACCTACAAGAGTTTACTTCTTCAGTACGTTTGTGTTTTGGGTTTTCAGGTTAGGTTTAGTAATGTTGTAAAAACAAGGAGTCTATCGCAGACATTATGGTAGAGGCTTGAGGTAATTTTAATATGCTGATTTATGCAAACGATAAGACTTGTATAGTTTAGTTTCATGATTCTCTGATCCCAGGTGTTCTATTTGCACTTCCAATGCATGCCACGCCCTCTGCAAAATCATCATCTCCATCAAAATATTCATACTCAAAGCATGCGAATTTATTTGCTATATCATTATACCATAATTATGTATAATCTTACGATCATCAACAAAATATTCGGGTTGTATTATCTCAACAGGTGGAAAATGTGCCACATGCCAGTCTGAGAGCTCGTGAATGTTATGAGGTTGACTAGAAACATGGCAAATCTCGTCTATGTTGTGTTGTGTCGATGCGAGTTGTTCTCTTTTCACGGGGGAAAGATTTTCAGGCCAATTTTCAATTAAATCTTCTGCCCTTTTCTTAAGTTGAGAAGCTGGAAATTCGGACACTGTTCAATGACTGTCTGGTGCTGTATAATCTAAGGACCTTCGTCGGGACTCAATGAGATGAGTGTTGATGCAATTATTTGCTCTATTGAACTCATTTCCCATTCATGCTGTCTCTTCGCATTAGTCTGTGCGAGTTGTTTTTCAATCAAATTCGAATTCTGTTGTACCTCAAGTTGCTTGCATTCTAGCGATCCCTCGGTGCTGGTTTTTGGGTTTTTTTTTTGTCACGATAGCAGAATCTGAATTTTGTTGGGCCTCCATGTTTCGGCAAAGTTTACATTCTCGCTGTCTCTCAGCCGCGGATATTATCGTAACACAATTGCAATTTGTTTGTTCCTCGCGATTGTTATTTTTTTTTCAGTATATTCTCGCTCATTCTTTCAGCTCTAGAATCGAGTATCTCTATCAATCGAGTACGATTCATACTCAGCGTCCTCTATCAATCGAGTTTGAATCATACGCGAATCAGCGCCCTCTATCAATCGAGTTTGATTCATATGTATATACACATAAGTTTTCATACGCTACTTTCGCGTTCTTTTTCAGTCTATACTCGCTCATTCTTTCTAATGATTTTTGTTTGAAGTGTCAAATTTTTCTAGTAAATGATGGGCAGCGTGCTCTATCAATCGAGTAAGATTCATACTCAGCGTCCTCTATCAATCGAATTTGATTCATATGTATATACACATAATTTTTCATACGCTACTTTCGCGTTTTTTTTCAGTCTATACTCGCTCATTCTTTCTAACGATTTTTGTTTGAAGTGTCAAATTTTACAAGTAAATGATGGGCAGCGTCCTCTATCAATCGAGTAAGATTCATACTCAGAGTCCTCTATCAATCAAGTTTGAATCATACGCGAATCAGCGCCCTCTAACAATCGAGTTTGATTCATATTCGTGGATACATGTGGATGCATAAGAATGTGCTGCCCATCATTTGTGTGTATATAATTATGCATTTCTATTTTTTCATACTTGATTGATAGAGGGCGTAAGAATTTACTTTTTGTCATGATTATCTTTTACCTCCTCGTAAATATAAAAACGATTCTAAACTTACTATTCTGTCTCATTGATCTATCTTATTATTGAATCTGCGATGTCCTATAAGAAATTTCACTAGTAGGTTTCATATTGTAAGTTTGCGGTTGCATGGGCAAATAAAATATAAGTATAACATTTTATAGGTAGTTTTTCTGGTCTGGTCCATAGCCATAAATAAGACTACATATGTGTAATAACTCTCTCATACTGAGTAAATTTCCCTACTTTCTTTCCACTACCAAACACACAAACAAACTTACGCTGTAGAACGTAACTGAAACTGGAAACTATTTAAGGAAATATTTTTATTCACTTGGAATATTCACTTTGCGCACAGAAACAGAATACATAATATATAGTTATAGTTATAGTTTGCTTCACGTACCTTTTTGTTTGATAGCAAATAAAAACCACTTTAATCTTGTTTGAACTTGAACTTGAGCTTGGGACTTAACTTATTATGAATTAAAAATACGTCCGCACAATTTCAATAAAAAATTCAAACTGAGATACGCTGTGCAATAGCAGCAAATTTTAAAGTTCTCTAGCAACTGCGGCCACGGTATAATGGCAGAGAGACACTGAGGCAGAGGCACCAACCACGCCTCATGGTGGGTTGGTGATATTTTCTATTCTACTTTGAAATTTTGTTTGCATTTAGGTTTGGTTGATTGTATTTTTACTGCATTTAATTTATCTCTTTTTTTTTTTTTATTTTGTTATTGTGGGGTATTCATAACTTGAATATCTTCTTCGGAGGTGAAAACAGTATAGAGCTTGAACTTCAAAAACAGTAAAAAAGCAGTACAAATATTATAGATAAAAAAAACACTTAAAGAATACAACTCCACAAAAAAAACCACAAAAATGTATAAAATTAAAATAGTAAACAGGCTGAAAGAGAGTTCCAGGAGAAGTACACATGATACCTTTAATCGCTCTTATGATCACCGCGAGCACGTTGTTAATGAGTTGGCATAAACCAATGACTTAACGTGATTACACCAGTACCGAACTTGTGAGAGATCCCAATTCCTGTAAACGGCGTGGAATCGACTGAAGTTTTGGCTCATTTTGAACTGAAGCAATTATGGCGGTGATATTTTCGGTACCTCGACTGGTGAGTTATCTCACTGGCACAGAAACATTCAGTAGTGAATGTGTTGAATCGCATTTACCCACTATATCACGCACAGCCTGTCTTGTGGGACGATTATTATGACCGCAAATTGGAGCACCCAGAATTTCGGTAGTAATTCCTGAATAATTACAAACGCAGCTTGTTCGTGAAATTCACCACGATAAAAATGTCAACCTTAAATAACGTTTTGACATTGCCAGATCAAAAAAAAAACAAAATTGCAAGAAAGCGTTTGTATTTAAATGCAAAAATTTTATGTCCCTCTATTGAAAAACCCTCAAATCGTGGTTATGTTCAGATTTTGCTCGGTGAACACCATGAAATTGTTGTTGCACCGAACACGAAGAAAGAGCTTTTACTCACTCTCACACCGAACACGATATGCTGGGTGAAATGTACACCGAGCACGTCGACCATTCAGGGTGGCAATGAATTATTCTACAGAAAAGCAACAGAAATTTATTTAAAATAGAAGGAAAACATGCAAACCTGTACATCATTATGTATTTTCATTTTTGCAGAAAAGCGAAGTCGCGTATATTTTAACTGTTTGGAATTGAATATTAAATATATTATTTATAATTATATGGCATGGCTGTCGGTCCAAAAAATTACAATAATTATTAATTATGATACTCTCTCCATATTGATAAAACAGTTTAAAGTCTTTTGATACACAATTTTAGTGTTGCCGTTGCGAGCAAAATGGTATTAAAAACCCTGAATTTCGACCGGAAGCAACTCTGTAATGAACGTGAATGTAACCACCACAACGAGCACGAGAAAAAAATATGATGTGTTCGCCGAACAGCGAACACCAGCATAACCACAACCTTAGTAAGTAGATACTTTAAAATTGCCAAAGAAAAACTCATTACAGTTAAGTAAATACTTTATAGACTTTTTACTTACTTACTTACTTACTTAACTAGCACTACAACCGATGATCGGTCTTGGCCGCCTCTACAAAGCTTCGCCAGTCTCTGCCAGCCTCTGCTATGCGCGCGCTGGCGCCAGTTGACAAGGCCAAGTGCAGTCAGGTTGCCCTGCACCTGGTCTTTCCAACGGAGATTAAGACGTCCCATTCTGCGTGTTCCTCCACCGTGGTCCGAATAAAACACCCTTCTAGCCGGAGCGCTTTCTTCCATTCGCTCAACATGACCCAGCCAGCGAAGCCGCTGGTGTTTTATACGCTTGACTATGTCAGTGTCGGCGTAAAGCTCATACAGCTCATCGTTCCATCTTATTCAATACACGTCGTCCACGCATACTGGACCGTAGATCTTTCGGAGTATCTTCCTCTCGAACGCTCCTAACAGCCAACAGCCTCTCATCATTGATGGTCAATGTCCACGTCTCTGTGCCATACATTAGGACGGGAAGGATGAGGGACTTATAGAGCGTTATTTTCGTCGGTCAAGAGATGGCTCTACTTCTCAATTGCCTACTGAGCCCGTAGTAACACCTGTTGGCAAGAGTTAGTCTCCGCTTGATCTCAAGGCTGACATTATTGTTGGTATTAATACTGGATTCTAGGTAAATGCAATCATTGACAACTTAAGAAGTATAATTGTCAGCAGTGACATTTTGTCCAAGACGCCGTGCCGTGACTCTTTGTTTGTTGACACAAGGTATTTCGTTTTGTCCTCGTTCACCACTAGACCCACTCGACGAGATTCCATTTCCAGGTTGGGGAATGCTGCACTGACTGCTCGAGCGTTTTTGCCAATGATGTCAATATCAATAGCGTATGCTAGCAGCATGACACTCTTGTAGAAGATAGTGCCAGAGATAAGACTTTTTATAGTAATATTAATTGAATTTTCAGAGAATATTGTCAATTTTTATGAATTTATTTTTTATTGACCTTTTATAATCATATTTTTCGCTATTATCGAATTAATTTTTTTACTTTCATAAGAATTTTTTTGGTTGCAGAAAATACACATACTCAACTGGAGCTAGTGAGCCCGGTAGCAAGAGTAGAAAGAAATACATTTGGCTGTACTACGCTGTACAACAAAAAAACAGTACTGTACTGCTGGCTGAAAACAGTACAGATGGTCAGATTAGGTATGCATGACAACTGCCGGCGTTCGCGTTAGCAATAAAATTATAAATATTAGTAATAACAACAACGAAAATGAAATGGAAAAAATAATATCTATAGATAACTATGAATGTATTTGTACGAAATATTATATACCATACTTAATTACTATTCCGAACATCATTTCGTGTAGAAAACTTTTTTTTTATTTTGGCCCTTGTGCGTTTTCTGCGACTTTAATGAGTTTAATGAGTGAGGTTCAAATAGTTTCCATATACAACGACCGAGAGCTGCTCCTACTGTTGTTATTGTTCTTGTTTTAGTTACAACTACCATATTATTATTTAAAGTGTATAATTTGTTAATGTAGGTCTTCGTGGCGTAGTTAGTTGTGCGCTGGACTCCCGGGTTCAAAACTCGGCTCAGGTAAAATTAAAGAAAGTAGAAAAACCATTTTTTTTAACCCGGCACCAACTCTTGGTAATCGATGGCAAACCAGCAAGTGTAAAAATTGCCTAATCGTTGGGATTCTGCCTAAAACTGTATTTAGATGTCTTCCATTCAGTTACAAATACAACAGCTGGCGCTACATGCGGTCATAGTCGACACTGATAAACTGAAGTTCATTGTGTTAAAGGCATAACACTTGCCACAATGGCTGCCTATCCCTTTATTGGTGTCCTGTGTGATTGCATTCCCTCTCTCATTCTCCCTCCTTCTTCCTCCCACCTATCAATCTTCAACACAATGCTCTGCATTCATAGGGGTACACGCTGTCTGCTGAAAGAATCAAAAAAATAAAAAAATTCATGTACAAATACCACACGCACAACATGAGTGGATGCAAAAAGCCCGGCCTAGGCCCTACATGGGCTGTTGTGCCATTAAAAGAAGAAGAAAGAAGAATTCGTTCGTTAATATCGCTGTTTTTTTTTTTTTGGTCAATTAAGATTTTTTTCCATGGGCTGTTGTGCCATTAAAAGTAAAGTAAAGTAAGATTTTTTTCGCCACATGTCATCTTGAATTTTTGAATCTTGAACGCGCGGGAGAAGATTCGAGGGCTTCATTGAAGTTAAGGTTATATTATAAAGTTGTACATGCACACAATTTTTTCCATCAGCGGGTCCCGTGGCAATAGAATTGGTTCACTCTTAGAAACAATGCCCGTATTGACTGAGAGAGTTACTAGGAAGGGGAAGGGGGTTTACCACTGACAAATTAAGATTATCTGTAATAAGAAATTAAACGTTGCTCGCCAATTTAGAGAAAATCATATTTAAGTTTTGATTGCGAAATCCCAAAACT
The DNA here is from genome assembly GCA_958295655.1 of Palloptera scutellata. NCBI lineage: Eukaryota > Metazoa > Arthropoda > Insecta > Diptera > Pallopteridae > Palloptera > Palloptera scutellata. The sequence goes on from OY282450.1 coordinate 68,928,563, forward strand.
TGTAAAGTTAGATCCGCCAATGTTTTTCACAAACAGCTGCTTCCCATTTTTAAACATTTTAATGATTTTATTGCATGCTTACTTAATTTTTTTACTTGTGAATGTCTTTTTGTTTTTTTTGTTTTTTTTTTTTGTTTTTTTTTTATGTTACTTATTTTTGCTGTACTTATAAAATTAATTATATTTTGAAGTCATTAGAATGCGATGCCACAATTCATTTTCAAAGAGTTGACACAGTAATATTTTTTGAGAATATTAAATGTGTTTTTATTATAATAATAAATTTAGGGTCTGAAGAAGTTTGCTATGTAAAAGGGGTGTGTCAGGGTTAATTATTTTCTTATGCGAAACTTTACAAGTTTTGGGATTTCGCAATCAAAGCTTATATATGGTTTTCTCTAAATTGGCGAGCAAAGTTTAATTTCTTATTACAGATAATCTTAATTTGTCAGTGGTAAACAGAGGCGATCGTTAGTTCCCAAATCCAAACCCAATTTTGCATTCACTGTTTTTCACTTTGAAGAAGCTATTTCAGTTGATTGATTAAATGTCAACTGGCAAATCTTAGAAAAATGTCAAAATCAATACAGTGCTGATTTACGATGGCATTTACGACGACTACATCTGTCAAATTATAAAAACACACGCTCGTGTCGAGACCATTACTTTGACGACGACACAACAACGTGACGCGACGACCACAAATGTTGCTGTCGCCAATGTAAATCTATTCGTAATTTGTCAAGGAACAAGAGGAAGAAGAAGAGAGTGAGAGAGAGTGAAAAAAACTGCTTGAGTTGGTGGTGCTGCTGTCGCTTTCATTAACAACTATCAACTATCAAGTAGCTGACTACGAGGCGACTGCAATTCGTAGTCATGTGTTCGTGTAGCTCCTGTCGTTGCTGTCGTCTGTGTGTATGAAGTATATGATTTGAATCGAATTATTCGAAATTATTTTTAATAATGAAATGAAGTAAATTCAACATATTTTGTTCAAAATAATTCGAAATAAAAATTTTAAACTTTCAAATGGCACTTTGAACTGAAAATCAATAAAAAAAAAATGCATATACTTATGATGGATGCTAACTTCTTTTTCTTCAAGATTTTCCAAAAAATGTATGACAATTCCTACCTCAAAAATTCTCCACACAATTCAATCAACTCGGTCTAACGAAAATGCATAAAATGGTGTGCGATTTTTAGTTTAATATTCTAATAGAACCATTGATTGGTACAAATCGTATTTGGGCAATCGGTGAATGTTGAAGACAACAATTTAATTTGCTATTATTCTCCAATTAAATATGCAAATATTGTTTAGCAGGTGCTTTCAATCTATCTATCTATTGTTAATTTTATACGTGCATACACACGAACACACACACACACACATATATATACATACGTGCAACTTATCACAATTGTCGTAAAATCCATAATATCATATGGTGCCCCAATCTAGGCGGTGCCGCAATCTAGGCAATGGAAGCGAAATATAAAACCAATTTTCGGAAAGTTGATTCTGTATATAAATGTCAAAGGAGGAGGGCAAATGCAGCCAAAGGTATCGATTGATACTGGACTTACGAGCGTGGCTTGGTAGGAAGCATGCCGAAGTCGATTTTTACATCACACATAATTACTCAGCGAGCATGGGTGTTTCCAAGCGTATTTGCATCAATTCAATCGCGAATTCTACCCGGGCTGTACATTGTGCAGTGATGCTGAACACATGTTCATAAATTTGATATTTGTAGTAAATTTGATATGTTTACAAAAACAAAACTCATGCTATTCTCAAAAATTACATACATACGAGGTATGATAAAAAAATAACCGTTATTTTCATCAACAACTATCTTGTCCCCTTCAAAGTAATCCCCCTCAGATATAATACACTTATGCCAGCGTTTTTTCCAATCCTCGAAATACTTCTGAAACGCGCTTTTTGGTATCGCCAACAGCTCCTGTTTCGATTTTTCTTTTATCTCCTCAATCGTAGCAAAACTCTTTCCTTTCATCGATGTCTTCAGTTTTGGGAAGAGGAAAAAGTCAGCGGGGGCCAAGTCTGGTGAATACGGTGGTTGAGGCATGATAACGATTTTGTTTGTTTTTGGCCAAAAACTTACGCACAAGCGACGTTGTTTTTGCTCAAAATTTAGCAATTTTGGAACAATCTACGCAGCCGCACGTTTCATGCCTAAAACATCTGTAAAAATTGTTTGGCATGAGCTGAACGATATGCCAACATCATCAGCAACCTATCTGATTGTGATTCGACGATTATCCAAAATCATTTTCTTCATTGCGTCAATGTTTTCATCGGTTGTTGACGTGCTCGGGCGACCAGGACGAGCATCGTCATTGACATCTTCTCGGCCTTCCTCAAACCGGTTATACCACAATTGAACTTGTTTGTGTTCAGCTCATAGTAGACTCGCCAAAGGCCACAGTCAACATTTCAAATGTCCTTGCGCATTTAATTTCATTTTTTACACAAAACTGAACACAGTTTCTCAGCCATCAGTAAAAGTAAAAGAATACAGTTTCTTTGATCCATTTTTTCGAATAGTAAAAAATCGAAGAGCACACCAAAACACGACTAACCTTTTTATCTGTCAAATACAAACTGACAATCCAAAATGGTTGGCATTGCCAACATATATAACAGACATGTGTACCAACATAACAGAAACAAAAATGCGAAAATCGAACATACGTAACTTACGAAATTTGAAAATAACGGTTATTTTTTTATCACACCTCGTACATATGTAACGTATATCAAAAATACAACACCGAAACCAATTGTAACTTTTGTATGGTACTTAAGTATAGGGTGGTCCATCTAAAATTTGGAATTATAACTACTGGTTATTTTGAGTGAACCAACTCCATTTTCATTCGTATTATGACGGAAACTTAGTTTTATATTTGCGGTTAACGAAATGGGTGAATATATGAATGCTTGCACAACGTTGGGAAATCATAAAAATTTACTTGCAAAATGGTGAGTCTTCTATCGAAAGTGTAAGAAAAAAATAACTTCGCAATTCAGTAGAAGCGAAGCGCCTTCCATGCAATTTGTTGATCAATTTGTGAAACGTAAGAGCGAAACTGGGTCTGAATTCTGGATCTATTGGAAACAACACATTCTCGTACTTCTACAGTGCGCACAAGCGAAAAAATTGCAGCTTTTGCTTAGAATGGGCAACAGGAACCAACCACCTCAACTCGACATCGTTCTCACGAATTGAATATTTTACGCATTTCTTTGTTGCTAATTTTGCATAAAGACCTCGATTAGAAACCGTACAAAGTTCAATTGGTACAACAGCTGCAGCTACATGAGCATCCGCAACGTTTTCGGTTCGCTAATTGGGCTCTGAAACGCTTGGCAAAAGTTGAGCAGTTTTACCGGAAAATCACATTTTTTGGCGAAGCTCACTTTGACCTCGGTGGTTACGTTAATAAGCAAAATTGTCGTAATAACCGATTCGTGTGGTTTTTGGGCGCTGACGATATCACTGGACATTTCCTTTTTTTTTTTTTTTTTTAAAGAGGAAGGAAGCGTCGTTACAGTGAATGGTGTACAGTACCGCACAATGATATCTGGGCAGCCATACAGACGGAAATGAACTGTAAAATTCGGTTGATCGTATAGGCTACTGCAAGCCAGCCAAGGAAGTCCTTGTCCTTTGAATGAAATATTGTTCCACAATTAACCGGAGGGATTTTACTTTCGAAACATTGAACAACATTGAAAAAAGATTATTCGTTTCTTATTTAGACCAAAATCAAATTCCAAATTGTAAATGGTGCTCCCTGTATTTGTGTTTTTGGCAATCAATCAAACACGATAATTTCTGATACGAAGAATAACAGCGTTCGCTGTCTTTAAAAAAAAATACTACAAATACTCCAGATAGTGAATACCCTTAATATCTTCATTTATTCTAGTGGTTGATAACTTGATTTATTTTCAACCACTTTAAGAACTAGTTGGTGCATAACTTTTTGGATAACTAGTCATTTTTGTCCCTACATGTCCAAACCTAAAAGGAATATGTGATCTTATTCCTTTAAGTAATCGCGATTCGCTGTGGCGTAGAGGTAATGCGTTGGACTGCTACGCATAGTGTCCGGGGTTCAAATCTCGGCACAGGCAAAAAAAAAAAGTAGAAAAACTAATTTTTCTACACAGCACCATCTCTTGGCAGGCAATGGCAAACCTACAAGAGTAAAAATTGCCATGAAAAGATTTTCACTTCGCCGTTCGGACTCGGCATTAAACTGTAGGTCCCTTCCATTCATGTACACAAATATAACACGCACAGCATGAGTGGATGCAAAAAGCTCGGCCTAGGCCCTCCATGGCCTGTTGTGCCATTAAAAGTAAAGTAAGTAATCGCGATTCGCTACTATGAGTGGAGTCAGACCTGTGTAAAGTATAGACATTAGTAGTAACTGCACTAAGAACAACCGAACAATAGAGGAAGAGACCAATGACATCATCCCCCAGTAAAGTAATGCTTAATGAAAGTCTCGGGCCAAATATGGAGAAAGGCGCAATATGGAATATTGTTTTAGTGCGTAAGTGCAGCAGAGCGCTAATCGTACCGCACGGAGCTGTCAGTTATTAATGAAGATTTAATCATCATTGCTAACTGACTATCACGTGACTATGATTTTGATTTTTACTAAATCTTTGCTTAACATTCCATTACAAATGTATTTTATAGGTGCAGAAAAAACTTCAGGCGTGGTTGTCGAAAATCAAAGGATCATTAATCCTTCATTAAGAATTAGTTGTTGCAATTGTAGCCACCTTTAACATACTATGGATGTACTATAGAAGCAAAAATAAACACAATAAATATAAAAATAAACGAAAGGTAGCAGCACACACTAACAAATAACTGTGACAGAAGTTCAAACACATTATATGAATGATTAAATAAAGACTAATTTATGCTTACCATATGCCGACAGCTACATATATACTCGTACATACATGCATACATATTTACATATCCACGAATAAATTTAGTTTATTTAGTTACTTTGCATGTATGAAGTTTTACTAAAATACTCGTATTCATTAGGACAAAGCCAACAAATGACAACAAATAAGTGTTTTTTTTGTTTCGTCGTTGTTTTTGTTACTGTGGTCAACATAAAAAATATCAACAAAGATTCCACAAAAACAATGATTTGAAAACAATACGAAAAGCCTCCCCAGAGAGATCGCATTCTCGCTCCATGCATTTACATACGAGTATGTAAGTGTGCATGTGTATGTTCGTGAGTTTGGTATCCAAAAGTAATGAAGCTGAATGTATGCTGAGCATATTCAGCACAAAATTGAGATCATATACTGTATGCATGCCAGAGAGTTTCATGTGGCTAATGTCAAATCTGACAGTTGTGTAGTGTTTATGGCAATGTGAAGACGCGGATGCTTCAAGAATAGTGTAGCAAAATAACGACTTAAGTAAAATAAACAATTATAAGTGAAAAAATGCCAACACCCACAGCCAGCCATGATAATACTCGTAGTGATAAATATAAGACCCTAAAACGATCAATTTTTATTGGCACCTTGCTGATATTGGGCATAATCGGCTGGCATTTCTATGGTGAGTGAATTCAGTATTATTTGCTAAGGCAATTGTTATTTTAATGGTTCATATATTTTAGAACATTTCATTCTCGACAAAACTGATAGCGATGACCAAGGAACGGCAATAGAACAAGAAATTATCCAATTGACGCAGAAGCTTTTCGTTGACGAACTGACACATAATCCATACTTGGATAAAGTAAACTTTCAAGGGCGTACGAAATCGTTTGCTCGAGATGATCGCGCATCACAACCGTAAGTACAAGTGCTAGTTAACCCTTATCCGCAATGCATACATTGGTACAAATGTAGATACATTTTCAAATTTTTCTTTGAAATTAGTTAAGTATTTTTTTCCTTTTTGTGATTGGATTTCTTGTAACACATCACAGTTATGTTGCTTGCGTGACGTTCTATTTTTTCCGAAATTTTTTTAAAACAAGATGTGTGCATAAATACACACCTGGGAAAAATAATAGGTGTGAACCCAAAAATTATTAAAATGAACGAAAACAATTAATTGGCATGGTCTACAATCAAAAGGCAAATTTGGACGTTTGGTGGCACTGTTTTGGATTGAAATGGGGGAATCCCCGCAACAAAAGTTCTTCTCGATAAATATTGCGGCTTGTTTATTTGTTCAACCTTCAAATTGATCTGGACAATAAAATAGGTGTGTTTGAGTTTAAATTAAAATTGAATAAATTTAAAGTGTTATTTAGTTCCAGAAGGTAAGATTTCGATGAAAGTGAACTTAATAAAGGTTTAATTATAATTTATTAGATGGGTCGTGGAGTTCATTGCAGTACAGAGGAGAGAAGACTTGTTCGTCAGCTCCGAGACAAAGGAAAAACCTACAAATTCATTGCCAGATCGATGGGACGGTCTCAGAATTTCGTTACAAATGCTCTCAAGCCAGAAAAAGCTATTGAAACGAGTGAGCACCTGAAAAAACGTCATTAGTGACCGACAATCGTATCGTTACATTAGCTAAACGCGACCCATTCAAGTTGCCCAGAACAATTGCAACCGAAATTGGGAATGTTGTATCATCACGAACCGTTCCAAGACGATTAGTAAGCGCAAATCTACCAGGTAGGAATGCTCGCAAAGTTCCTCTGCTTAGAAATACAAATTTGAAGAAGAGGAAAAATTTTGCATTAGTTCATGAAACGTGGTGTGGTTGACAGGGAGAAAAAAAAATGGCGCAATATTCTCTGGAGCAATGAAACAAAAATAAATTCGTTCGTCGCCCGAAAGGCAAAGAATTCGACGTCCGGTTCACAAAGAAAACAGTGAAGCACGGAGGTGGCAGCTTAATGGTATGGGGCTGTTTTTCTTGGCAAGGTATTGGTCCGATACATCAAATTAATAGCGTTATGGATAGATTCGTGTATAAGGATTTGTAGGAAATGGTAATGTTACCATATGCCGAGAATAATATGCCGCTTTTGTGGAAATTTCAGCAGGACAATGGTCCTAAACATTCATCGCGAGTTGTCAAAGCATGGTTCCAAGAGCATAATGTAGACGTCCTTGAGTGGCCAAGTCAATCCCCCAGATCTAAATCCTATTGAGAACCTCAGGGGAGAACTTAAACGCCAAAACAAAACGCAGTTATGGGAAAATATTCAAAAAATTTGGTACAACATTCCTACAGAAACTTGTCGGAAGTTGATATCGTCAATGCCCAGAAGAATCGAAAAAGCCATCAAGAGTAATGGTCGATATTCTGGGTATTAATGCGTTCTTACTAATTCAGTAAAATACGGGACTATAACTAGTAAAATTTCAATATATATTCCTAAGTTTTTTGTGCACACCTATTATTCTGACCAATCGAAAATCTGTGTATTTTATGAATTAACCAAAATTTATGTTATTGTTTAGAGTTTTTAAAACGTTTTATGTTTTGTTATGACGTTGAAGTATGTTTATGTTGAAAACTAATTTAGTTTTTGAAGGATAATAAAAAATATATGAAAGCCAAGCTTTTTTGAAAAAAAATATGTTCACACCTATTATTTTGTCCTGGTGTGTATATTGGGACACTCCGATAAAGGTAAATCCTAAAATTCAGTTAAATTTTTACTGGATTCATGCAAAAATTATAAAAACAGATTAGTAATGCCTACTTCGGTTTTTATGTAATGCCGTGTCGTTTGGTCATATATAAGTACAAATGTCTTTTGTCCTCATATCTACATACCATATATGGCCAAATAAAAGTGAGGTAGTCGCTGTGCTATCTACTGTTACAAAGCGGAAACTCTAGGAGCGTTTAAAAATCCCGGAAAAGATTCAGTTTACAGCAAATTCATCATGATGGAACCAACGGCTACAAACTACAATGTAAGACATAACGCATGCCCTTCGTTGTTTTTTTTTTCTTTTGCTTTAACATCATTGAATTTAAGAGATTTGCAGCATTTATTATAGAAATTAATGTCAAAATATGATCGACGTAAAATGTTACTTTCTTTGGGTAAATGTCAACTAGAAGAAGACCATATAAATAATTCATACATAATAAGGCGAGCAGCTAATGAAATTTTTATTATAAGAATCCTTTTTTATACCCCCTACACACACTGTGTACAGGGTATGTTGGTTTTGATCGAGTAACGGTTGTTCGTAACGCCCACAATTAGGCGTCGTAGGTATGAACAAATGATTAACCTGAATAGCCGAGTCGATTTAGCCATGTTCCCAATTAACTGTAGCAATCACAACCAAACTTGGTATTAACTTTTGTTATAATCAGGAGGAGGTTAAGTTCTGAAATGGGCAAAATCAGCAAGGGACCGCCCACAGTCATACGTTCCATACAGAAATGAAATTTTCAAAGAATGATATTGAAGAAATCTCTAAGCTAAATTGAACACAATTCTAAACAATTCGTTGAAATAGTCTCTTGAATAACTTTTATGATGAAATTAAAAACATTGTACAACAACCACGCCTACTTCCCATACTAGTGAAACATTTATAGGGAAATATGAAAGGAAATGGTAAAGCAAAAGAAACCAAATGCGGTTAACACATAGTTAAAATATATTCAAAAATAATTTATGCGAAAATTATCTTTATTGGGTAATAACCATGCCTGCCGCCCATTCAAATGAAATCTTCAAAGAACTATATAAAATGAGCTAGTGATGCTTACTTTACTTTTAATGGCACAACAGCCCATGGAGGGCCTAGGCCGAGCTTTTCGCGCCCACTCATGTTGTGCGTGTTATATTTGTACATGAATGGAAGGGATCTACAGTTTAATGCCGAATCCGAACGGCGAAAAGCTTTTCATAGCAATTTTTACTCTTGTGGGTCTGCCATTTCCTGCCAAGAGGTGGTGCCGTGTAGAAAAATTAATTTTTCTTCTTTTTTTTTTTTTGATTTTGCCTGTTCGAACCCCGGGCACTCTGCGTAGCACTCCAACGCATTACCACTAAGCCACAGCGACCACTACTGATACAAATACAAGAAAATTTGGTATAATAAGTTAGGCTGTTAAAAAATTATTTCATGCAAAACCCAAAGGTGTTTTATTTCAGAGGATGTGTAGGGTATATAATGTAGGGTTCGATCGTAACCGAACTTTTATTTCGGGATTTTTCTTTAATAAAATCTTCAAATTAATTTTCATTATTATTTTCTTTTCAAACAAATTGATTGAGACTAAAAACTATTTTTTCTGTGCTACGCCATTTTATTAAATTTGACCTAATGCACAGAAACTAACCCAGAAACATAAAGCAAACTCATTCATGGATTTAAATAGCGGAACTTAAAATTTATCAAAAGTTGCACTGTGCCTCAGCATTCGCTGCAGAAAACATATGAAGCCACATTTTTACCTCATTATGTATTGAGAAAAAGTTCTTGATAACTTGATCTTAGGCATTGACATAAGGGTTAAAGGACTACTTAGTTGAATTATTTTGCTCTAATATTTGTTTCTTGTCTTCCATAGTTTACTGCAATTAAATAGCGCCCTCCTAGCAGCGGATACAACGTCCACAGTTAATTTGATGAAACGCCTCTTTGACAACTATGAATTGGATACTTATGCCGTGGAAAAAGTTACTCCCGAAGAAGAACAAGAAGAAATGGATTTTCTCCACGCAGTTATGAACACACCGATTATGAAGCGAACGATGACATTTTTACAAATTAAAGGTTGTAGCTTTGAATCCATTCTATTCTGTTGTGAAATGTTGGGGGAATAGAATGGGGTTTCGGGATTTCGGGGTTATCATTTCCCTTGCCTTTTAATGCCGCTAGTGAAGTGAATTGGCTAGCATTACTTATACTATGGATGGATGGATGGATGTGAAGAAGGCCGAAAACCTGACCTACGAGTGCAGGAAAGTTCCTCAAACACTATGTAGCCCATTGTACTTAAGGCCTAGGAAAAGAAGAAGGAGTGACAGTATAAGTAAGGGGTTACAGAAAAAGAGGGAAAAAGTTGGAAAAGGGGTTATAGGGGGACTATGTTCTCTTCCGAAAATTTTCCGGATTCTCTCATAAATCTCAGAAAATCGCAGAAGGGCAAGGAGTGAACTTTGTCCATTCCTGTGACATCGAAACCCAAAAACCCGCCATCTCGTTCTGACGAAGGGGGAACATGTGCAGAGAAAATGCTCTGTGCTGTCCACCTCCTCCAGACAAGATGTGCAGGTCGGGTCCTCGATGATGCCGATGGTGGTCATATGTTGGCCCCATGGATTATGTCCTGTGATGAGTCCCACCAGCCGGCGCAGGTCCTTCCTTCCTAATTTAAGAAGGAATTCTACTGCCTTCCTGTTTGGACAAATTACAAAACACTTAGCCGTTTTACAGATGTCCAGATTGGACCAGCGTCTCTTATGTAAATAATTAGCATAAGATTTTATTCAATGCATAGCACCTGCCAAATTGGTCCCGACTATTGGCTCTGGTCCCAAAGGCATGTTCTTTGATGCACAGTTGGCCAACTCGTCGGCTTTCTCATTCCCAGGAACTCCACAGTGCCCAGGAACCCAGATAAGATGTAGCTGATTCAATCTTGCGACTGATCTAAGTTTCCTCTTACACTCTTGGGCAATCTTTGAAGTAATTCTCGCGTTCTCCAGAGCCTTAAGTGCAGCCTGACTGTCACTACAGACACCTATACGTTTCCTGCGCCATTTTCTTTCAATTATCCATTCCGGTACTTTAAAGATGGCGAAAACTTCTGTCTGGAAGACAGTTGCCAACCCACCCAAGGAATAGTAGCAATTGACGCCTTCGTTTAAATGCGATCCAGCTCCAGTACATTCATCGGTCTTGGATCCGTCTTTGAAGAAGATATCCGTCAGATTCTCCAGCACGACCTCTGGATTGCTCCATTGTTCACGCTTCGGGAAGCTAACTTCATATTTTCTTCCGAAAGTAACCACGCGTATGAGGCAATCTTTCGGGGCCAGTAGTAATAGATATTGCTCTGACAACCTTTTGAAGATTTCCCTATGACCCGAAGTTCTGTTATCGAATCAATACCCATAAGAGTATAGCCGATATGTCACCTTCATCGCTTCTTGTTGGATCTGTAGGTCCAGTGGGAGCAAGTTAAGTATGGCGTTAAGGGCGTCACCAGAGGTGGTACTCATGACGCTCGTTAATGCATACGCTTCTTTGTAGCCTGTTCAGCGCCAAGACTGAGGATTTAACCATAGTTCAGCGCCACCAAACCACCGAAGCATATGTGATTATCGGTCTGATAAGTGCTGTGTACTTATATCCAAAGGACCACAGTAGGTCTCAGGCCCCAGGTACTACCAAAGGCTCGGTGGAAAACCTTCAATGCGCGGTCTAGCTTCGTTAAGACATGCGTCTTCCATGTTAGTTTCCGATCTTGGGTTACACCCAGATATTTCACTTCCATGGTAAGACTGAGGGTCACACCTTTCAGTACTGGCAGTTTTATGCCCTCCAGCTTCCGCTTCCTAATAAATAGAACAAGAGTCGTTTTACTAGGTTTTATACTGTAAAAGTGATCAAATTATACTATGAACATATACTGTTCAGATCTTTGTCATATGTACTTATCCATGTCCCTATGCATACAATGTACCATAATATTAAATTTGTTCTACCAATTCTCCAGGTATCATCTCCGCTAACTACAACACACAATTGCAGCTGCTCAAAGATCTTTGGTTTACGCAGTATTCACGAGGACGGGGACGCGTTGGTAGCTCCGGCTTCGAACATGTATTTTTAGCTGAAATAAAAGATCAGCAAAGTGTATTGGGATTACACAATTGGATTTATTTTAGCGAACAGGAACAAAAGGGACATCTAGACTATAAAGGTTACATTGATCGAATCGATTGGGCAGAAGTGAGTTTTAATCATCGAAATTTGTATTCAATGTGTATATTAACTATACTAAGTACTTATATTTCTTATAGCAAGAAGAAAAGTCTTTGATAGCAGCACGTTTCACCTTCCATGGCATTGTAAAACCCTACAACACGCTCTTCATTGGCACTTCACCGGAATTCGAGATGAGCTTGTATACAGTATGTTTTCTGTTAAGCTTAGGTGATACCTGCTTTGTACATTTAGGAACAACAAAGTTTAATATTATAACGTATGCCTGGGATTGGCGAGGAAAGAAGGTAATCGCCTCAGCATATCCATCCATAGAATATTAAACTGAAAGAGGCTATGTGCAATAAATACTTCAAGTACAACTATAATCACCTGAAAAATTATGAAATAAATCCATTTTACACTCAAGCCATTTGCTTTTTTTTAAATATTTAAGTATGTTCCCTTCTTGTTAGTACATAATTTAATGAATTTTATTGCAACAAATATGTATTGTATATAAGGTGTGAGATCGAAAAAATCTTAACATATATAAAACTCAATAATTTTTAAACGGTTTTAAACGGATCTTAGAGTTTTGATTTTTTTTTTTATTTAATTGATAATATTTTACAAATTGCAAATTACCGAAAAATATAACTTTTATAGTTCTAACCACTATTTATGAACTCGTGGACCTTTTTTTTTGGTAAGCCTTCCTTAGAGATTTGATAGTTGTTTCAGACACCTGTTTGGAGCAGTTTGCCCATCTCCTTTTAAAATCTTCGATATTTTGGGGTACCTTCTTTTTTGTGCTCTTTAAGTTTCTTTTCACAAGAGCCCAATATCTCTCCACTGGTCTTAGCTCCGGACAATTTGGAGGATTGGCCTCTCTTAGTACAAAAACTATGTTATTACTTTGGTACCACTTCAGAGCTTTCTTGCCGTAGTGACATGATGCAAAAATCGGGCCAAAAATATGTGGACACATTGTGCTCTCTTGTGGTCGCTGTGGCGTAGTGGTAGTGCTTTGGACTGCTACGCAGAGTGTCCGGGGTTCGAATCTCGGCACAGGCAAAACAAAAATAGTAAAAAAAATAATTTTTCTACACGGCTCCACCTCTTGTCAGGCAATGGCAAACCTACAAGAGTAAAAATTGCTATGAAAAGCTTTTCCTTCGCCGTTCGGATTCGGCTTTAAACTGTAGGTCCCTTCCATTTATGCACAAATATAACACGCACAACATGAGTGGATGCGAAAAGCTCGGCCTAGGCCCTCCATGGGCTGTTGTGCCATCAAAAGTAAAAGTAAAGTAATTGTGCTCTCTTATGAAAGGAAGAAGCCTTTGTTTCAAACATTCTTTGATACATATTTCGGTATTTGTAGAGCCCACTGTAACAAATGACTTGCTTCTTTTGCCGCAACTGCATATAGTTTGCCATACCAGGAATTTTTTAGAAAATTTTGTCTGCTTTTGGATTTTAAATTGTTCTTCGAATTTCCTCGAGCATCAGCTACATAAAAATTTTGACCCGGAACCTGCGTAAAATCTGCCAGTACATACGTTTCGTCATCTATTATGCAACATGAATATTTTTGCATGAAATTCGCTTTTAATTTCCGAGCTCTACTTTTGGCGTCTAAATTTCTTGTAGCATTCCTGTCTGGAACTTTTTGGACTTTGTATGATTTCAAACCTGCATTGGTTTTAACTTTTCGCACCAAATAGTCAGAGCACTGGGCTAACTGGGCAGCTTTTCTAGCAGATGTGTTTGGAGATCTTTTCAATATGCTTTCTATTTTCTTGGCTTTCCCAATGTCATGTGATCCTTGTTTTCTTCCCGAACCAGGTTTCTTATCTATGGTCAAATTCTCCTGAAAATGTTTAATAACATTGGAAACAGTTTGACGGCACACCTTCAATTCTTTGGCCAATTTTTTGTTGGACCAATTTGGATTTATTTGAAAATTTTTAATAATTTTAAGACGTACTTCTTTTTCTTCACTCATTCTGATCAAACTCACAATAAATCAACATGTTTTCAACATTAAAAATAATAACTGACATATTTTTCAAAGATAACTAGATCAAAGAAATTGTTAAATTTTACACCCAACAAAAATTATTAGGTAAAACGTGTGTTAAGATTTTTTCAATCTCGCTCCTTATGTAATATGCATATTATGTACTGTGTACGATGAATTCAATATACAGACATACATACATACATATATTTTATGTTCGCTTATCTTTCATATTGAGTATGAAATTTTTTTAGTTTATAGCTCAAATTTCTATACTAAGTATAATATATGTGACTCGGTGATAGAAGCTCAAACTTTCAGTTATGATCACATGTTAAATATGTAAATATGTGTGTAGGGTAATGCCGCCAGGGTGGAGTCATCTCGTTATTTCAAAATTTGTGTATCGGTTGTTTTTTCCTAGAAGCAGAGAAATTTAAATTGAAATAAAATACAAAAAAAAAAAAATTTTTTTAATATCCATGAAATAGCCTTAATTTTTAAGATAATTTTATGACATTAATGTTTGAATATGATTTCGGGCATGTGGCTGCCACGGTTGGCGTGTACATGGTGTAATCTGGAGGTCACACAATTTTCATACAAGTTGAATCTTGTAAGTACGTTAACCAACCAACCTTTACTCAAAAGTATCCATAAAGTGGATGAACACAAGCTTAAACACGATGGTAAACCAAAAGCCATTCTCGAAAAAACCATTACATACAGAGAAAGTCACCGTTTGGTGGGCTTTATGGGCTTGCGGAATCATTGGTCAATATGTCTACAAAAATTATGGTGGTCAGAAAGATACACCCAACAGTGAGTGTTGCAGAGACATGATTACTAACTTTTTCGTGCCTTAATTGGAAGGCATTAATGTTGCAGACATGTGACAACGCACGATACAATATATTTACTGAACGATTAATTTCACAAAATGTAACTGTTAAGCGGCCACCTCATTCGTGCGATTTGATACCATTAGATTATTTCATTTGGAGATATGTAAAGTCGCACGTCTACGCTGATAAACCAGAAAGAATTGAGCACTTGGAAGCCAACATTCGACGTGTTATTGTCCGAAATACAGCCCGATTTGCTGCGAAGAGCGTGTGTGACACTAGGTCCGTTCCCGTACTACATACAGAAAAAGTCACCGTTTAGTGGGCTTTATGGGCTTGCGGAATCATTGGCCCATACTACTGTGGGCAAAAAGTAGTAAGACTTTTTAATTTAAATTTCGCGCGGAAACCCATTCATCAAAATATTATTTTTTTAAGGTTGGTATGACTGTCGGTGACATCTGTGCCAAATGTCACATCAAAATAATCATTAGTGTTTAGTATACGCTTGTCTTTCTGAAGTTCTGAAGTACAAAAAGTGCATTCGGCGATTTTCACAATGAGTGAAATTATTCAACAAAGAAGTTCCATTCAATTTTGTGTGCGGAATCAAATTTCTGGTGCCGAAACGTTCAGAATGTTGCAAAAGGCCTTCGGTGATAATTGTATGTCGCGAGCAAGTGTTTTTGATTGGTACAAATTGTTCAAAGATGGTCGAGAACGCGTTGACGACGAACCACGTCCAGGACGGACATCAACATCAACTGATGATCAACACGTCAATAAAATCAAGGAGTTGGTGCTTGAGAATCGACGATAAACAGTCAGAGACCTTACTGGCATCGTTGGAATATCGGAAGGATCAGTGAAAACCATTTTAAAACATCATTTGGGCCTAAGAAGAGTGAATGCACGATTGGTTCCAAAATCATTAAAACACTGCATTGGTTTTACGAGACCATTTTGCTAACAATTCGACTGATATCGTTCCGCAACCACCCTATTCGCCTGACTTAGCACCGTGTGACTTTTGGTTATTTTCTTGAATCAATTGAAGACATTAAACATGAATCGCTAAGCGCATTGAAGGCTATTCCGGAAATTGACTTTAACAACTGTTTCGAGAATTGGAAAAAACGTTGGCACAAGTGTATTGGGGCCGGGGGGGGATTACTTTGAAGGGGACGAAATAGATTTGGAAGAATGAATAAAAAATTTGAAATTATGAACAAAGTCTTACTAACTTTTGCCCACAGTAGTATGTCTTCAAAAATTATGGTGGTCAGAAAGTTACACACAACAGTGAGTGTTGCAGAGACAAAAGGGGTGATCGCGTTCATCCAAAACAGCCCAAAAACCGTTCCCTTACTCGAAAAATTTGCAAATGAGATCGACGATGAGAGAGTAATCTTTTTGCACGAAATAGTCCGTGCTACTGAAAACGTAGAAAGTGGCACACTATCAGTTATTTTATTTAATGTATAGGTATGTATGGTATTTGTTTAATTCAGAAGTGAATTATATATATATCAAAACACAAGGAATTTATATTTTTAATTAAACAAGATATTGGACAACAAACAAATTTGTTGAAAGGAAAAATTGTAAAATAAATATATTGAAGAGCCCAACCGACCGGTGTGAAAGAGTTCTAGAGAAGAACTAAGAGAAAGCAATAGCAAGAAAAGAAATAGAACGAAAAGAAACCAATATATAGGTAGAGAAAATGAATAGGGAAGATAAGGTGCATTAGGGTGGCTTAAACAGTATTTGTTCATTAAGCCTATTTAAATACATTAGATATACTTACTCTAATAACCTAGAAAATAAAAATACATGAACAAAATGGCATAACGAAATTATAGTTAAAATACAAGCTGAGGAAAGAAATGATTTTATTAGAAAAGCACAACAAAGTGAAGTTAGAAGATGTACTTATAATCTTCTAACTTCACTTTGTTGTGCTTTTCTAATAAAATCATTTCAGTTTAGAGCATAAGTAATCTAGAGGAAAAGAACTATTTTAATGATAAGTATAGCATTGATGTAATAAGTACAATCCTTAAGGCAAGAGCAGAGCTTTTACTACTAAATTACTGCCCATATATTCAAACAAATAGCACCATCTGCCCACTCTGCAATTCGAAAAGTGAAGAAAATATCGTTCATTTCATCGGTTATTGCCCATTTCTAAAGGAGATTAGGTTATTGTTTTTTGGCAAAGCTAACTTGGCAATTGAGGAAGTAAAAGATATTCTTAACGGGTCACACTGGGATAATCTTGCAATGTATTTGAGAATGGCGCAAAAGTATAGAAACCAAATACTTTACTTACTTACTTAGCTGGCGCTACAACCGATGATCGGTCTTGGCCGCCTCCTGTGGAGGTTTCATTGGAGGGTATTTTAACGTGGTGGGTTCCAAGCCCGACGCACAACCATTCATTCAAGGCCATGGAGAAGCCCGCCGCACACATTAGTTAACTCACTGACGGTTGTCAGATCGCTATCCAGGGGACGCCACGAGGAGGCTGTGTGTCGACTTGAAACGTAGAAGCGCAAGGATCGACCATGGACGCACCTGCGACTGTCACGAACTTTACCTTGTGTCCTACGCCCCAGGCCCCCCTACTATCAGAAGCATTTTGAGGAATAATAAAATTAAAAAAGAAAAAAAAGAAAAACAGATTTATCAATATATAGAAAAGTTTTTAAAAAGGGAAATTAATAGGCTAACGGCGGAAGCCCTTACCTACAACTGTAAGCTAGATAAGGTATTTAAGAAAAAATTAATTGTAATACTGAGATCAAATATTAATAAATACTATTACTACTACTACTACGAAGTATGATCATAAAATAACCGTTATTTTCAATTATTATTTTTTCAAAAAGTATTTATTTATTCATCAACAACTATCTTGTCCCCTTCAAAGTAATCTTTACTTTACTTTTAATGGCACAACAGGCCATGGAGGGCCTAGACCGAGCTTTTTCGCATACACTCATGTTGTGAGTATTATATTTGTACATGAATGGAAGGGACCTACAGTTTAATGCCGAATCCGAACGGCGAAGTGAAAAGCTTTTCATGGCAATTTTTACTCTTGTAGGTTTGCCATTGCCTGCCAAGAGGTGGTGCCGTGTAGAAAAATTATTTTTTCTACTTTTTGATTTTGCCTGTGCCGAGATTCGAACCCCGGCCATTCTGCGTAGCAGCCCAACGCACTACCACTACGCTACAGCGACCACTTCAAAGTAATTCCCCTCAGATATAATACACTTATGCCAGCGTTTTTTCCAATCCTCGAAACACTTCTGAAACGCGCTTTTTGGTATCGCCAACAGCTCCTGTTTCGATTTTTCTTTTATCTCCTCAATCGTAGCAAAACGCTTTCCTTTCATCGGTGTCTTCAGTTTTGGGAAGAGGAAAAAGTCAGCGGGGGCCGGCATGATAACGGTTTTGTTTGTTTTTGGCCAAAAACTTACGCACAAGCGACGTTGTTTTTGCTCAAAATTTAGCAATTTTGGAACAATCTTCGCTGCCGCACGTTTCATGCCTAAAACATCTGTAAAAATTGCTAGGCATGAGCCGAACGATATGCCAACATCATCAGCAACCTCTCTGATAGTGATTCGACGATTATCCCAAATCATTTTCTTCACTGCGTCAATGTTTTCATCGGTTGTTGACGTGCTCGGGCGACCAGGACGAGCATCGTCATTGACATCTTCTCGGCCTTCCTCAAACCGGTTATACCACAATTGAACTTGTTTGTGTTCAGCTCATAGTAGACTCGCCAAAGGCCACAGTCAACATTTCAAATGTCCTTGCGCATTTAATTTAATTTTTTACACAAAACTGAATACAGTTTCTTTGATCCATTTTTTCGAATAGTAAAAAATCGAAGAGCACACCAAAACACGACTAACCTCTTTATCTGTCAAAAACAAACTGGCAATCCAAAATGGTTGGTATTGCCAACATATATAACAGACATGTGTACCAACATAACAGAAAAAAAATTGCGAAAATCGAACATACGTAACTCACGAAATTTGAAAATAACGGTTATTTTTTTATCAAACCTCGTATACTCTAATAATATTAACTTGCCAGATTCGAAAATAGTTTTCCAAAATTAAATATAAAAAAATTATCAGCTACCTTTGCCAACGATACAGCTCTTTTAGCAGTTGGTTCGACCATAGAAGAATCAATTGGCGCGATACAAAAAATTTCGATTGGACCGAAAAATGGAGAATTAAACTTAACCAACACCCAATCCATACTTGATGTTGATTTCACAAATAAAGATATTCTTTATACACTGTTACAAAGGAATAATCATATTGTACCTTATTCGAACTCTGCCAAATACGTAGGCATGACCTTAGACGCTAAGCTACGATGGAAGGAGGACGAGAAGAGAAAACCACAGAGCTTGATCTAAAATTCAAAAATATGTATTGGCTTCTTAGTCGGAAATCGCTGCTTTCAATCTACAACAAAATTATTTTATATAAACAAGTCATCAAACCTATTTCGACCTATGGAAATCAACTTTGGGGTTGTGCCAGTGAGTCAACCAAAATGTCAATTCAACGTTTCCAGAGCAAAGTACTTAGTTAGGTCAATCGTCAATGCACCTTGGTACATTCGTAATGCAGACCTGCACAGTGATCTGGAGATAGTAACAGATATGGTAACGGACGTGATCAAAAAGCGCCTTCGCTAATTCTCATGCTGTCACGTAAACGAAGGCGCTTCAAGGCGCCATCCTTCATCCTTCCTGTCAACTCAGAACGTAGGCTAAAACGCACAAACTCCTGCGATCTTTTTGGGCAATAATTTAAATAAGTTAGACTTTTCTAACTTTGCAATATTCGTTTTAAATTTACTAAATAAGAAATGTGTGTTAGATTTTTTTTTTTTTTTTTGTTACTAGTCGCAGTATTTTAACAATTGTATTACATACTTATTGTATAAAAAAGAACAACAAAAAAAGCAGTTTTGTGTTCGTTAAAGTAAATTACAAATCTGAAACTAAGAAATGAAATGAAATAAAGAAAATGTTGAAAAAATTCATGAAAATTTCTGTCTTTGTAGCTTTACTTTTACTTTTTTTTATTACAATTTGATCATTTTCGTCAGGTTTCAGTTTTAACAATTTGACGATTTATTGCGGGCAAGAATAGTGTTTTTTGTTTTTTGCGTTCCCGTACTTTCCCGTGCATTCTTATCACTCACAGAGAGTCTTTTTTTGTTAACTCTAATTTTACCAGAGTTTGTTTAAAAAAGTAAGATCCTGGTTATGTTCAAATTTTGCTCGGCGAACACCATGAAATTGTTGTTGCACCGAACACGAAGAGAGAGCCCTTACTCACTCTCACAACGAACACGATATGCTGGGTGAAATGTACACCGAGCACGTCGAGCATTCAAGGTGACATTGAGTTATTCTACAAAAAAGGAACAAAAATGTAAAGTGTGATTTTTATAACAGTTTAGTTTTTGAAAATGAAAAAAAAAACAAAGAAATTTTACAAAAGTTAATGAAATTTTTATTTGGATTGATAAATCAATTCCTGTCATTCACTTTTCAAAGATAATTTCATTTAAATATTGCCCGCGGCTACGCTTCAAGTGGTTCATTCCGAAGGTCCAATTTTGCAACACTTTTTCACACATTTCGGCCAGAATCTCGGAATCTCACCAATGACACGTTCAATGTTGGCTTCCAAAGCAGCAATCGTGTTCGGTTTGTCCCTATAGACAAGGGACTTAACAAAGCTCCACAAAAAATAGTCTAACGGGGTCAAATCACACGATCTTGGTGGCCAATTGACTACACCAAAACGTGAGATTAACTCCACACCAAATTCGCCTCTCAATTGATGAATGGTTTCGCGTGCATGTGTGTGTGTTGCATCGTCCTGTTGGAACCACATGTCGGCCAAGTCCAATTCTAGCATTTTCGGCCAAAAAAAAGTCTGTCATTATCGAACGGTATCGGTAGCTACCATTGGCTTCCATTGACCATAACGTTGCGGCCTTCATCCTTCATCGTCTTTGAAGAAGTACGGCCCAATGATACCGCCTGCCCATAAACCGAGCCGCACCAAACAGTGCATTTTTCGGGATGCATTGGTAGCTGCTGAATTGCCTCTGGCTGGTCTTCACTCCAAATACGAAATACGGCAATTCTGCTTATTCACGTATCCATTGATCCAAAAATGAGCCTCGTCGCTAAATGGGCATAGGTTGCGAAACACTTTTTTCACAGCGCATGAATTTTGATAATAAATTTCAATAATTTGCAAACATTGTTCAGGCATAAGTCTATTCATTATGAAATGGCAAACCAAACTGAGCATAAATCAAGTGACAGCTGTCAAAAAGATGAACTCCGAAAAAGTATTGCCAGATTGAAAACCATACTTCTAAAAAAAAACCCTTTATAAAACCATTATTTGTTATGTTAAAGTTGAAAGTGTGCTGTGTAACTATTATTTTGAGCAGGGGTGTATATTTTGTCGATTTTCAGATGTGGCTCAACCCTGAAAGCATTTTTTTTTTTCTAACGTCAAAAACTTTTTCATTATTCACCGGAACTTATCTAATGATATATTTATTGTCCGTTGATCTAAAAAATTCCATCTTAAACGGAAGTTATGAAGTTAAGGGCACACGTCAAATGGGAAATGTTTTTATCACAAACAAATATTGTTCGAAAGACAGACAAGGAGCTTAGCTTTTTCCTCACTAATAGCTTAACCGTAGCTGTGCGTGCAAAGATATATGAAAATACGTTCATGTTCGCTTCCAGTTCTTAAGGGCTCTTCAATATCATGTATTTTTATCACTTTTGTGTAGTTCGTTTCAAGTGTTCGTTGATATTGTATTGGCTTTTGGTATTTTCATTTGTCATTTACAAGATTGCTATGGTATTATATTAGTGTTAATAATACTCGTACCTGCTATTGCCAATTGGCATTGCATAAACTGGGCTGTGACACGTTTAAAAACACGATGTACGCAATTGGGGAGGTTGTTTTGTTAACGCACATATTTTTGGCCATTTGTATTCTTAATCACTTTATGCCATGCACACTTGAAAGGGCTGAGTCGCCACTACCTATCAAAAAAAAAAAAAAACTCCTAATTGATAAACATTAGAAAGTGTTCAATTCAATTTAATTGGTGAGAGACATGCAAATTACAAATGTAATTTAATGAGTTAATGGTTTAGATAACGTAAAACTTCCGAATTTAGTTCGACCAAGTAGGAGGATTCACTTTGATCATACACTAAACAAAAAACCTAAGCTTTTTACTGCTCCTTCGGTCGGCGAAAAAAGGGAAAAGGTTTTCCCGTTTAAATGCCAACTAAAGAATAAATATAAATTTAATTTCGAATTGCTTTATTAAATATAAAGTTGTGGTGATTTTCTTCAATGAACAGTTTTACAATTTTACTCTACCAAGTTCGATAACTAAATTCTTAACTAAATATTTTCAAATTTAATTATACCATAGAATGAAATTTGATTTGTGTATGTGTGTGTGTACTACTCCTCCCCTTGATGTGATATATAGGCTATTGTTTTGGCTGCCTCAACTTTCGCACCCTTGACATCATCGGCAGCATCACAAATCTCACTCAAACTTGTTGATGGTGGTTTTCTTTGTATGTTGGTTGTGTGTGCCGATGAGATGCTCATATCCGAAATCGAATCGAATTCTTCATTCGCGCCCATTTCAGTGCACGTATCAGAACCACTGGAGGAACGCATCAAACTCGGACTGCTTATGCTGAACTCCAGCTCGAAAGGGTCCAGCATTGCGCTGCCTGCATTCATGTCATTAGTGTAACTACTTCTTGGCTGTGGGCGTGGTAGGCTGTTGTGGCAGAGTGGATTTTCCGCTGCCGACTGTTCCAGCACCACCTGTTGCCCCCACAGCGCCACCGCCCGTTCGCGATTGATTTCGGCTCTCTGTTGCTGGGCGGCCAGCTGGGAGCGCGGTGACTCCAGCGGTAGATGGGGATGGGGACGCTGCGGGTGTGACCGTTGCCGGTTGCGCTGCTGCTGCTGGTTGTTGTTGCTGTTGTGGGGGTTGTGGGGGTTGCAACTTGATGTCCGTACGCGATGATGGAGCCGCGTTGGTGGTGGCAGCTGGAATTGGTGTTGCTGTGTCATATTGATATGCTGATTGATCGTAGTCGGACGCTGTGTAGTCGCCGTATCCACTTTCTCCCCCGGTACTCGGGTCGAAGCCTTGACCTCCTGTTGTATTATATTCGGTGCCGCCATATTGCTGCTGGTCGGCATTGTATTGTTGATCGTATGCGCTCGTGTCGTATGCGTTTGCATCGTATTGCTGCTGCCCGTAGCCCTCGTAGCCACTATAATCGGTATTGTAGTCGCTTGTGGCAGTGGGCAAGTTCTGATGATCGACTGCGGTTTGTTGTTGCAGCTTTGGTTCGGTATAGTCCTTGCTGGTGGGGTCGTACAGTGATTTGGAAGTGTCGGTTGTGATTGTATCAGCGGTGATGGCATTTGTTTCTCTCTGCTGTTGTTGTTTTTCGCCTTCACCAATGTTGTCTTTGAGATTTTCATCATCGTTATCATTGAGTCCGTAATTGTAGCTGGACTTGTAATCGTTGGGTGTGGTGGCGTTGTTTGTGTTGCCACTGGGGCGATCGTATGGAGACTTGCTACCGATGTCGTAGGCAGATGCTGTTGTAAGTGGTGCAGTCGTTGTTGGGTCGAGGGATTCGGATGCTGCTGATTTGCCAAGTATGGACTCGTAACTGTACGGAGAAGGTTTGGAGTAGTCATCGGCAGTGGTTCGTGTTGAGTCGGCTGCGCCAAATGTGGTCGGCTTGTAGTCGAGAGAGGCTAAAGAGAGGAGATGAATGAGAAAGTGTTGTAGCAAGAGAAAGGAACTTGGCTTAAAATGTTTACTGTTGATATTTGTGGAAATTAACCCTTAAGCCACTGAAATCGAAATACGAGGTATTTTGTTTTGAGAATTTTGGTTCTAAGATGAATTTACGCTGGAAAACACGAATCCGAAGTCTGTTTGTCGAAAGAAATTTACATGAAAGCGAGAGGTGAGAAATAAGGAATAATAAGAATACCGTCTGTAGACGGTCTTAGGTGCTTAAGGGTTAAGTTCGTTTTGAGTGTAATGCTTAGAAATGCTTGGAAATGTGTAGAATCTGTTGGTGTGTCTTCTTTTTTCATTTACCTTTTGGTAAACTATTATAGGATGTTGGAATACTTTCTAATTTACGGTCGCTATTTAACATACGACTGGTTAAGTATTCTACATTCGATTGTAAAGATGATATTTCCGTTCTTTTGTACAACAATCATGCATTTTAAGTCAGGTCAGAAATACAAACATTTTTAAGCAAATCAAAAAGAGAGGAGAGAAGAGAAGAGAAGAGCAAAAAGAGAAGAATGTTAATAGAGTAAGTATCCGCAAACATTTTTACCTTCGCTAAACTAGGTGCTTTTTGAGGAGAAAAATGCTCTTGTTTAATTTGCTCTCGGCATTCGGCGGATTCTGTGTCACTAGTAATGGAGCCAGTTCTTACTCTCAGCAAGGCCAGCTGTCGTTGGTCGTCACACTTCCCATTGAGCTCCTTGTAACTAGCCCAGATCTGTTTCAGGCGTTCCATTAACTTTTCGTTCATTTCACGAAGATGCTGCTTATCGTGGCTGAGAGAAATTTTAATAAAAAATAATAAGTAAATTAACAAAAAAATATTTCATAAAAGAGCATTTTTCAGTGACTACTTAGAAATTAATACTATGTACTTATGGATTTATGTACATGTAGCTTGAATATATAATAAAACTTTTCTCGGATATTAACCACATTTACTGTCTTAACGTTTATTGTTGTTGTCTGCTGTCTGCTGTTGCTGTTGCTGTCGCTGCCACTTCCGCCATCATATCAATATCATCATCTTCCAAATTCTCCAACCTCAAATCTCTTAAGTCGTCTACACTTGCCGCTACATTTCTGTCAAATTGAGTTGTTTTTTTAGTACCCTCGCTAAGCTTCTTTTGAGGTTTTGGCACGAAACGCACATTGACATCGACTTTGACGGGCGGTCGCTGTTTCTTTGGCACCTCAATAGCTGTACTCAAACATCCGATTCCGCCGGCGCGCTCACACAACGATTCCGATCCCACACGATGATTCCCCCCACCACCAGCACCACAACAATCTGTATCTCTTCGTAGCAATTCCTCGAAGAAAGTCCGCGGTTTGAGTGATGCCATACTATTTGCAGCGGCGGTTGTAGTAGCCTTCCGTTCAGTTCTCTCCGTCAATTCGTGGGCTTGACATGGCGACTGACATTCGCTACACGTAATGGATTTGGAGTTATCATTGTTGATGAAAGCACCACCGCTAAATGTTTGATTCAAAACTAGATGCTGTTGCAGCCAGGGCAACAGATCCGTTTTACACTGGTCGACATGGCGGTTGCAGGCATGAGCTGGAGTGTTGGCGTGTGTGGTGGTGGTGGTGGTGGCGGTGGTGTTGTTGTTGGGGCAGTAACACGCTTTCGTTGTTATGTCGTTGTTGTTTTTTTGTGTGCACTTCGTACAGTGTGTGGTGTTGCTATTGTATATATTATCAGTGATGGTGGCTTCTAAATTTGTGGAAACTGTGGTGCTCTGAGTGTTGGTTCTTGTACATGATTTACGAGTATCTCTTAATTTCTTAATGTTGTTGTATGCGCTAACGTTCTTTGGGTGGTGGTGGTGCTGTTGTAAAGTGTTGCTGTTGTTTTCATGGCAGTGAGCATAATTTGGTTTATGTTCGTTTGATTTTGTTGTTGGTGTTGTTGTGAACTTAGGTGTACTAAATGTATTAAATGTAGTATGCAGATATGGCTTGTTTGCACTGATACTGGAATACTGATTACTTCGGCACATTGGCCTACATTTCGTATTGGCATTGCTGTGAACCG
The DNA here is from genome assembly GCA_958295655.1 of Palloptera scutellata. Taxonomy (NCBI): domain Eukaryota; kingdom Metazoa; phylum Arthropoda; class Insecta; order Diptera; family Pallopteridae; genus Palloptera; species Palloptera scutellata. Next base: position 68,954,392 of record OY282450.1, read on the forward strand.
GTGCAGCACAACATATAGAAGCATCCTTATTTAAACTACTACTACTACTACCACTACCATTAACGCCAAATACAATCCGCCGATACTGCGGGCAATTGTATTTAGCCAGATACTGATTGCCACCGATTGCTGCTCGACCCGGCGAGTATCGACGACTGTTGCTGTGCTTGAAGTTCGACATTTTTGGCAATGGTGGCATTTTAGCCAACTCAGTGCGCAGACGTTCGTTACTTTTATTGATATTCATAAGAATATCATCAGCAACTCCTGCTTTGCCGCCGTCGCCGTCGCCACCCGCACTCCCCTCTTCTGTGCCGACGCTACAGTCAATCGGAGAAGTGTACACGCTTTCGTTTCCTCTTGTTGTGGTTGCTATTGCTACCGTGTTTGTTGGAGGAGCTATTGTCGTTGCCGTTGTCGTTGCTGTTGCCGTTGCTGTTGGCAATACTGCGGTAATATCTGCTGCTGGTGTAGTTGTTATTGCTGTCGATTTTGGGGGTAGCATTTGAAATTGTACTTGTGGTTTTTCTGCAAACTTTATTTCTTGAGCTTTAAGATTTCGTTGTTTTTGCAGTAGAAGTAGTAGTTTGTTGTTGTAATGTTGTTGTATTGTTCGGGCAGCACAAAAAAATTGATAATGATAGCGTGTTAATCCAGTGCGTATCTCATAAAGATTTTTTTGGTTTGTGTTTTTATTTTGGTTTTTATGAAGCGTGTCGGAAATGTGAAAAATGAGTGGTTGTTGACTGTATGGATTTTGTTTTTGTAGAGGCGCTGCTGACTTGGTTCTCAAAAATGAATTTCAACAGATATTGATTGATGTTGTGTGTTTTTGTGTGTTGATTTAAATTTGAAGAAACAAATACATCATAGTTCAAAAAGTCAAAAAGGAAATAAGGAATAATTTCAGAGCAATGAAAAGATGTGGTCCCTAGCCACTTCCATTGTGCACGCACACTTACGGTCTAATAATAATCTGTGGCCCGTTGAGGTCGGCCATTTGACTATCTTTTCAGATGCCAATTTACATAAAATACTGGAGAAAGTTTGTGAAATTAATGAATTTATTTACTTATGCTTGAGCGTGGTATCCTCTAATTTATTTGTTAATATTTTACACTCATTCGTTAGTTTATCCATGAGTTGCTTCTGGCTTTGTATCATATCCTCAAGTTCATTTACTGTTTCGGCTACAAAAATCAAATACACACATTGCAAAAACAAATTATTATGGTAGATTAAATTGTGAATATATTTACGTTAATTTGTTTGGGAAAGAGTGCGTCTAAAGAACGCTACGCAATCTCATGGATAAACTATTGACTGTTGAATCGAAAGAATATATCTGATACTTATGAAATTTTCGCATTTTAAAATATAATCATTTTATTCTTGCACCAATTAAAGAGAATTTCAGAGCACAAAACATGTACAAAAAAAGAATTTTCGAACATTCACAGGAACCAAATCAATAGATTACCCAGAGTATGAGCGTGTACGTGTGGATTGTGTGTTTGTGTGTGTGTGTGCGTGCGTGCGTGTGTAAACTGCGTGATTGAAAGTAATTTGCTTTTGGAATATGAAGCTATTAAACTAAGTAGTTCAAAAATCGAGTAGGCCAAAACAAAAAGTAAGTATTGGAATACTGAAAACTATTCGAGCCTACAGTGAGTGAGTACGTGTGGGTGTGTGTGTGTGTGTCTTGAAATCGAATGTGCCTCTAAAAGTATCATATATCATTTATGTATATCATGTCCTACTTGCAAAAACTAATTACCGACCGGAAAACAGTCGCGCTACGGCTTTACTTACCATGCTTCTCCTGCATTTCCGAAATTCGTTTGTCCAAATCTTTTTTGCTCGGCCGAATCTCATTTTTAAGCTCGCCATACGCCAACTGAAATAATAAACATTATGATACAATTCTGCATTACATTTCTACTTAATATTAATATTCATCCGCTTTCTCACCTCCTTCTCCAAATTGGAAATGTCATCGTTCAAGCGCAGCACTTCTCGCTTCGAATGCAGCAAATCCGCGTCGCCGCGATCCAGCCGTTGCCGCAATGAGCTTATTTCGGCATTTAAACGAGCCGCTTCCGTCTTCGACTCACGAGCTCCGCGATCCAACTGTAATCGTAGTGCCGTGATCTCCTGCTCCAATGATTGTTTTTCCGCATTTACCTGCGCCATATCCGCTAAGAAAGTGCTACGATTCGAGCGTAGCTCCATTTTCAGCTCATCTATCTGTGAGTTACGATTCGCTAGATCGCGTTTCACCTCGGTTTCGTAGCGTTTCTGTCGCTCCAATTCCAGCTGCAGTTTCGCCACCTGTTCCCATTGATTGCTCAGGTCACCGCCCAGCTGATCCACTTGATTGTTGTAACGGCGCTCTGCATTGGACCGCTCCTCAGCCACCCGCCGTGCCATTTCGTGTTGCAGCTCGCGCACGCGTTCATGCTGTCGATCGAGCTCGTCACGTAAATGCTTCACCTCCAGCTCTGACTGAGATCGCTCCATTTGCAACAGATCATTGATGTATCGTTTCGAGGAGACATCGTACTGTTGCGACTTTGTCTCGTCGAGCGATTTGTGCAGCTGCCGAATTGTCTCCTCCAGGGCCGATTTGTCCCGCTGTAAATGTTCGATTTGCTTGCGATGCGTTTCACAATTTATGCTGGTGCTGGTGCTGGTGCTGCCACTGATGCCTAGCAGGGGATCACTATTTGCAAATTTCCGTTTAAGTTCTTCATTTTCGGTCTTCATACGTTTCAAGTCGATGTTGGCCTGCATCAGTTCAGCTTCCAACTCACTTATGCGTGCCTCGTAGACGATATTCGGTGCGCTCGCATAGCGTGGTGACTTCACGCCTGTCTCTTTCTTGCGCGGTGCGTTCAATGACGTCTTCTTGCTGATGCCGTACATGTTCTCATCACTGTCCGAAGACGGACTAGTGACCACGTGTTGCTTGTCGCCACCCAAAGCTGCCAGCTCAGAGCGTGCAGTCTCGGTCAACTGTTCGTTTTCGTTGATGACATCCTTAACTTTGCCGAGCAGGCTCGTGAGCTCGTTACGACAGTATTTCGATTCCTTCTCAAGTTGCTCAATGTAGTCCTCTTGCTTCTCGATGAAATTGAATATTTCAACAGGCGCTTGCACGCTGTCTGCGGCTGGTGGCATTGGCATTGCCGGCATCTGCATCGGCTTTGATGTCACCAAGTAGTCCAGGGGTACATTTGCAGCGGTGGATTGATAGTGCGCCGGCAATGTCAGATTTTCTTTGGATGCCGAAAAAGTACTGTATGTGGGTTTCTTTGTGCGGTAGGAACTCATCCGAGATTTCTGACTGGGCGATAAATACTTGGAAATATCTGAAAAGATCGGGCGCTCAATGACCTGAAATGCAAGAGTAGAGAATTTGTTTCCCATTGTTCAGAAATCTCCATTCCAATAAGATAATGTTAACTGACCATTGAAAAAGAAAACAAAAGCAACAACAACAACAACTTACCGACATATTATCCGAATAATTGTCCGTTGAATCTTCATTTAGATTGCGCAAATATGAACTTGATCCTTTAGGTGTGGCATACGAATCGGCCAACATCAGTTTTAAGCGTCCGACTGCCTCGTTGTAAGCATAATTCGTATAATCCATGGTTTTGCCTTTCTTCGTTACACCCTTCGAGGACCTCATGGAAACGTTTCTGTATACATTGGAAGTTTTTTAATTTTTATTTTTCTATTTAAAAATCACATTTTTAAAAGAGCTTCGTGTGTTTTTATTATAACTTTTACTGCACTACTACACGCTACAACAAGCATTCTTGATAGAAACTAATGAAATACTGGGGGTTTTTTGTTTCTTTCTTTGTTTTTGGAAAAAGATTTTGTTGTGTTAATTTTTGGTAACGTTGGCAACAGCGTTGTTGACCAAAATCAACCCGATAAAGTTTCAAATTGAAATATCTTTGCTCAGACTTTACGCTTCGATGAGCAGCGTGCTGGCGTAGAGTGCATTTGCCATCGAACTGAACCAAGTTTGGGGTTGATTTGCTGCATTTAAAAATAATATTCTCTTAAGGGTGAATATAATTGTTAATGCATATGTAAGTCCTTCAATCAGGCGAATAGAATTACTTAAAAATATAGGTCATATGCTTTAACAGTTAAACTCTAACATAGTTAGACATAGTTAGAGTTTAATCTAAGAACTCGCTCGACTGATGAACGTACTTAAACCAGAAGTAAATAATAGCTTTCTTTCTAGGCCGAGCTTCTCGATTCCTTTCGTTTTGTTATATTTGAACGCGAGTGGAAGGGACACCTCAGTTCGAATCCGAACGGCGAAATAATGCGAAGGTTTCTTAGACAATTTTTCCTCTTGTCGTTCAGCTTGTCAAGAGATGATGCGGTATAAAAAAAATTGTAATTTTATGTTGTTAGTCGTGCCAAGAATCGATTGTATTTAAAATTATGCATTAAAACTGAAAATATCGAGCTTATATTTTAGTAATATCGAAAGTTTTGTAGTAATTCAGATAAAGGAACAGCGTTTTTTGTTATTTTAGGTATGTTGAACTGAGTGAGGTAAAAATCTTGAATATGTTATGTTTCCTTTATTGACTTCATGTAGCATATATGATTGTGGGAAATTTCTCAAATTGCCGGGAATGTGCACTCATGTGGGGAGAAGGGAAATTTTTAATATTTGTGGTGAATTCTCTACACTTCATACATTCCACCTAGAATGGGATCCTCTCCATGCTAAAAAATTAGAGTATAATAGATAATACTCTAATCGTCAACACTTTTATATTGACATTTTATTGGGTGCCACAGAAAATTGTTTGTTAAAAAATTATATGTTAAAATTTAAAAGTTACGTTTAAAAGTTTGGAGGTTTCTTGATATGGAGAATCCGAATGTGATGATCTATGTGCTTTTAAAATAGATTGCTGAAGAGGCTACGGTAGAAAAGACTAGAAGAATTAAATTTTTGGGAAAAACTACTCTTAATATGTTGTATTCAGTTAAGAGGGTAGCGGAATTATCCGGGCTTAATTAAACAGGGAAATCACGAAATCACTGTATATGTATATATATTTCAGATAGGAATTTTTCTTTGCAATTTCTTTTGCTCAATTATGTTATGTGGGGAATTTAATTAAGCGGAGCACAATTAAGCAAGAACTACTGCTTTTGTAAATGTTCTGTGGAAAAAAGTGGGGTCTCTGAACAATAAATCAATCGTAACTCTGGAAAACTGCTCTAAAGTATACCTGAAATAAAATAAATTCCTTTGCGTTTATTTTGCTTGACTGTGTAGCCGCTACAAAAGTGTAAGCCCATAATTTTTATTTTTTTTTAATGGATTCTAGGTGTTAATAGATTTTTTCACACCGTAGTATCATAGGAAATATTTTATTTTTAGTTGATTATTTTTACCTAAAATTCTCAAATTCAATCTAAATATTTAATTTTTATGATTCTCAACCATTTTTTAATTTGATTACTTATTCCAACTACAACACAACTCTTAGTTTGACGCATTTTTATAAAATTTACAAGTTTGGGGAATTCGCTACACATGTTTTTACAGTGTTCCTACAGACAACCGTTCTGGTTGTAATTACTTTAGTTTTGGTAAAGGCTGTTTTTATTTGTGGGACATTTTTTCCAAATCGGGAAATTTGCGGATCTAATGTGGGGAATTCAACTAACACTCCATCGTCCAAGGTTGCCACCAGACGGCCAATAGCGAAATTAAAATAAATTATCCGTTAAACACTATTTTGAATCGAACTATTATGAATCGATCTAAAATCTGTTTAAAAAATGCTGCACTTGTTTACTTCTTTTTGTTTCAAACCTTCATCTTCTTTTATTTTGAAGATTTTTTTAATTGAACTGAGAAAGTGTGAAGGTGATAATTACACAGAAAAATACATAGAAAAATAAAATAAATGGGTAATTCAAAAAAGAAAAACAATATTTATGAGTTGGTTTTGAAATATAAAAGACACAAGAGACAATAAACAGACGCCTCCAAGTGAACACAGTCTGTTATCTACTTTCGTACCTACATAGTTTTTATTACCTGCAACTGAAGAATGAGTTTCAGGTTCGTCTTTTTCAGCACTCAAAAATAAACTTTAGTGGAATTTATTATTACAAAAAAAATAGAAAAAATTGGTCGGCAGAGAGCTAACTTTATCTGGCAACACTGTTACAATTAATCAGCCAATCTAATTTTATGATTTTGAATTCAATCCCCTTTTTTTTTTTAATTCACTAAATAGAGACAAAAAAATAGAGCTTAGCAAATATGTAGTTTTCTTGCCTCGGGCGACTGCGTTTGCCGCGTCCACTGTTCACACTACACACACTGTCCTTGTCCGAAAACCTGGTACTGAAGTTGCGTTGCTTTCTACCAAGTTGTTCACTTGCCAACAGCAGCGATGGCGCCAGCGATGATGATAAGTTCAAATATTGTTGTTGCGAACCGTTGACCCGTTGATGTTGCAACTGCGAATGCGAGCGAGCACTATTGAAGTTAATCAAGGGACCTCTGCCGAAATGTTCAGTTTTCATTTTACACCGAACTGAAGGAAGGAGGACATAAACGAATACGATGGCGGCACAGCATAAACTTCAAACTACTTTGCACTTTGTCGAGAACTTTTTGCGCTTTGTTTACTTTATGGCGAAAACTTTTTCGCTAACAATTTTACTGTGGTTACTCGTAATTTGGCATGCAAATTATCCTACACAGGCACACATAAGCTATGTAGTAAGCACCGAAACACATGAACATATCCAAACAAACGATTGCGCCAATTAGCGGAAACACTTTTGGTATGCGCTGTTTCCTTCCGCTTTAAGAAGAAGTTTTTCTAAATTGTTGTTAAATGCGCTGGATGAATTTTGCAAAGAGGGCGTACTTTGATCTAGTCTCTCTTCTTTCTTTTCACGAGAAATCAAATCGAAATCGTTCTCAATCAACAACTTAACACGTTCAACTGAAACGACAAAAGCCCAAAGGAAAGCCTTTTATAGACTCGGTCTTAGTTTGGGGTTTTTTGATTTGGTTTCCGTTTTGGTTTTCATGGGAAGGGAGTCGGGGTGAATTTTAATAGAACTCAGGAATTTTAATGTGCTTCGTGCCATGATGTGCAGTAAAATTCCTAAGCATAATTTTGCCATTAAAAAGAATACGAAAACAAATAACAACACAAAAAACGACAACGTGAAGACCACGGGGGGTTATCTATGAAGTCGGCGACAGTGTCGTGGTTGCATGCCTTTGGGCAACATACCAATGTTATTCTATACTTTTATCGAGTTTAGAAAGAAATTTACCCCTCAACTACGCCACTGCCTGCCTTCAATCGCTTTACTCCTTTTTTAAGCGTAGCAATCATGCAACATTTGCGCCAATTTCTCGGCTGAAGTTTGATCAATACCATTTAATGTGTTCTTCGACTTCTGCCGCTTTTTTATACATACTGACAATGGGTATCCTACTAATATTTAACGGTGAATTGCCTGCATGCATTCCCATATTGAAGGGAACTTGTGTGCCATAAATTACAACCAACATTTTGGGGGTTGTATATTTTTAGCACTTTACTTACTTATGAATTGAATTCGCCTCCAAGTGTGTACACAACTGTAACAAAATATTTGAAAAAATTCAGGCAACAGATTCCTTTCGATTTACCAAATGTTAATATACTCGAAAGGGAATAATTATGAATATTTGACAGCAGTTTGTTTTTAAAAACAGTGCACAGGGTTTGAGCACCGGGAAATTCCCTCTTTACCGTTTTTCCTCCCATTTTCTCATTTCACCATCATCAATGTTTACCAAATTTTTTATAGTCACCAAAAAATTCAATCAAATCCCTTACATCTTTATAGTAACTGAAAGCTGTTCTCTATTCGCTATCGCCGTCATCATCATTGAAATCAACATCATCAACTTCATTGTCATCGGTATTTGCATCACATTTCATTATGCACATACTATGGCTCAACAACAACAACAACACTAACAAATCCCTAACTCGCCACATAACTTTGAGTTCTCATAACTGTCCATCCGTTCATTAGTCAAACCAACCATCTACTCGTATCTATCCTATCGTTCCCAACGGGCCAATTTTGAAGCGCTTTCCACAGAAGCAATTAGGGAGCGTTGACTTCTTGGAAGCACCTAATAATATTCAGAGACTGAGAAGCAGTGAATAAATTATAACCAGTTTTTACTAAACTTTTAGTCAAATGAAAGATTTCTTTCTGTACTCCTAACAGTCAAGCGCTCTCCCATCGCTTCCGAGAATCTTGATGACATGCAAAGTAAACAAATTATGAACCGCACTATAAAAAGGGGCCGATTAATGCTGACAAGAGTCAGCAATGCTCAAGTATAGGTAATCAAGTGCTTCTGAAGCGCTTCCTTTTCCGTTGGGTTTGTTCAACACATTTCGCATACACACATGACATGAGTCTGAGCTGCTGCTCTTGTTGTTGCTGTTGTTTTTGCGCTGCTGCTGCTGCTGCCGCTGCTCCCCATCATAACCATGCATATAAATTCCATCATTAATCGTCGTCGTCATCGTCATCGTGATAGTGGTCTCGTTCAATGTTGCCTGCTTTAAAAACCCTCAGGCTCTCTTAATAATTTTGCTGCTGTTGTTATTTTCCCTTTTTGTTTCGTTTTATCTCTCATCATTGTCATCCCGTTTACAGCAACATTCTCTGGCAGGCAAAGGCAGTGAATTGAAAAAAACATTCCAAAGTAACGAACGAACCAACGAACGACGATGACGATCATTGCGAAAGTATGTGGAGAGCGACCATCGCCAATAGTTGACGACTACTTACAATCATTCTTAAGCTCACTTAACCACCAACAATTCGAATGGGAACGACGAACTCGTTTCGATACGTTTATTTCATAGATACTAATACATGTGTACATATTCTGGTCATTGAAATGGCAAAACAGCGCATGAATTGATTAATTTTGGAAATGAGTTATCGTATACGCCATTGTAAGTTTAGGTGAGTGCAACGCATCAATATTCAAATGAGGTGGATCATATGCGGTTTTGTAGGTTCAACGCAGTTATCCCATGTACATTGTTCATCGCCCGTTCGCTCGTTCGCTCGTTCAATCGATTTCGTTCACAACTACGACAAAGCAATAAATGCTGTAATAATAAAAAGAGATAACAACAACAACAGCAACGAGTATGTTTATGTAAAGAAATTCCATTGCAAACAAAAGACACAATCACACAATGTGCGCTGCTGCTGCTCATGTGGTTAGTTTTATTTTTGTTTTTAGTTCAGATCAGTTAAGTTTAGTTCGGGTTTGACATGGTGGGAGAAAGAGAGCCAGAGAGAGTGGGAACGATAGGCCAGTAGCCAGCGACTTAAGAATGTGTGAAGGTGAATCGCTGATACCTACTTCTGACTTATATTCGCGTATTAGGCAGGCCAATATTTTTCAGCTGCTGAATTCATGAGATAAAGTTACAAGATTCTCTTGAATAAAGAAGAATAGAGCATGCGTACACTATATTTTTATTACAAATTCATTTCGCAAATTCTTTGATATCTAAAATATGGAAAGGAAAGCTTAATAACCATTACAATGATAAACCGACATTTTAAAAGCCTACAAGATTTGTTCGTCTAAAGTTTGTTTTCTAAATCTTTTCTTTAAACTGGCAACACTTCGGCTTGGTAACTCCTTCAAGAGAAAGAGTGACATTGTTCAGCAATTCTCCCCTCTCATCTGCTGTATAGATATACATACCATATAGAAGTTCACCACAATCTTGCACACATATCCAATGCTTACTCACCAATAAGCAACCAACTTCAAATCCTCTACAGATCAATACCAAATAAGCAAAGAAACAGTTTCGATTTACCTGCTGTCGTGTGTTGTGGACGTGTAAGACGCAAATTGAAGAGGAAAATGTGCGTGTAAAGTGGGAAAATAAAACAAAACAAAAAAGCAAAAAGAAATAGTGAAAGATCAATATACACACAAAAAATTAATACATACATACATATATAAAGAAAAAAAAAGTGAGACGAAGAGAAAATATTTAAATGAGTTTGGTAAATGATTTTTTGAAATTGAAAAAATTCTTGTAGTGTTTTGATAAAAGTGTGAATAAATCAATTGCAATTTCAAATGCGCTAAATGTGAAAAGTTACCAACTACTGTTGTTTCAGCTGCTGCCGCTGCCGCTGCTGTGTTATTACAAGTTCGGGTATAAAATAGTGGAATAGAAGCACATATTAAAGTTATATTCGGTCTAGCTGAACCGCAGGGGCAGTAATCAGCAACAGCAGCTTTAAAGTTGAAGTATTTTGTGTAGCCGACGTGTTGATGTCCGTCCATCATTGAAGGCATTTCGCATTGGATTTGTATTTGTATGGTTTCTGCAGCAGAAGCAGCAGCCTCAGCCTCAGCATCAGCATCAGCAAAAGTAGCGACAGGTATCAGCGTCAAGATGTTTTTACTTGCAATAATATTTAGATTTGTCTGCCTTTTTTGTGGAATTTTGTGCAGAAATAAGAAATCCTCTATGAGACAGACCATCTCAACTTGGCTGAAGTGGAACTATAAAATTTTTGTTTGTTTGTTTAACAGAGAGCAATAAAATTGGCCATATTCTAGCGAGCAAGCAACAATATTTTTGCATATCGCTGTTGCTGCTGCACTGCAATACAGCAATAACATTAACAACAAAAACAAAAACAACAACAAAAGATACAAAGCGTTAAAGTTGTCACATTAAAATCACACCTCGGAAACTTTTAAGTGTCGCGACGCGAGGCAGTGAATGAAACAAAAAAACATAAATACAAATTTCCTTTTGGTTTTTGTGCGGACCTACCAAAAAGATAAAGTAATATTTTTCTTTTCTTTTGAGGTTCCTTGTATATGCAAATTACAAAGCGAAAGGATGGAATTATTCAAATGTGTGTGTGTGTGTGCGCGCATTTATGGCGTTTTGCTTTTGTGAAAGGGTATTGGGGCCTGGCTCGCTCGCCAAGCTGTTCGCATCCACTCATGTCGTGCGTGTTATATTTGTACATGAATAGAAGGGACCGGGACGTACAGTCTTATGCCGAATCCGAACAGCGAAGTGAAAAGATTTCATAGGCAATTTGTAACCTACTGTTGTAGGTTTGTCATTGCCTGCCAAGAGGTGGGTGGTGCCGTGTAGAAAAATAGTTTTTTTCTCCTTTTTGATTTTGCCTGTGCCGAGATTTGAACACCGGACACTCGGCGTAGCAGGTCAACGCACTATCAACTATCTTCCTTAGCACTAACAGAAAGTTTATGTCCCATGATTAGTATAGCGTAGTTGATAGTGTGCCATTAGAAAATGGAGACGTATGATTAATATTTGATTTCTTCTGAGATTTCTACTGACAGTTTCTAATTTAAAAAATGCTTGAACTAAGTATTTTTCATAAAGCAGACTTTATTTAGTTTATCCTCTACGGCGCGATAGAAGATATCGAAAATAAATTAAATTTTTGAGTTGTGATCTTTTTGAATGCTGCAAATGTAAAGAGCTATCACTTCTATGGCCTTTTTCTAAGATATTTGATTGTAGCAGGGACAATGCCAGTGTCGACTCACCTTTATTATTAACCTGTACTTTAAGGTTAATAATAAAACCATTGAAATACGGCAAATAGTAGTTACTAGAATTAAAAGCCATTTTCTTTTACTTATAAAATTCCATATTTGCAATTGCTACAAACTTTTGCAATATTATTTGCTCAACTCTAATCGTAATAACCCAAAAATATTTTCTCTATGCAAGCGAGTGAGCGAGCAAGCGTGCAGAAAAATGTCACCATTACAACTTTTTCATGCACTTTTGTGGTGGATGTCGTTGTTGTTGTGGTTGTTGTTGTTGTTGTTATTGTCGTTATTGTGGTTGTTGTTAATGTTCGTTGGATTCGTACGATCGTTTTACTTGTTTGCTGTAAAAATAATATTGCTAGACTGCTATTATTTGTTCTGCTGCTATCGCTGCTGCACTAGTAGTAGGCCAAGATGATACTTTGCACAGTAATGGCGACGACGACGACGACGACAACAGCAGCAGCAACAGCAGCAGCACTAGCAGCAGCACTAGCAACAGGCCAATCCGATCAAAACGAATGCTGAGAGCGTACACAAAAAAAGTATCTATTTACATGCAAGCAGAAAAATTGCTAGAAAAATTGTAACGTAAATGGTACTAATTTTTATTTTTTTCTAAAGTTTTGTATGAGTTTGAGGCACTACTGCAACTAAGAAACACGGCAACACTATTCGCACAACCAATCGCACATGCACATACACATACATATGGTATGTACATAGATACAAATACGTGTACATTGCTCATGAGTACGTGTGTGTTTGTGTGCAGTGGCAAAAATATAAGCAACATGCTGGAATGTTGTCGCTGCCAGTTAAGTTGCATTCAATGTTTTTGTTGTTTTCTTTTAATGCCGTTTGCCATTTGCCTGCCTGCTTGCCGCTGTTATTATTTCGCTGACATCTTGTGCTCGTCTGACGTTTGTGCATAGTGCTAGAAGAAACCCGAAAAGAAGAAGCAGAAGAAGACGTTTAATAATTTTCTTTGTTTGTTTTGCACATTTTTGTTATTTTTCGTTTTGATTTTGTGTGTTGGGGAAAAACTGCACGACGAATTTCCACTCATCAATGCGCGCATTCACCAATCGCCAACATGAAAAAGAGAACGCACATGCATAGAGTAAATGTGTGTGTGTGTGTGTGTGTGTGTGTGAGCACTTCGCTATGTGCAACAGTTGTATTTTCTCTTATTAGCTTTCTTTTCTTTTTCTTTTATCTTTTGTGTAAAAATTTAATTCAATTGATCGATCGAATGAATTGAACGTGCGTTTCATATGTAAATACGTGAAAAAGTTCGTTTCTTCTTTCTTTTGCATACGTGCAGTGCTCTCTGCATGGAATGTGATGATGTAAATATGTATATATGCATATGATCACACGTACGTGTGTGTACGATCACAATTCCCAGAGGGTGCGATTGTCAGCAGCTCGCTTAAAAAGTAAAAAAGGTCAGCATTTGTTATTTTTGTTCTGCAAATCAACACTCGTTAACGAAAATTAAGCGTCGGCAAAGCAAAGGACCGCAAGATCATCGTATTTTCGTAGAGTAGAGTTAAAAAGAATGAACTGCTAAAGCAAAGAGTTCCGGAGAAAGAGAATTTTTCCAAAGACCATGCTTTGCATAAAACCTAATGGTATGACATACTGAGAGTCAGCGCCAAGAGCTTAAGAGAGTGACTGAAAGTCGTTTGAGGGAGTGCTATTCTTTCCGTTGGGTTGTGTGGTGTATCGTAAACCAGTTGTTATTTGTGGTTAGTGTTATTGTTTTTATTGCATTCTCCTCGCAACGGCACATGAACGCTTATTGAAAAAAGAGAGCGAGAGCGCGAGAGAGAGAGGAAAAGAAACGCGCAGCATCAGCAGCAGCAGAAAAATAGAAAATACAATGAAAATATCAAACGAAACGAAAAATCTGTGTATTGCGACAAAAACATTTTGTACATAAACATTTCATCAACTATGTGCTAAACAATTAAAGTTTTAGATAAAGTTTTTTGCTACTCAAAGGTGTTTCAATTATTTTGTTTTTTTTTTTTCTCTAAATTTCAAGCAAATATTGCATCGATTTAACAACAACAACCAGAACAACAACAATCGTAAAACAAACAAAATACGAGTTATTAAGGATTGCTGCTGCTTGTTGGATATAATCAATTGGATAAGTGCTGCAGCATGTAATTGAAGGTGAGCCGAAAAACACAAACAATAATACATACATACTTAAGTATACATAGTATGTATGAGAATGCACATGTATGTAAATATCATCGCTGAGCCTATAAAATGAGTTAGTTATGTATGTGTATATTTGTAAATGTCATTATGGTAAATTGTATTAAAATCAGCTATGCACTACAATTAGTAGTTAATTGCACACTGAAGTGTAGTCAAATTTTGCTTGACGTTCGGATGCCTGTAAAAATAACTGCCTTACAGCTCAATTCTAGCCGCCTTACAATGGGCCTATTGTGTGATAAAAATTACATATGTATGTAATGTCAGCTATCGTCTGGAGAAAGCTTTCTTGCAAAATTCTTTACATATGTTAGTAAATTTATAGCATAAGCACTTCAGTACCAGCTGACAAGCTAAAAATCAAAATGGAAATAGAAGAAGCGGGTATTTTTTGTAAAATGTTGAAAATATAGAACGGAGGAGAATTCTAATGTCATTGACAGATAGTTGTAACCCTTTTTCAATGGCGTAAGCAATTTCCGAATACCGGAAAATCTTCGTCTGAGGCTCATCAATGAATTTAAATTAAAAATGTCCGATAGTCAGAAGACAACTCTTTCCTTTGAAATCAGGTTTCTCAGTCTTCTGTATTTTCTTCTACCCAATGAGCAAATAATCAGTTTCTCGCTCTATTCGTCATATATGCGAGCTATTAAACAAAAAAAAAAGGGTCATACTGTTTGTTTTCCTGCGACACATGAAAATTTTACATCCGTGAAAAACTTGAGTTAGCAATGTTACTTTAAATATAATTGATTTAAGCATTTATTTTGATTTCAGATTTTACAGAAAAATCAATATAAAAGCTAATATTGGTGCCATCGAGTGTACATATGTACATTACCATACATTCCCCTTCTTCAAAAGATAATACCAATCCACTTTCTTTATACATGAAACTTGATGTCCGTCCCATTGCACTTAAACAGGCTATGGCATCCTCTTCAAATGCTTCCAGACATGGCTTCCAGGCATGGTCCTCCACCAGTTTACTTCTGGCTGGCCCTCAGCTTTCTTGCACGACCTCGAAGTTAGTGCTTCCAACTGTTCATGCTCTACTTATATGTATGTAGGCATATTATTAATATTGCTGATAAATTTTGCTTTTGATTGATTTCGATTTAACTTCTTCCATTTCTCGGGAATCCTGATGGCTTCGCTCATAACATTTTGCTCTTCGGCCAGCTTTGCCCATAACTCGCCTAGTTTCGGTCTAGTGGCATGATTTTTGTCTAGGATTTCCGGGTGGTACTTTATGAACGCCATGTAGTAACGCAGGTGCTTCTGCGTGGTGCGTTCGTAAAACTTGGTTTAGCAATGTTATTTTAAATATAATTGATTTAAGCATTTATTTTGATTTCAGTTTTTACAGAAAAATCAGTATAAAAGCTACGAATGGTGCCATCGATTGATTCGTTGTAAAATATGAATTTATTAAAATATTTTAAAAAACAATTTATTTCTATGCACTTTTTCTTACTCGCCAACATTTTGCCAATCATTCACAACTGTCAAAACAAATAAGCTTTAATAAAGTGTTCAGAAAGCTTTTTGATGAAAGGTCAGCAATAGATTTTGTGTTTCAAAAATACAATGACATCAATCCTGACCAAATAGTTCTTACAAAATTTTGTAAGACTTTTACTAGAATTGAGCTGTTAGGTTTATCTTGAAGTTGTGCAGATCTTTCCAGGAAAGATATGTTCCTTCATACATCCCATTAAAATTTCAGAATAAATAAATTGTAGGTCGTACCCTCTAAAAAGTTTCTTTATAACACTGTGATTTCACTCGTACAATTTCCATCCATTTAATTAGTATTTAGAAACCCTCACATGGTTGATATTTGGGCTAGTTATGTACCGTAAAGAAAATACATTTATTTATAGTTTCCTAAAGAAAATACCACTAAACTTCTGGGTTTTCTGAAGTTAACATCTGGCTCTGGCCAGATACTTGGTGAACAGTTGCAGTCATGAGACTGCGATTCTGTTGTCGTCGATACGACTGCTTTGAACTCAATAAGATTGAATTAACCACGTACAATTCTAAAACAGCACATTGGTAAAAATTTGCTGCGAATTGCATACCTACACCACATGTTAAAAGTGGTCCTTTTAGATGTCTTTAACATGTATATTAGCCCGTTGTCACCCGACCTGAAATGCAGGACTTTCAAGATTCTGTAGATTCAGTTAAAAACTTGGATTGTGTGAACGACTGCGCTAAAGGTGGTATTATTTTAATTTAGACATTCAATGAGACTAAAAAGGATGAAGGGCAAAGGCAGTACTTACTACAAGTTATTGAGAAACATAGAAAATATTTTACTAAGAACAATCTTGTGGTCCTTGCACGCATGTTGTTTTAAGGTTTTAATGATACTTAAGTTCATTAATTTCAGGGCATAGTGAATGATTGTTCGACTGGAGGTAAAAATTGCTTAAAATAAAAATGTCCATTGGACGTTAAACAATTTAATTTGCCTTCCTCCTATTGTATTGTATTGTTAGAGAGGGTGTGGTTCATTGTACCGCGACCCGCAAGATTTATTATTCGTCCCTTTTGTCTACTTTAATCTGCGTAGAATACCTCATCCAGTCCTGTCTACCTCAAAATTTTTGTGTGCTACTCCCAGATCCATGAATGCTTTTCAATACTGTACACTTGGTACTTGCCCAGACATTTCATTATTTTGTGAATTATTCCTCCACAATGAGCTAAAATATGTTCTGATGATTCGTTCTCCTCATTGCAGAACCTATACATTGAGTTACCCTCAATGTCTATTTTACAGAGGTGTTTTCTGAGCCCCCATTGCCCAGTTAGGATACCAGCTAATATACGCAAACTATTTTTGTTAAGACAAATACAGAATACATACAGTGTCGGACAATCAAATAAGAACACCTTGTTCTGATACCAAAAACATTAAAAAAATATTTCTCTAGGCTTATGATAAATTTAAAAGGTATTTACTTTTATTCATTTATTCCATAAGTTTAATTTTTTCTTAACATAAACATAGGAATACTTCAATTAAAAAAAAATTTATAAAATATTGACTCAAATTGTTCACTAATGCTAATATTTTGTGGAATAGCCTTTGTTAATTTAAACCGCCTTAGACCTTCTACGCATTGATTCCAAGTAGCCTAGGGTATGGAATACCACGCTCTTTGAATGCTTTGCCGCAAATCGTCTTTGTTTTTAGCTCTGGTACTGCCAATCTTCTCTTTGACAATATTCCACAAGTTCTCGATTGGATTAAGGTGAGGAGATTGTGCAGGCCAGACCATAACGGGAATTCCATTATGGGAAACCAAATCTCGCGCAAGGATTGAGGTGTGCTTTGGGTCGTTATCCTGTTGCATTTGCCATTTCAGGGGCATTTCCCATTCAGCATAAGGAAGCATCACCTCCTGAAGAATGTTTATGTAAAGAAATCTGTCCATCATTTATTTTATCCAATACAGAGGGCTCACACCATACCAAGAGAAGCATTCCCATACCATGATGCTTCCACCCACCTCCGTGCTTAAACGTCTTCCTAGTATATTTTGGGCTCAATTCTGCATTTTTCGGACGTCTAATCCAACGTTTGCCATCACTTTCAACATGATTCACCTTGCTTTCGTCTGTCCATAATACGTTAGGCTATTTTTTTTTGCATTAATTGAACCATCCCTTTCAATGTGCGCTTTAGCGAACTCTATGCGACACTTTCGATGTCTTTGTGTCAACATTGGTACTTTTCGTGTTGTTCTCCCATACAGTTTTTTTTTCCACCAAACGTCTCCTTACTGATTGAACACAAATTTGAACCCCTGGCTCCTCTGTAATTGCGACAGCTGCCTTAAATGGATCGAGTGCCGCGCTTGTCATCTTTATGCGATTGTCATCTGCACTTGTAGTTTTGCGGGGCCTTCCTCTCTTGCAATGAAACTTTTGAGGTACTTAATAAAGATTGGTAGACAAATGTCGAAGATCTGCTAATAGTTTCAGCTATTTGGCGGATACCTTGTCCCTCATTTCGCAGTTTTTTCACCAAATCATGCTCCTCCTTGCTACAGTGCTTTGCTCGACCCATTTTTATGTGACATTACGGAATAGTTTACATTTAATTTGTTGAATTTCCCTCAATGCTACCATTTAAATGCTTACCAGTACAAATTATAAACAAATTTAAGTTTTCTTTTTATATAAATTTTTTCGTCTGCTGTTATTGTATCCGCCGTTTGTCCGCCATCGAATGCTTCGCTTCAACTTTTTTTTTTTTTGGGAATCCCCAAAAAATATTTAAATGTAGTGTTGCAACCTATTCATGTACAAATATAACACGCACAACATGAGTGGATGCGAAAAGCTCGGCCTAGGCCCTCCATGGGCTGTTGTGCCATTAAAAGTAAGTAAAGTTGCAACCTAGAAATTTAGAAAGTATATACCTACAATATACACTTTCTTCTCTATAAAACATGTTTGACATAAGCAGTCCTATAAAAAAAAATCAATGGAAGTTTTATAGTGGAAGGTGTTCTTATTGTATTGTCCGACACTGTATCTACTCTTATTATACTTAGTTACCTAGAAGCTCTTTGGGTTGCCTCAGTTCCTATAGTTTTATGAAGAGTTCTTGCCTCTTGTTTTTCTCTTTCTGCCTGAGTACTGCCCTGATTACTCTGTCTCCTAATTCACAAAAAGGTTCAGGACCCATGAATGCGGTCGGTGCCCCCTATCTACATAGCTTATCTGCTTGTTCGTTCTCCTCTACATACCTACTGCTTGTCCAGCCTCCCAAAATAGAGCGACTTTATTGTAAGGTCTTCCTAAATTGTGGTCGCTGTGGTGTAGTGGTAGTGCGTTGGACTGCTACGCAGAGTGTCCGGGGTTCGAATCTCGGCACATGCAAAATCAAAAAGTAGAAAAGATAATTTTTCTACCCGGCACCACCTCTTGGCAGGCAATGGCAAACCTACAAGAGTAAAAATTGCTATGAAAAGCTTTTCACTTCGCCGTTCAGATTCGGCATTAAACTGTAGGACCCTTCCATTCATGTACAAATATAACACGCACAACATGAGTGGATGCGAAAAAGCTCGGCTTAGGCCCTCCACGGGCTGTTGTGCCATTAAAAGTAAAGTAAAGTAAAGTAAAGTAAAGTAAAGTAAAGTAAAGTAAAGTAAAGTAAAGTAAAGTAAAGTAAAGTAAAGTAAAGTAAAGTAAAGTAAAGTAAAGTAAAGTAAAGTAAAGTAAAGTAAAGTAAAGTAAAGTAAAGTAAAGTAAAGTAAAGTAAAGTAAAGTAAAGTAAAGTAAAGTAAAGTAAAGTAAAGTAAAGTAAAGTAAAGTAAAGTAAAGTAAAGTAAAGTAAAGTAAAGTAAAGTAAAGTAAAGTAAAGTAAAGTAAAGTAAAGTAAAGTAAAGTAAAGTAAAGTAAAGTAAAGTAAAGTAAAGTAAAGTAAAGTAAAGTAAAGTAAAGTAAAGTAAAGTAAAGTAAAGTAAAGTAAAGTAAAGTAAAGTAAAGTAAAGTAAAGTAAAGTAAAGTAAAGTAAAGTAAAGTAAAGTAAAGTAAAGTAAAGTAAAGTAAAGTAAAGTAAAGTAAAGTAAAGTAAAGTAAAGTAAAGTAAAGTAAAGTAAAGTAAAGTAAAGTAAAGTAAAGTAAAGTAAAGTAAAGTAAAGTAAAGTAAAGTAAAGTAAAGTAAAGTAAAGTAAAGTAAAGTAAAGTAAAGTAAAGTAAAGTAAAGTAAAGTAAAGTAAAGTAAAGTAAAGTAAAGTAAAGTAAAGTAAAGTAAAGTAAAGTAAAGTAAAGTAAAGTAAAGTAAAGTAAAGTAAAGTAAAGTAAAGTAAAGTAAAGTAAAGTAAAGTAAAGTAAAGTAAAGTAAAGTAAAGTAAAGTAAAGTAAAGTAAAGTAAAGTAAAGTAAAGTAAAGTAAAGTAAAGTAAAGTAAAGTAAAGTAAAGTAAAGTAAAGTAAAGTAAAGTAAAGTAAAGTAAAGTAAAGTAAAGTAAAGTAAAGTAAAGTAAAGTAAAGTAAAGTAAAGTAAAGTAAAGTAAAGTAAAGTAAAGTAAAGTAAAGTAAAGTAAAGTAAAGTAAAGTAAAGTAAAGTAAAGTAAAGTAAAGTAAAGTAAAGTAAAGTAAAGTAAAGTAAAGTAAAGTAAAGTAAAGTAAAGTAAAGTAAAGTAAAGTAAAGTAAAGTAAAGTAAAGTAAAGTAAAGTAAAGTAAAGTAAAGTAAAGTAAAGTAAAGTAAAGTAAAGTAAAGTAAAGTAAAGTAAAGTAAAGTAAAGTAAAGTAAAGTAAAGTAAAGTAAAGTAAAGTAAAGTAAAGTAAAGTAAAGTAAAGTAAAGTAAAGTAAAGTAAAGTAAAGTAAAGTAAAGTAAAGTAAAGTAAAGTAAAGTAAAGTAAAGTAAAGTAAAGTAAAGTAAAGTAAAGTAAAGTAAAGTAAAGTAAAGTAAAGTAAAGTAAAGTAAAGTAAAGTAAAGTAAAGTAAAGTAAAGTAAAGTAAAGTAAAGTAAAGTAAAGTAAAGTAAAGTAAAGTAAAGTAAAGTAAAGTAAAGTAAAGTAAAGTAAAGTAAAGTAAAGTAAAGTAAAGTAAAGTAAAGTAAAGTAAAGTAAAGTAAAGTAAAGTAAAGTAAAGTAAAGTAAAGTAAAGTAAAGTAAAGTAAAGTAAAGTAAAGTAAAGTAAAGTAAAGTAAAGTAAAGTAAAGTAAAGTAAAGTAAAGTAAAGTAAAGTAAAGTAAAGTAAAGTAAAGTAAAGTAAAGTAAAGTAAAGTAAAGTAAAGTAAAGTAAAGTAAAGTAAAGTAAAGTAAAGTAAAGTAAAGTAAAGTAAAGTAAAGTAAAGTAAAGTAAAGTAAAGTAAAGTAAAGTAAAGTAAAGTAAAGTAAAGTAAAGTAAAGTAAAGTAAAGTAAAGTAAAGTAAAGTAAAGTAAAGTAAAGTAAAGTAAAGTAAAGTAAAGTAAAGTAAAGTAAAGTAAAGTAAAGTAAAGTAAAGTAAAGTAAAGTAAAGTAAAGTAAAGTAAAGTAAAGTAAAGTAAAGTAAAGTAAAGTAAAGTAAAGTAAAGTAAAGTAAAGTAAAGTAAAGTAAAGTAAAGTAAAGTAAAGTAAAGTAAAGTAAAGTAAAGTAAAGTAAAGTAAAGTAAAGTAAAGTAAAGTAAAGTAAAGTAAAGTAAAGTAAAGTAAAGTAAAGTAAAGTAAAGTAAAGTAAAGTAAAGTAAAGTAAAGTAAAGTAAAGTAAAGTAAAGTAAAGTAAAGTAAAGTAAAGTAAAGTAAAGTAAAGTAAAGTAAAGTAAAGTAAAGTAAAGTAAAGTAAAGTAAAGTAAAGTAAAGTAAAGTAAAGTAAAGTAAAGTAAAGTAAAGTAAAGTAAAGTAAAGTAAAGTAAAGTAAAGTAAAGTAAAGTAAAGTAAAGTAAAGTAAAGTAAAGTAAAGTAAAGTAAAGTAAAGTAAAGTAAAGTAAAGTAAAGTAAAGTAAAGTAAAGTAAAGTAAAGTAAAGTAAAGTAAAGTAAAGTAAAGTAAAGTAAAGTAAAGTAAAGTAAAGTAAAGTAAAGTAAAGTAAAGTAAAGTAAAGTAAAGTAAAGTAAAGTAAAGTAAAGTAAAGTAAAGTAAAGTAAAGTAAAGTAAAGTAAAGTAAAGTAAAGTAAAGTAAAGTAAAGTAAAGTAAAGTAAAGTAAAGTAAAGTAAAGTAAAGTAAAGTAAAGTAAAGTAAAGTAAAGTAAAGTAAAGTAAAGTAAAGTAAAGTAAAGTAAAGTAAAGTAAAGTAAAGTAAAGTAAAGTAAAGTAAAGTAAAGTAAAGTAAAGTAAAGTAAAGTAAAGTAAAGTAAAGTAAAGTAAAGTAAAGTAAAGTAAAGTAAAGTAAAGTAAAGTAAAGTAAAGTAAAGTAAAGTAAAGTAAAGTAAAGTAAAGTAAAGTAAAGTAAAGTAAAGTAAAGTAAAGTAAAGTAAAGTAAAGTAAAGTAAAGTAAAGTAAAGTAAAGTAAAGTAAAGTAAAGTAAAGTAAAGTAAAGTAAAGTAAAGTAAAGTAAAGTAAAGTAAAGTAAAGTAAAGTAAAGTAAAGTAAAGTAAAGTAAAGTAAAGTAAAGTAAAGTAAAGTAAAGTAAAGTAAAGTAAAGTAAAGTAAAGTAAAGTAAAGTAAAGTAAAGTAAAGTAAAGTAAAGTAAAGTAAAGTAAAGTAAAGTAAAGTAAAGTAAAGTAAAGTAAAGTAAAGTAAAGTAAAGTAAAGTAAAGTAAAGTAAAGTAAAGTAAAGTAAAGTAAAGTAAAGTAAAGTAAAGTAAAGTAAAGTAAAGTAAAGTAAAGTAAAGTAAAGTAAAGTAAAGTAAAGTAAAGTAAAGTAAAGTAAAGTAAAGTAAAGTAAAGTAAAGTAAAGTAAAGTAAAGTAAAGTAAAGTAAAGTAAAGTAAAGTAAAGTAAAGTAAAGTAAAGTAAAGTAAAGTAAAGTAAAGTAAAGTAAAGTAAAGTAAAGTAAAGTAAAGTAAAGTAAAGTAAAGTAAAGTAAAGTAAAGTAAAGTAAAGTAAAGTAAAGTAAAGTAAAGTAAAGTAAAGTAAAGTAAAGTAAAGTAAAGTAAAGTAAAGTAAAGTAAAGTAAAGTAAAGTAAAGTAAAGTAAAGTAAAGTCTTCTTAAATTCACAAGACATATTTGACCATTTATCGAAGTTACTACATACTTTCATCCGAGTAGTGCGCATATTTAAAAGAGGTTTGGAGACCACTAAATACATCTTGTTAAATTGAACCTAAACTTTACAAGTATTGCCAAGTTACTGTATGTAGTGAATCATAAGTTTGATGCATGTTTTCCAACTGATCGTAATTTTAAGGACATAAAGTCGAAGTACTTATGGCCCCTTTGAACTGTGGATTCTTGGTTTTTATTATGAACAGCATCAAATGTGTTTTATTTGAATTTTCTCCTAGGCCGGTGTCCAGTTACTGAGTAGATTCAAAGCTCCCTCCTTTTTACATAGGAACATCCAAATATAAAAAGTGATTGTTTAAATACTTACTTACTTAACTGGTACTACAAGCCTCTACAAAGCTTCACCAGTCTCTGCCAGCCTCTGCTATGCGCGCGCTGGCGCCAGTTGATAAGGCCAAGTGCAGTCAGGTTGCCCTGCACCTGGTCTTTCCAACGGAGATTAGGACGTCCCCTTCTGCGTGTTCCTCTACCGTGGTTCGAATAAAACACCTTTCTAGCCGGAGCGCTTTCTTCCATTCGCTCAACATGACCCAGCCAGCGCTGGAGTTTTATACGATTGACTATGTCTATGACTATGATTGTTTAAATGCCTAAGTTAAAAATGTTTTCTTTATTTCCTTAAATACATACCTATATTACAAAAATGTTAAACGGGCAATAGGTTTGGTTCCAGTTCTAGAATTCTTGCACTAGTTTAAATGCATGCGACTTGAACCTTAACCTGAACCTCGGTAGCGTTATTTTAAGATTTCAAAATGCAATGCAATTGAGCAATTGATCGTCAAGAAGTTTCTTTTGGCATTTGGAAATAATTATTTCAAATATTCAAAGTTCGTATTTTCCCCCTTTTCATTACAACTTTACGGCGTAGTTATAAACGGTGTTATACCCTGATATCAAAACAAAAACAAAAGTTACTTGTGTATATCTCTCTCTGGCAAGTATATGTATGAGTATGATTATGGTATTTCATTGTTGTTGTGCTTTTAGTGCCTTAGTTTAGCATTAAAATTTCACACCCTTTGCCAAATTAAGTTATTAAAATGTTTGTTAATAAAATGTCATGGTACTTGCGAATATGAGAACAAGAAGTCTTCGACATCGACAGCCAGCAATCAATGTCTCGCACACAACGACAGCAACAGACAAATGCCTTGAACATTTCACCGCAAGTTTCGTTTTCATTTGTGCAAAAACAAAAAATTTAAGTTAAAGATCAAAAGTGATTTCACTACTGCTGCAGCTGCACTCCCGAGCTCGATTTGCATGCATGCATACTACATAGCCGTGGTTTTCAATTCAAAGTACGTGGAAGCATGCAAAATGTCATGCATCAACTTTGACACTAGACAACTCAAATGTACCCGCGCCTCCCTAGTATATATACTTACTCTTATTTCTACATACATATATACAAACATACATACAACACCTATCTCAGACGGAAAGTAATAAATGAAGTTGACAATTTGCACGCCGCAAATACTTGTGGCTCAACTCAGCAGCAAGACGCAATAAAACCCACTCACTATGAAGCGTTATTCTGTATGTATTCAAATGTGCTAGCAGAAACAGTAGCTGCCTGCTCTGGCACACAAACTCACACACGCACACATATGTACCATATACTGCATACTATATGTGTGTGTGTGCTAGTATTGAGTGAGGAGGAGTAGGAGTTGCATGCATGTGTGGCGCCGCCACATTTACTACATACAAACATACACATTTCAAGTTTAAGTCTTGTTTTCAAGCCAAATTATAATATTTTCGTTTTTGTTAACCAGTGAGCTTTTTCATACTACATAAGTACATACATACATACATACATACATACATACATACATACAGTACATACATACATACATACATACATACATACATACTATACATACATAAAACTTATTAGAAATCAGTTTGCAGTTTGAAACTTTATTTCGATTACAATGGAGTCGGTTGATGGTGACGGCACTGGCGACGGCTGTGCCGACGGGTCGTTCCTCATTAAATTTATAGTTTTTCAAATTGTTTAATTTTTCCTACTGTTGCTGTACTATACATAAGTAGTTTGCTGATGTGTGGTATGTCAACATTTCAACAATAAAATCACAAAAAACTTAATCCGTTCTTGTTGAGAGTGGCGTCAGAAGTAAAATAATTTTGTTGTCGGCGCTTTGTCATAGAATTTTGAATGGCAAATTGAATGCTATTATTCATTATTATTTATAGATTTATAAGTAAATTTGCTTGTGATATTATTCGAAGAATATAATGGATATACCTATAATGTATACCTTCTGTCAAAAAAGCCCTCTTAAAGATTTTGTAAAAATTATTTTTGTCGCTAAGTTGGCACCACTGTCATTTAGTTTGTTTACACTGCTCGATTTTCTCAGTTCATCTCAAGTATGTTTTGCGATTTTTACAATGATTAAAAAAATATCAAACAATGAATTTTTTCTAAAATTTTATATTGCAAATGGAATTTTATGTGCCGAATCGCTGAAAATGTTATCGTCTTTGTCAAAAACACGTGCATAAAGACTGGAAACGAATAAAACTAGTTGTTTGTGATGAGTCATTATTCGTGTAAAAGCGGACTTTAGGCAAATTCACGGAGCTGAGTTTTATACTGTATCGAAGAGAGGAGGAGTGGCAGCTGCATTTAAGTTAAAAATGTTGAGCAAGTTTCCAAAGAAATATTTGGGATGGCAAGCCATCTGCTACTTATATTACTACGGGCACTATAAACCAATCAATTTTAGGTGGAGGAGTGTTTGCAAAAGTGCTTACTTTACTTTACTTACTTTTAATGACACAACAGCGCAAGGAGGACCTAGGCCGAGCTTTTCGCATCCACTCATGTTGTGCGTGTTATATTTGTACATGAATGGAAGGGACCTACAGTTTAATGCCGAATCCGAACGGCGAAGTGAAAAGCTTTTCATAGCAATTTTTACTCTTGTAGGTTTGCCATTGCCTGCCAAGAGATGGTACCGTGTAGAAAAATAATTTTTTCTCTTTTTTGATTTTGGCTGTGCCGAGATTCGAACCCCGGACACTCTGCGTAGCAGTACAACACACTACCACTACGCCACAGCGACCACAAGTGCTTACTGCCATTGATAAAACAACATAAACCCAGTTGGCCGTCTTGCCAAGAACAGGCATGAAAGTCACGGGGTCCATTTTGTTCAGAAGGACCACAACTCGCCGAATTGTCCACAATTGCAACCCACCGAAAAAAACTAAAAATAACTCAGTTATTAAAAGAAAATTGTTTAAAACAAAACAACAGTGTAAAATGAATTGGCAGCGAGCATAAGATACAGAAGAAGATTACAAAAACTGATGCCCATTGTCTGATGAAAGGAATCACTATAAAGATAACTGATATCTGCTTTTATGATAAAGAACAAAATAAAAAACATGTCGGTGATAGCTTGTATAACTTTTTTGTTATAACCATTTACGACGGACCAAGATTTTTTGTTGCGGCGGAAGATTTGTCTGGCTCTGGTCGGCCAACAACGTTGAAGTTAACATCAATAAAGTGTAGGAAATGGTAACGAAAAATCATCATTTAAGTTTGAGAAAATAGCTGCTGAACTTTCTGTTTCTCACGAATCAATTTGTACCATTGAACACGATCGTTGGGGCATGATACGCGTTGCACGCTCGACTAGTTCCGAAAGTTCATCATTGTGAACGAATTACTGGGCAAAAACTCAACAAATATCATCGAACAACCACCGTATTCACCTGATATGGCTCCGGCTGACTTTTTTCTCTTTCGAGGCATATGTTTTCAGTCAATAGAAGGCATAAAAGAAGGCTGCGAGAACTGAAGTCGATTACAGAAAATGCGTTTGAATAATATTTTGATAATTGGATTATTCTTTGGAATTGGAATTCGTATTATTTTGGAAGGCGATTCAATAAATTTGAATAAATAATAAATATTTTGAGTTTTATTGACCAATTCTCGGTACGTTTTGTATGTATTTATGTAGTTTTTCGAAGGGTACTAGTTTTTTAAGTGACTGGAAAAAATGCAGTGATCGACCACTTTTATAATTCAAGTACTATTCAGTGAAAATATTGTCGTGTAGTTCTCATTTACTTTAGAATATTTTACACTTACTTACTATATGAATGTTGAAATGTAGCAAAGTTCACTGATGAACATGATAATGAAAAATGTCTAATTTGAAAGAAGTAAGATCCTAGTACAACAATAAACATATTTAAATTTTTGTAGGTACTTGTCAGTAACGGAAAACTGAAACAATTCAATTAAACTATTCCCAAACAATATATCTTTCAACTAGTTGAAGTTTGATTGGTTTAAAAACTATTCCAAAAACATCTATTTACCCACTAGTTAAAAAGATCTGCAAGTCTGGACAATTAACTTGTGCCTAGGATAACATACATACATATATGTGTTTCATTTAAGTGATTGAGTGTTGGCAAAGTCAAAGAGTGAAAGGTAGCCCTTATTCGCTTGGTCAAACCGGTCGAGCAGTCGCTCGAATGGTTGACACTGAACCTGATTTGTGGAAGGAAATTTTGATGACCGATGAGGCTCATTTACACTCTCTGGCGCCATTACAATGACAAATTTCCGCATTTGGGGAACGGAGAATCCACACGATATCCATGAAACAACATTGTATGACCAAAAAGTGACTGCTTGTGCCGGCCCATCATTGGGCTTCTTTTCTTCGATATAGGTGGACGTTGGCTCATTATGTCTGCTAAAAAATGTGTGAAAAAGGTCTGAACGGTTACTGGGGGGTCAATAAGACGGTGCGCTAGTCACATGGCAAATCAAACAATCAAACGAAAATTCCCTGTACGTGTTGTGTCAAAAAAGGGCGACATTGACGGGCCACATTGAAAAGCAAAGTTTGCATTTCCAATGCATGCAAAGCCCTCTGCAAAATCATCATCTCCCATCAAAATATTCATACTCAAAGCATGCGTATTTACTTGCTACATCATTATAATTATAATCTTACCATCATCTAGTGTTTTATAGTGCTGATGCGAGTTGTTTTCTTTCTTTCGTTGAGAAGCTGGGAATTCGGCCACCTCAATGACTATCTGGTGCCAGCCAGCCTCAGACCATTGACGAGCTCAAGGCAAACATTCGTGCCGAAATTGTCGCTATACCGTACGAGATGCTCTCGAGATGCTCGAAAAATTTATGGAAAACGCAGCTATAAGTGGCACATTTTGCTTTGGTCAATAACGGCGACCACTTTATTAATCTTATTATTTTGTTGTTGTTGTTTTTTTAAGTTATTCAATATTCACATACCGACATAAGAGATGGCGCTGCCTGTATGCACATATGTATATCGCCATCATCATTTAAGAAGATCCTAAGTAAAAGCAAACAAAAAATAAATAAATAAACAATTATGAATCATAAAGTCCTTTTTTCAAGTTTACTTCTTCAGAATTGTTTTTATATTCATGAGGGGGTTCAAAATGATAATGGCAAAGCGAAAATTGTTACAGAAATGAAGCGCAGCACCCTCTATCAATCAAGTTTAAAAAATGAGGATGCATATGTACTAATATACACATAAATGATGGGGAGCCCATATGCATCCAACCGTATCTACGAGTATGATCAAACTAGATTGATAGAGAGGGTGATTCGCGTATGATTCAAATTCGGTTGATAGAGGGCGCTGAGTATGAATAATACTCGATTGATAGAGGCCGCTGCCCATCAGTTTCTAGTAAAATTTTACATTTCAAACAAATTCGTTAAAAATTTCTAGACCTAAAAGAATGAGCGAGTATAGACTGAAAAGAACAAACTCGAGGCACAAACAACTGGCGAGTGTGTTATGATGAATACTCGAGCAAAAACTGTGGCTGAAACACAGCGAGAATGTATACTTCAACGAAAAATAGAGGCCCAACAAAATTCAGATTCTGCTATCGTGAAAAATACCCAAGATCCACACCGAGAGATAGCGAGAGTGTAAACTTCGCAGCAACTTGAGGCACAACAGATTTCGAATTTCATTGAAAAACAACTCGCAAAGACTTATTCGAATGAATGCATGAATGGCAAATGAGTTCATCAAAACCAATAATTGCATCAACACTCATGTCATTGAGTCCCGACGAAAGTCCTCAGCTTATATGGTGCAGCACCAGACAGTCATTGAGGTGGCCGAATTCCCAGCTTCTCAACGAAAGAAAGAAAATTCCTCGCATCAGCACTGTAAAACACTAGATGATGGTAAGATTATAATTAGTAAATACGCATGCTTTGAGTATGAATATTTTGATGGAGATGATGATTTTGCAGAGGTCGTTGCATGCATTGGAAATGCAAACGATCAAAATGAAATTAATCCAGATGTAGCACACCTGGGAGAGAATCATCCAACTGAACTATATATGTATACAAGATTTATCGTTTACATAAATCAGCACATAACAATTTCGAAACATGTTCGATAGACTTTGGTTTTTACAAGATTACTGAACCTAACCTGAAAGCCCAAAACGCAAACGTTCTGAAGAAGTGATCTTTTGTTGTCACATTTTTGCTTCTCTGTGTAGCAAATAAGCAAAAATGCTATTTAGGGCTTTTCTAAATTATAATGACGATATGTTATGTGTGTTCGTACTTTATTTTGGAAAAGCAACATGCTACATTTAAATATCCGCATATTTTGCATGCATATGCACATGCACATTAGGTCTACAAATTGCAACACAACATGACGCTTATATAATTCAATATCTTAGTACACATACATACTCACATATACACACATAGGCACGATAAATAATACATATTTACACTCAAGCAAACAAACAAACAATTTCCAATAAAGTTCCACGCAGCCATAGATTTTCGCGAAAAAAAAATTTATACCATAAATTAGGTGCAGGCTTTGAAAAAAAATACAAAGAAAATTTGTCAAAAATTATGCACACACTCATGGTTTCATATTTGAACTAGTTCAGATAACACAAAGTGAAAAGTGTTAGTTTGCAGGTACTCCTATAGGTAAACCCTATAGGGACATCAACTAATCTGAAAATAATCTAAAATTACTTTTCTTTCAACCACAACTAACTATTTAGAAGATTGACTTTTATGGTATTCATGGAACGTACTCGCGTTTGCATATATTTTCAACTAATTGAAAGTTAGTTTATTGTCAATTACTGTCAAACCAGTTGTATTGGATCATTACGCAATATGTAATGTAAAGTAGCGAGCAAAGCAAAACAGCGTCGGTGGGACCAGTGGCGTAGCCAGGCCGGGTGACACCCGGGGCTGACCTAAATGGTGTCACCTTATAATACCCCTCTCCTCCCTCTTCTTTTGAAAGAATTATACAATGTGTATGTACAATTATTTTTTATTTAAAAGTAAGTAGGTAATACAGCATGTTCTTAAAAATATAGATATATGAAGCTTTAAAAAAATATTTTAAAAATGTTGCTTTCTACATTTTTTCGCGGAAAATTCTGAAATAACAGTGTCAAAATCTAATTTGCTAGAAAATTCGTTTTCTATTGATAAAATGGTAAGGTCGCATATCCTAGATTGGCACATAGTTGAGCGTAAATATGATTTAATTAGTTTTAATTTTGAAAAACTTCTTTCACATGAAGCCACAGAGACACAAACTGTTTAGAACAATTTAAGAGCTAAAGATACGTTTAGCACAGACTCTATAAAACCCCATTCTACAATAAAAGTTAGCATATGAAGCGTAGTCCATTTACTTGCGACTTTAAATTCAATGTTTGCTGCCTTATTTTGTATACGTAGTCTTTGTACTTCTACTTCAAGTTCTTCTTCTACAACTCCATCGTAGTGCGACTCCAACTTGTTTGCACTGTTATTCAGTTTTTCATCCGTACAAAACAGCAAGTCATTTGTTATCGGATATATCATTGAATGCCATGGTTCGAGACTTTAATTCTGCCAAGAAACGATCGATGCATCAAGCATCGTCCTCTTGCTTTCTTCTTTAGCAGTTAAACCAATTTCTCGTTTTCTTGTACCTTATGCGCCGGTTTATGCTTATTCCGAGCTTTGTGCAAATAATACTAGCCTTCTCCAATGCACCTTCAACTAAACATTCCCGCTTTTCTTGTAAAAAGACAATTGGGGCATTCGATTTTGCTATTACTTTATCGACAGTTAGTCCATCCATGTACGTAAAATTCGTTCACCGCTGTGCATGAGTTTGTAAAACCATTTACTCGTGAGACTGCGAATCTGTTCAGATATGAAGTTATATAAAAAAGTTAATATCAACTGCACCATACATCCAAAATATCTATGCATACATACCTTTCCCTTTGTACTTGGAGTGCTGAGTCGAGTAACCTCCTTAAAGGGGCCATCTTTGTTCTGGAAATCGCCACTACCGCTTTTTATTATTTCCACACGAAGCTGACCCTTCACTGGAATTGGAATTACCCATCCCGATACATCCTTCAACGCACCACAAATGGAGTCTGCTTCGCAATTGTTTCCACTCTCCATGTTTTTATTATTTACATTGTTCGCTGTTCCAACGGCAATAGAAACCGTAGTTGGAACCCATTCGTCTTCAGTCAGACTGTTTACTTCGCTCTCGTCTGAGCTTTCGTGTGATTGCGCCTGCAGAAAACTTGAAAGGGACCCAGCTGGCTTTTCTTTTAACAATTTTTCTTTTATTTTATTTTTCCTTTGCTTGGAAGTCTCAGTGACTTTGGTTTTATGAACTACACGTGGCATATCGCCGATCACTTTTGTTGAAAACAATTTTTATTCAATTATTACATAGCTTGATTGATTATTTTGACAACACAAACGAATTTAAACGTTTCTTTAGGGATGAACAAATTTAAAATCGATTGTTTCGAGGTAATCATCGACTTTCTGTGCTGCCAATTTTAGAAAATTTAAATTTTCATTTAATTTGTGGGCTAAGGGTGCCACTCATGAGATTGATGCAGATGATTGCATTCTGATGGCGCCATCCGCAGAATATTACTTGTTGACCTCAAGAAAATTAATAAAGTCCTACATTTGTATTTATTTTGTATAGTTTCAATAGTATATTTAAGTGCATTAACATAATTTTACTTTTTAGACATTCATACCTACTTAATTATAAAATTTTCCCCCTTTTTGAATATTGCGGGTGTCACCATTTTTGGGCAGAGGGCGCTGCTAATAATTTCCGTGACAATTTTCGCTGCGACGATCATATTTTACCCCCGGCGTAAATATAAAAAAGGATTCAAAAGAAATAAACTTAACAAAATTTTTGTTCGCTGCATTGTCGCTGGTTCAAGGAGTCATATCAACCAAGTAATCGTATGTTATTTTTCCAAAAATATTGGATTGTCAACAAGAACGACGTTTATTACATCAATCTGGTCATGTCGAGCATTACATTGTTCTAGTCTTTGTACTAGTATGCATGCATCAAAATATATTTAGTCGCTTTAACTAGGAAGATACTCGAAGTGGTCTGCTGTTGGTTGCAGGGGTGTACTGTATATAGATCAGATATCTACTACTGTGGGCAAAAAGTAGTAAGACTTTGTTCATAATTTCAAATTTTTTTATTCATTCTTCCAAATCTATTTCGTCCCCTTCAAAGTAATTCCCCCCGGCCCCAATACACTTGTGCCAACGTTTTTTCCAATTCTCGAAACAGTTGTTAAAGTCAATTTCCGGAATAGCCTTCAATGCGCTTAGCGATTCATGTTTAATGTCTTCAATTGACTCAAAACGATGTCCACGAAGCGGTTTTTTGAGTTTAGAAAATAGCCAAAAGTCACACGGTGCTAAGTCAGGCGAATAGGGTGGTAGTGTGGTTGCGGAACGATATCAGTCGAATTTTTGGCAAAATGGTCTTGTAAAACCAATGCAGTGATTTTGGAACCAATCATGCATTCACTCTTCTTAGGCCCAAATGATGTTTTAAAATGGTTTTCACTTATCCTTCCGATATTCGAACGATGCCAGTAAGGTCTCTGAGTGTTAATCGTCGATTTTCGAGCACCAATTCCTTGATTTTATTGACGTGTTGATCATCAGTTGATGTTGATGGTCGTCCTGGACGTGGTTCGTCGTCAACGCGTTCTCGACCATCTTTGAACAATTTGTACCAATCAAAAACATCTTGCTCGCGACATACAATTATCACCGAAGGCCTTTTGCAACATTCTGAACGTTTCGGCACCAGAAATTTGATTCCGCACACAGAATTTAATGGAACTTCTTTGTTGAATAATTTCATTCATTGTGAAAATCGCCCTGCACTTTTTGTACTTCAGAAAGACAAGCGTATACTAAACACTAATGATTATTTTGATGTGACATTTGGCACAGATGTCACCGACAGTCATACCAACCTTAAAAAAATTAAAAATATAAAAATTTTTGATATGCGAACGACTGTTGTGAACGCTAGAGTTAATCACATATTTAGCTTTATTTTTCGAAAATCTAACGATGCACTTCCTAATATTTTTTGATGCTCTTTCATTTGAAACCAACTTGCAAGGCGGTGATACCAACACAAATAAATTTTTTCCCCCGAAAAGTACCTACAATTTTTCACACCATCCAGCTCCAGTTCGAATGGTTGGAAAATGGTTTATGCTCATTATGACCCAATGTATCAATCAGAACAGCGTCACCATTTTCCCCGCTAGACTAAACAGCCGAGCACCACCACCTGTTGAAAGTTTACAAATGCGCTGTAAAGTAAAACCAATCTAGTCCACTAAGGTAAAATTTCTATTTTTTCAAATAGCTATACAACAACTAGTTTTTAAAGTGGTTAAAAACAAATGCAGTGATGAACCACTTCTATAATACGAGTACTATTCAGTGAAAATATTGTCTTGTAATTCTCATTTACTTTACAATATTTTTCACTTATGTGAGTATATGGATTTGGAAATGTCACAAAGATCAGTAATGAATATGAAAGTGAAATATGGCTAATTTGGAAAAAAATTTAAAATCTTAAATATTAATTTTTTTTTAATGTTTTATTCTTTTTAATTCCAATTTATTTATAATACTATTTATTATTTATTCAAAATAATAACTAATCCTTGTAAGGGGTGATTTTTTTGCTACTTGGTTTTTGACGTTTATATTTCTGACATTTCACGCGTGATTCTTGACATGTGTCAAAGTAAAAAATGCTCAGTTTGGTTTGCCATTTAATCATGAATAGACTTACGCCTGAACAACGTTTGCAAATTATAGACATTTATTATCAATGTTCGTGCTCTGTGAAAAATGCGTTTCGAAAGCTACATCCATTTTATGGTCGTCATAGTCGGCCCACAGAGCAGGCTATTCAGCTCACTGTGACCAAATTTAGCACCAGTCACACTTATTTGAACATCAATCCACCAATTCACCAAATCGTATCCATAGAGTGTGTACCGAAGAGAATATTGCTGCTGTATCCGCCAGTGTTGAAGAAGATCGCGATATGTCCATCTTGCGCCGATCGCAGCAATTGGGTGTGTGTTATTCGACCACCTGGAAGATTTTACGTAGAAATCTCGACTTAATGCCATACAAAATACAGCTGGTGCAAGAACTGAAGCCAGGCGACCTACCACAACGTCGAATTTTCGGTGAATGGGCCTTAGAAAAGCTGGATGAGGATCCGTTTTTTATTGCAAAATTGTCTTCAGCGACGAGGCTCATTTTTGGCGCAATGGATACGTGAATAAGCAGAATTGCCGTGTTTCGTATTTGGGGTGAAGACCAGCCAGAGGCGATTCAGCTGCTATTAATGCATCCCGAAAAATGCACTGTTTGGTGCGGCGGTATGTTATGGGCAGGTGGCATCGTTGGGCCGTACTTCTTCAAAGACGATGAAGGCCGAAACTTTATGGTCAATGGAGAAAGGTACCGTTCGATTATAACAGTTTTTTTTGGGCGAAAATGCAAGATATGGACTCGGCCGACATGTGGTTCCAACAGGACGGTGCCGCATGCCACACTGCACGCGAAACCATGCATCAATTGGGAGGCGAATTTGGTGAGCAGTTAATCTCACTTTTAGTTCCAGTCAATTGGCCACCAAGATCGTGTGATTTGACCCCGTTCGACTATTTTTTGTGGAGCTATGTTAAGTCTCTTGTTTATAGGGACCAGCCAAACACGATTACTGCTTTGGAAGCCAACATTGAACGCGTCATTGCGTCTTTGGTGAGATTCCGGTGTGAAAAAGTGTGTCACAATTGGACCTTCAGAATGGACCACTTGAAGCGTTGCCGCGGGCAACATTTAAGTGAAATTATCTTTAAAAAGTAAATGGCAGGAATTGATTTATCGATCCAAATAAAAATTCCATTCACTTTTGTAAAATTTTTGTGTTTTTGTTTTTTTGAATTATCAAAAACCAAGCTCTTAAAAAATCACCCTTTACAACACAGTGATGGATTTTTCGATACTATCGCATTGTTTTCAGCGGCGTTTTCATTACACTTTCATAGTACAACTTGTTCTTTTTATGTGATATTATTTCAAATTTTTTATTATTTTTTTATAACTTATTTGGTTGCATTATTAGTGATTTTCTTAGTTATCGATTACACTAGCTTCCACAATATATGTAGTAGAAAGGGTGTACCCCTATGAATGCACAGCATTGTGTTAATTGGAAGGAAGATTGATTGGTGGGAGGAAGAAGGAGGGAGAATGAGAGAGGGAATGTCAAATGCCTTGCTGAACACGAATCTGGTCTCAATTATTTGCCTGCATGTCTAATTTTGAGATATTGACTAAAATTAAATTTGAAATGGGATAATTTCACTTAAAATAATTTTTTTAAAAATTTTGGAAATAAAGATTCTATAAGCAAATAAATATGCAAGTTGAAGCTTTGGAGCAAATTTTGAGGTAATGTTGATCCAAATCGAACCGCTAGTTTGGTTGCTACAGCATAAATTCACTGGAAAAATTTCGTACTTTTTTTTTTTTCAAATTTAACAAGACGTAGATAAAAATAATTCCATGTAAACAAACACACTAGTTCGCTTATCTTATAAAAAAATTCCCTAACTATATTTAGATAAGTCCACCGTTGTAATCAGATTTACTTTACTGAAGACCCTGCAAATGTTCTGAAAAATTTCAAATTGCATTTTTTCGTTATTTTATACAAATTTAAATTTACATTTTTGCCTAAAAGTATGCAATACATTTTGAGTTTAATAGCTTGTGAACGGCGTGAAATTTATATGAAATTACTTTAAATATCGCATTGACTTTCAGCAAATTTACCGACTTCTCAGATCTATTTAGTCTGATGAAAACAGTGGGCACTGTTTAGGGAATTGATTTTTCTAAAGGATAAGGCGACCTATCTTTCTTTAAGGAAACTATTTTTCTCTACAATTTGTTAGAATTGAAAAAAATTTGAAAAAATTTAAGAATATCGATGTTTCCAAGTGAATTTATGTTTTGGCGACTAAACCGATAGTCCGATTTGGATTAGCCTTACTTTCTTACTTAACTGGCACTACAACCGATGATCGGTCTTGGCCGCCTCTACAAAGCTTCGCCAGTCTTTGCCAGCCTCTGCTATGCGCGCGCTGGCGCCAGTTGATAAGGCCAAGTGCAATCAGGTTGCCCTGCACCTGGTCTTTCCAACGGAGATTAGGACGTCCCCTTCTGTTTGTTCCTCCACCGTGGTTCGAATAAAACACCCTTCTAGCCGGAGCGCTTTCTTCCATTCGTTCAACATGACCCAGCCAGCGAAGCCGCTGGAGTTTTATATGCTTGACTATGTCCGTGTCGGCATGCAGCTCATACAGCTCATCGTTACATCTTATTCGATACACGTCGTCCACGCATACTGGACCGTAGATCTTACGGAGTATCTTCCTCTCGAACGCTCCTAACAGCCTCTCTGCGGTCAATGTCCACGTCTCTGCACCATACATTAGGACGGGAAGGATGAGGGACTTATAGAGCGTTATTTTCGTCGGTCGAGAAATGGCTCTGCTTCTCAATTGCCTACTGAGCCCGTAGTAACACCTGTTGGCAAGAGTTAGTCTCCGCTTGATCTCAAGGCTGACATTATTGTTGGTGTTTAGGTATACGAAATCCTTGACGAATCCTTGAGGAAGAGGCCCCGGTCTTCAAACCATCAGTCAGGCGTCTTATTCTTTCAAAGAATTTTCGGACCTCGTTCCTGTCCCGCAACATTTCGATATCATTGAACTCGCGTCCGAGGCTTCGTTTGAGGATTCATTGGTGTAATATTTTGACGTGGTGGGTTCCAAGCCCGACGCACAACCCTTCATTCAAAGCCATGGAGAAGCCCTCCGCACACACTAGTTAACTCACGGACGGTTATCAGATCGCTAACCGGGGGACGCCACGAGAAGGCTGGGTGTCCACTTGAAACGTAGACGTGCAAGGATCGACCATGGACGCACCTACGACTGTCAGGAACTTTACCTTGTGTCCTACGCCCAAGCCCCCCATTTGGATTAGCCATACCTCAAAATTTGTGCCAATGTCTTTAGTTTCATGTTTACTTAATTGTAGCGTTTCGCTTCCACATAACTTTTTTATGTTTTTGAGAATATCTCAGAAACTGAAACGTGAAAAACTGAAGGCAGATTCAAAATCAGCACAAAATACATTTTTATTTTTTTGCTCCACGTATTTTAAAATCAATAAAATTTTATTGTAAATTAGAAAAACAAAATGTTTTGAGAAAATTCGTTCTTTTATTAAGTAGTATAAAATTTTCAGTACAGTTCAGTTTTTTTTGCCATCCGTTTCAATTAGAAAACGATAAACTCGAATACCATCATTGGTGTAATTATAAAGATGGCCATTTTAAAAAATTACCTATTTCCATATATGATGTATTTGGTCCTTTAAAATTTATTTGGACTAGTTTTTTAATACAACATCACTCAATTTGTGACCAAAGCTAAATGTGCCCTTTTGGCTGCGTTTTCCATCACTTTTCAGAGCATCTCGGTATAGCGACGATTTCGGCACGAATGTTTGCCTTGAGCTCGTCAATAGTCTGAGGCTTGCTGGCGTAGACTTTTCTTTTGAAATAACCTCACAAAAAAAGTCCGCAGGGGTCAAAACTAGAGATCTGAGTGGCCAGTCACCCGTCCAGCGTATTTCCGTTGCAGAAACTGCATTGTTTGATTTGCAGTGTGGTATGGCGCACCGTCTTCTTGAAGCCAGTAAACCGTCCAGACCTTTTTCACACATTTGTGGGCAGACATAATGAGCCAACATCCACCTATATCGAAGAAAAGTAGCCCAATGCTGGTTTTGGCGCAAACGCCGGCCCAAGCAGTCACTTTTTGATCATGCAATGGTATTTCATGGTTACCGTGTGGATTCTCCGTTCCC
Source organism: Palloptera scutellata (assembly GCA_958295655.1). Lineage (NCBI taxonomy): Eukaryota > Metazoa > Arthropoda > Insecta > Diptera > Pallopteridae > Palloptera > Palloptera scutellata. The sequence continues at coordinate 68,992,424 of OY282450.1, forward strand.
AAAATGCGTCAATTTTGTTTGTTAATGGCGTCAGAAAGTGTGAAATGGGCCTCGTCTGTCATAAAAATTTCCTACCAAAAATCAGATTCAGTGTCAACCATTCGAGCGAGTTCGAGTTTGGCCGTATTCCAAGCGACATGGACGGTCTGTCGGCAAATATTCTTTCAGTCAAATCATCCTTCACATTGAGCCGCAAGATGGTTCCACTAACGCCAAAATGCTGAGCGCGGTGACGATACGACACACATGTCGGTTGTTCGGCAACACTCTCTCTTACCGCTTCAACCACGTCTTGGGCGTTGATTTACGGCTTGTGGACGATCTCCCACTGTCCCGTGCCCAACAAAATTTGACACCAAACGACGAATAGTGTTGCCAGACGGTGCTTGTTGGCGCTAATATTTTCCACGATATGCACGTTGAGTTAACACAACTTTACTACTATTTTCAATGCACAGCGTCACTATTTTAGCGCGTTGTTTCGGTGGTAAGCGATTCATGGTTAAATTTGTAGTGACTTGACATTTCAAAAAACATCACTCAAATCAATCAGTTGCTAAATGTTAAAATTATTCAGTGTTTACCTACCGAGATTAAAGATGGAGGTTAAAGATCTGTAGTAGGTACTAGTCACGAACAGAAACTGAACAAAACTGAAACAATTCTATTGGTCTAAAAACTATTCCAGAATCATATACCATATCTTCCAACTAGTTGAAGTTTAATTGGTTTACAAACTACTCCAAAAACATCGATCCACCAACTAGTTAAAAAGATATGCAAGTCTTTGGCTTATGCCTAGGACAACACAATTTAAAAAAAAAATACCAGTTCGCGATTAGGAGGGTCCCACCAAATTTGGGACTAGTTGTGGTGTTCAGTAAACCAATTTATCGACTAACTTTAAACCAGTTGGTTTCCCTAGAGGGTCTTTACAACTTATGTACATATTTGGCTAAATGAAACAAACGCCTGAAATAGTTATCTACTCTTATAAGTATGTATGTATGTATGTAGTTAAGCAGTACCAATATAAGTATTTGAAAGACAACAAAAACAATGCAAAATGTTAAAGACGATCATAAATCATATTTTGAAGTTGCCTGTGCGCGCCTGCGCAAACACTTTTTTACTTATATGTATTTGGTTTTCTCTGAAATTATATTTTTCGCATCAGCTTGAGACATTCATCTATCTCCTATTTTGTTGAAGCGTTTTTACATAAAACTAAATTTAGTAAATAAATATTTGTGTATTGTTTTTGTGCTGATTGTGCACAATAGCTAGACTTAAGTTTACTTTATGTTTCTTTTTCTACCATTTAAATTCGCTTTTATAATGGAAATTTCAGATTTAGACAAAAAAAATTCAAGAATTTAGTGATGACGTCAACATTTGAAACCTCTAACTTGGCAATGTTGATAATGGTCCATTATGATATGAGCTATTGACATTTGGCAAAATTATAAATTCTTTTTCTTAGAGATATTGTAAATTGTAAAGTGATTGAAAACGAACGATATCGAAGCAACTTAACTTAATTAGTACATTCTCGTAAGCTAAACTTAAGATTTAAATAAAAAATCAGCAAATCTTCCGCTATAAAATATTTTTTCAAGCTGTAAAAAAAGGATTTGATTTTTAAGTGTTCTGTTTTTAATTTTACATTCTGTAAGAATCAAACAAAAGATAGCATGCAAAATTTATCGATTTTACACGGTGGCAAGGCGCAGAATCGTCCTGGAAAACTGCGTTCATACTGCAGGATAAATGCTCTTCAAGAGCAGCTGGCACTAAGTTTTCCTTTATGACTTGCCCGTATTTTTCAGCTTTCATAGTTCCTTCTAAAAAGTACAAAGGACCACGTACGTAGTAGGAAAAGCATCCCCAAATCATCTGGCTCTGTGGTAATTTCACTGTTTTTTCAATACAGTTTTCTTTATAACGTTCACCATTGGAACGGCGCACGTACGGCAAATTAACGGCGCAAAGCTGGTTAAATTTGCTTTAATCAGACCAGATGACATTTCGTCACTGCTCCAGTGTCCAGTTTTTATAGTTTTTAGCCCAAGTTAGACGCGCTTTTCTAATTTTTTCAGTCAACAATGGTTTTTTTTGCAGGACGCCTTCCATATAAACCAGCTTCTCGTAGTGTCCTGCGTACAGTTTCAACACTAATATTTACGCAATGATAGGTTTCTAGGTCGGCCCGAATAGTTACTGCACTTTGAAATCGATCCGATCCTTTGTGCTAATATTTTTTATAAGGTTATCAATTTTGCCATTGGTTGCACGTTTAGGACCAGATCCTTTTTTCTCTCCAGGGACTACATAGTATTTTTTTATTTTTTTTTTAAACGGACAATTATGGAATGTGAGCAACCCAATTTTTCAGAAATTTTCCGGTAGGAAAGTATTTGGTCCACTAATGTAAGTACAGCGACCTTTTTGTCATGTGTCAGCTGCTTATATTTTGCCATCATTACTGCACTTATTTCACAAAAAACCCTTCTGCGTTAAACAAATGCACTAGAATAACTAATTTCTGTTGTCAACACATTTGAAATAATTTAAACCGGGAAATCCCCTTTATCGTAGCAAGAAAAAATAAGTAAATTACCCAAATTTTTACATATTAAAAAAGTGTTGCCAGTGGTGCGGTTTTCGTGACCGCCAGTGTATATCGGCATTCATCTAAAGTTGATGCCATCCATCAGGCACAAAGTGTCACATAGTGTGACACTTTATTGCTCATAACAATAACCTTACGCTGAGGTTAAGCAGGTTTTGCCTTTCAATGATGCCGTCGCTGGTCCAACACAAATTCCATTTCCAGCATGCAAAGTGAAGTATGTTTGACAAATTTCGTTGCTTGTCGGTTGCCCGATGTTGTTTCTCAGTTCAGATAAACGATTGATTACGACAATGCAGATATTGAGTATGAATGAATGAATGAATGAATAAAAGAAGAAGTTATAAAGAAAGGAATTAATCCAAAATGTAAAGTATGCGCTTTTAGTCATCATAAAATCGTCAACTTGAGTGCACCCATTAAAACAATGATGCACACACATTCAACGTATTGCTGTCATCCGAGAGAAGCTTGGTTGGTTAATGCTTTTAATTGCTCTCCTGATTGTCGCTGAAATAAAGAAAATTCAGTAGAAATGTTCACATATGTACATACATACAATCATACTCTCATATAAATATATGGCTACATATTAGTGATGTTATAACATTTATTTTATATTCCCTATAGAGGTCTCAAAAAATCCCGACTTTATCTAAGCGCGTATAAAATTTCCCTACTTCTTTTTTCAATGTAAATTTCCTTGTACTAGAGCATCTACCTATAAAGCGATCGATTTTCAAGAAATTTTTAGCTCCAGGGATTTTGGATCAAGGAACACATAAGTACACATTTAACTTCCATTGTGATATTAATTAAAATCCAGAGTAATGGCTGAAAAAGTTAATCGGTGATCCGATAGATTTTGCCGAAATTTTGTGTAGCACGGTTTCTTAAACCAAGGTTTCCATTTTTGAGCTTCAATTTAAACTTAAAATGATTCCAAAGGAGGCTTTGGAGTAAAATTTTTAATAAAAACCGCGAGAGAAAGGCGGTAAGTCTCAAAAAAAAAAAATTACCCAGACATCTTGTATTTACCCTCTCTACCCAAAAAGCAATGTTATTAAATGTAGGGGTTAAAAAAGTCCCATGTATGTGGGAACTGCATGAATATAGCAAGAAAATGCGGAACATTTTTATAAACTGAATTTCAGAGAATTGGAAATTGCGCGTTTCTCAAAAATTTCAATACTTAAAGCTTTCTTAAATATTTTGCAGGTGTACTAACCACTTCGATTTCTGATCTGAACATTCTAAGTGATTTTTACTTTACTTTTGTATATTATCTACTCTAAGTTTTGGTTGAAATTTGTTTCCGATTTTAGTCTGTTGTTTGCATTGATATTCGATCTGAATTAGACCTTACTTTTGATCTAAATATCGGTTTTAAGTTTTGGTTTAAATTTTTATCTTCTGTTCGACTGCCCGATATTGGATCTAAATTTTGTTTTGAATTTGGTATTTTTTTACTTTACTTTTAATGGCACAACAGCCCATGGAGGGCCTAGGCCGAGCTTTTCGCATCCACTAATGTTGTGCGTGTTATATTTGTACATGAATGGAAGGGACCTACAGTTGTATGCCGAATCCGAACGTCGAAGTGAAAAGCTTTTCATAGGCAATTTGTACTCTTGTAGGCTTGCTATTGCCTGCCAAGAGGTGGTACCGTGTAGAACAATTATTTTTTCTACTTTTTTTTTTTGATTTTGCCTGCGTTGAGATTCGAACCCCGGACACTCTGCGTAGCAGTCCAACGCACTACCACTACGCCACAGCGACCACATTTGAATTTGGTATAGTTAGACCAAAAGTCTGCTTTTTTCTCTGACCTTCTTCCGATTTTTCGTGTGAATTTCAGTTTAATTTGGGTCTGCTTTTGCTTTGAATTTAATATAATTTTGTATATGAATTAATTTTTTTTTTTTTTGTATAAATTTTCACTGCTTTAATTTGATTATTAGTCTGAGTTTTGTCTGACCTTCGATCTGAATATCGTTTTGATTTTCGGTCTACTGCTGACCTGATTATCGATCCGATTTTTTGTATGACTTTGGACCAGTTTTCGGCTGGGATTTTGCTCTTAATTTTTCAGAATTTAGCGCAACCAGCAACCTCTCACATCCGACTCTTACTCGTATTAGTTTCAATTCCTACAGCAAAATTCCTTGTCTTAGTTAGAAAATTAAACACTTTATTTATTACATAAACTCTTTATTGTACATAAACGCCCCACTCACTCACTTAGACTCGTCTTTTTGGACATAAGTGCTTTGTGCAAATTTCTCTATAATTGATTATCGAAGGTAAATAGTTTGAAATAATAAACTAGTATGTATTTTCCTTGGCAAAAATGCCCCTCTCAATAAATAAAGAATAATTTCAGTAAATATTCTAAGATGGATTTTTGTCTGTAATGTGGAAGGTTTGGGGACCCGTAGATGTTCTCTCTGGGATTCACAAAAATGCATAGAATTCCGAGACATTCCGCTAAATCCGGGACAAATGGCAACCCTACTACCACATCACTACTGTCGCTGATTAAATCATATGTGTACTTTGCCCACAACTGTTGGTAATTTTGGTAAAAAAAAATAAATTTAAAAAAATCAAAGGCAGGGAATTTCCTCTACTCTTATAACATCACTGCTGCACACATACATATTTACACACACATACACTCACATATTGCTACAAATTGATTTGATAGAAATGACAAAATATTTTCTGTTGCTGCAATTAAACGTAATTTTGAGCGATAATTCGCCGATTCTCGGGATATATCAAAACAAAAGCCAAATCATTTTCGTGGAATTGATATCATCAAAGTTAAATTTTGATATTTATGTGGACATGTCATTTCAATTACGATTTAAATGCTTCTGTGCTTCTCTTCTACGTGATATAAATTGCTTTTCTGTTTAGTTATGTACTTACTTTTCATCTTCTTCCTTAATGGTGCAACATCCCATGGAGAGGTCCTATATACTGAGCTTTAAGCATCTATTCACTTTGTGTGTATAATATTTGTTGTAAAGGGTGATTATTTTGCTATTTGTTTTTTGACTTTTATATTTCTGACAGCATAAACACCAACAATAATGTCAGCCTTGAGATCAAGCGGAGACTAACTCTTGCCAACAGGTGTTACTACGGGCTCAGTAGGCAATTGAGAAGTAGAGCCCTCTCTCGACCGACGAAAATAACGCTCTATAAGTCCCTCATCCTTCCCGTCCTAATGTATGGCGCAGAGACGTGGACATTGACCATCAATGATGAGAGACTGTTAGGAGCGTTCGAGAGGAAGATACTCCGTAAGATCTACGGTCCAGTATGCGTGGACGACGTGTATCAAATAAGATGGAACGATGAGCTGTATGAGCTGTACGCCGACACTGACATAGTCAAGCGTATAAAACTCCAGCGGCTTCGCTGGCTGGGTCATGTTGAGCGAATGGAAGAAAGCGCTCCGGCTAGAAAGGTGTTTTATTCGAACCACGGTGGAGGATCACGCAGAAGGGGACGTCCTAATCTCCGTTGGAAAGACCAGGTGCAGGGAAACCTGACTGCACTTGGCCTTATCAACTGGCGCCAGCGCGCGCATAGCAGAAGTGACTGGCGAAGCTTTGTGGAGGCGGCCAAGACCGATCATCGGTTGTAGCGCCAGCTAAGTAAGTAAGTATTTCTGACAGTTGACGCGTGACAATTGACATGTGTCAAAGTAAAAAATGCTCAGTTTGGTTTGTCATTTCATCATGAATAGAGAGACTTACGCCTGAACAACGTTTGCAAATTATTGTCATTTATTATCAATATTCGTGCTCTGTGAAAAATGCGTTTCGAAAGCTACGTCCATTTATGGTCCTCATAGTCGGCCCACAGAGCACACTATTCAGCTCACTGTGACCAAATTTCGCACCAGTTTCACTTTATTGAACATCAATCCATAAAATTCACTAAATCGTATCCATAGAGTGCGTACCGAAGAGAATATTGCTGCTGTATTCGTCAGCTTTGAAGAAGATCGCGATATGCCCATCTTGCGCCGATCGCAGCACTTCGGTTTGTGTTATTCGACCACCTGGAAGATTTTACGCAGAGATCTCGGCTTAATGCCATACAAAATACAGCTGGTGCAAGAACTGAAGCCAGGCGACCTACCACAACATCGAATTTTCGATGAATGGCCCTAGAAAAACTGGATGAGGATCCGTTTTTTTATCGCAAAATTGTCTTCATCGACGAGGCTCAATTTGGCTCAATGGATACGTGAATAAGCAGAATTGCCGTATTTCGTATTTGGAGTGAAGACCAGCCAGAGGCAATTCAGCAGCTACCAATGCATCCCGAAAATGCACTGTTTGGTGCGGTTTAGGAGAAGGCGACATCATTGGGCCGTACTTCTTCAAAGACGATGAAGGCAGCAACGTTACGGTCAATGGAGAAAAGTACCGTTCGATGATAACAGACTTTTTTGTTGCCGAAAATGCAAGAATTGGACTCGGCCGACATGTAGTTCCAACAGGACGATGCCACATGCCATTCTGCACGCGAAACCACACACCATGCATCAATTGAGAGGTGAACAGTTAATCTCACGTGTTGGTGCAGTTAATTGGCCATCAAGATCATGTGATTTTACCACGTTAGACTATTTTTTGTGGGGCTATGTTAAGTTTCTTGTCTATAGGAACAAGCCAAACACGATTGCTGCTTTGGAAGCCAACATTGAATGCGTCATTGGTGAGATTCTGAGATTCCGGCCGAAATGTGTGAAAAAGTGCGCCAAAATTGGATCATCGGAATGGACCACTTGAAGCGTAGCCGCGGGAAATATTTAAGTGAAATTGTGGCAGGAATTGATTTATCAATCCAAATAAAAATTTCATTCACTTTTGTAAAATTTCTGTGTTCTTGTTGAATTTTCAAAAACCAAGCTCTTAAAAAATCACCCTTTATATACAGTTTTATACCGAATCCGAATGGTGAAGTGAAAAGCTTATATTATAAAATTTTTACTGTTGAAGGAAAAAGTTTTTGATTTCTACATTACATTTTTGGGGTTTTACTTGTGCCGAGATTTTAGTTCGTTGCACTTTCTTGGCCGTTTAATAAAAGCTGGTATCTAATGAAGTGTAGCCGAACTTAAACTACTTATTTCCACTTAGGCCCACTTCCGCTCGATTGTAAATATCTATTGCAAATCTATTGGTCAATCCATTCGAACATAGCTGCACGCATAAAACAGCACATGTTGCACATATGAATGTCGGCGGTGGCGGGAAAAGGGGATGTGGAGGTCCAGCATTGACATTGTCTCTCCCACAATTTAGCAGCTTCATTCACATTGTATGTACATTACATATGGATGCCTTAACTTACTACAGCCCTAACACATATTTTTCAAATTTTTCAGGGGTATCAAGAAACAGTTTGAAACTTTAATAGTCACTGTATTATTTATTTATTTATTTATGAGTAAAGTATGGCTCCAAAATTTGGCAGAGATGCAGATTTGATGCAGTTCGCTTAATCATAATCCATCAAAAACTCGATTTTGAGAAATTTGATGTTTAGGGCTTAGCAAATTAAAGCAGCGATACATTCGAGCGTTGTTCCTCATTTCTCGGAATTCATTTACTTTGGAAGCATACGTAAAACATAAGACAAACAACAACAACAACAAAAATAGAAAGAAAAAAAACCGTTCTCAAAATATCTTCGATGCTTGAGTTGGTTCAGAGCGGCTTGTTAAGGCTTGGTATGTAATTCAAGACCTCAAATTACCTTGAATGTGTAACCCAATTCTTGTGGCAACTGCTGTTGCCGCTCTGCTGCAACAAACAGAGCGGGAAGAGGCAACAGATATCGCAAAAGAGTGATAGAGAATTGATTTTCAAAATAATCAAATCTCGTGGAGTCTTGATGTTGACGCATCATTTGACGTTTGGCATGCGTCTTGGCATACGAGATACCAGCTTATGCAAATGAGTATAACTTTACCTTTTTCTGTTTTTATTATACATATTTCAAGCAATTTATACTAAGTGAGTACCAATACATACAAACATATAGTATTTGTTAGTGTTGAGCTGATTTTTGTGGGTTGGGCTGCATACAAGAGCCGCGCTCGCACCCAGGCACCTTTGGCTCTTCACTTCAAGTGTCATAAAGTGAAATAACCTTTTTTCGTATAATGATTAAGAAGACAAGAAGATACTCACTTGTATTTATGGATTTGCATGGCATGTATGTAAATAAACAAACATGCAACCTGCGTGTGGCAGATATGTTTTTTTATTTGATTTCATTTAAAGTAGGTAGGCTTGTAGGCTTCTTTTTTTTAACGAGCCGATATACAAACACAAAATTAAGCCGCTTTTGTAAAGTCGAACCATCCCATTTCGATAAAAATATTTAAATTTGATTTTTTTAAATGTATAGATATGTAAATATCGTCCAGAAATACTTATCAGCATCAGCCTATGCTGTTGTCATTAATCAAACCTGCATACAAATATGTACCAAAATACAATGAATCCCCCTTCCGCATCGACGGGTTCCACTGGTGATATATGCTCAATGGGAACAAAAGAAATCTTTGGAATGCGCATACGTTAGGGTTTCATTAACATAAAATTGATTCAAAAGTGTCAAATATGTATATCGTGTACTCTTTATCATGTGAGATCATGGATTTGTAAAATGATAACCTAACTATTTCGATTCGTAACTATTAAGAAATAAACAAACACATATTTTTTGTTTTTTCACATTTTTTGTTGGGTGTATGTGTAACTTGAAAATGAGGGATTCACTATTGATGGTCTAACTTATATTAAATCACATCTGGCAACATTGTAACTACTTTCATGTTTCAGCTACGCCATGTAATTTTTGTTTTGATTATGTATCAATTTGACAAAGTGTAAACAACATAAACTTTTTGCGCAAGAAACATGTTAGCGTACATGACAAATAAGCAGCAGTTGTGGGAAGTTTTATTTTCCTTCTTTTATTCGAAAAAAAGTGCTGCTGAAAGTCATGGATTGCTTTTGTAAGTTTACGGGGAATATACTTCATTGATTAAAACATGCGAAATCAGGTTTCGACACTTGAAAAGCGGAGATTTTGACACGGAAGCCAAGTGAGAAAGTTCAAAGATAAAGAATTGGAGATGTTAGTCGACAAAGACTCGTACCACACGCTACCAGGAACTTGCAATAACATTGGGAGTTACTGAAACAGCAATTTCCAAGTGCCCAAAATCATTAGGGTTCACTCAAAAGGAAGGAAATTTGGTGTCATACGACTTGAAGCCGAGAGCCGTTATGTCTAAAATGCTGCTTCAGCGCTATAAAAATAAATCGGTTTTGCATTGAATTTTTACTAGCGACGAAAAAATGGATTCATTACGACAACGCGAAGCGCAAGTAGTCGTATGCGAAGCTCGGCCAACCAGGATCAACCATCAACTCCGGCCGACTATAGGTCCCTTCCATTCATGTACAAATATAACACGCACAACATGAGTGGATGCGAAAAGCTCGGCCTCTGGCGCTACATAAGGTCATAAGAATATGCATGGCGCCAAGGTAATAATGCTCTGTATTTGGTGGGACCAGAAGGGTGTCATCTATTATGAGCTGCGAAAACCTGGTGAAACTATTACCGGAAAGCTATATCGAAAACAATTGATTCGCTTGAGGCGAGCAATGGCACAAGACCGAAATTTTACAACATGACAAAACATATTCCTAAGCCGGTTAAATTTTATTTGGAAAATAGTGGATGAGAAGATTTGCCTCACCGCCTTCCGTCTGACTATCACATAATTCGATCGATGCACAATGCCCTTACTGGAATACTTCAGTTTAAAGTATACTTAAAGTATATTTAATTTAATTTATATTTATACTAAAGTATATTTAAAGTTACTGCAGTTGAAAGTATCAAAAATTGGTTTCATTCGTTCATAGCCTCAAAAGAGGCTAGGAGTTCATAAATTGTCAGAAAGATGGCTAAATGTCATAGTTTCCGGTGGACACTACTTTGAATAATGCGTTCATTTGATTTGTTAATGAAATAAAGTTATATCCCTCATTTTCAAGTTATACACACAATAAAAATAGAAATTGGTTTGAGGAAAATTTGGTAACATTTCCCAGTAAATGATTTTAGGTTGGGGCTGAACATAGTGAAATCAGAGGATTGAAATTCTGTATGGCACAAAGTTCCGAGTTCAAAATTCTGTATCATGTTCAAAATTCTGTAAGCCATAAATGAAAAAGGCTATCCAGCGATCATCATTTAGAAAGTGTCACACTTAAGGTAAAACATGATAAGCCTTCAATGTTGGCATATGTATTTCTTGTTTTCAAATTCGTTTTAGTAGAAAATTTATTCAGACCCACAGTTAATAAAGTGTACTGGCAATTAATTCATAGATCAACCGGACGGTCGATTCGGATTTTTTTATTTGAATAGAAATTTCCACTTTCACATTATCTTCCAAAATAACACTCAACTTTTATAAGGTTTTCTCTACCAGAAATGTGAAGACTGATGAGTGGTAAATGCTACATTTTTTGTGTAAAAAACCTTATAAATGCTTTAAAATTTTGTCACAAATTACATAAATTATATTAATCAAACAATTGACATTATCTGGAATTGAGTATCAAATTCTCAATTGTTTCAACACTTTTATTTTAGATTTTGGCTCGGATGTTTTGATATTGATGCCCCAAGTGCAACAAGCAGCATTTTTGGAGCCTCTACACTCCAGAGTATGGTACCGGGTTGATTTTATTATTGAAGTATTTTGAGTAATTCCTGTTTTTCGACTTTTCTTATTTGCGGCGCTTGCAACATTTTCTTCATTTTCATAATCCTTTAGAGATAGTAAAGTGCACTTCCGACATTTCTTCGTCTCCAAATTTTCTTCGGTTTCGTAATTTCTTTCCTTCTCTTCGCCTTCGTTAGGTTTATTTTGTTGCCTTGGCAAATGATGCAGTATCTCGTTTATATTTCTGTTATTCTTTTCCGGCTTCGTACAATCATTCAACTGCTTGAACATTATAAACAAGCTGACAATCCCCTTTTTCTTTAGTGACAGATCGCGCTTAGCGTTCACATTGAATACGCCGTGGCGTTGTGCCTCTGCCTTGCGAACCATTTCAGGAGATTCTGCCATTAACAAATTTAAGGCTTCATACCAGCCTTTAGTCATACTTGTATTAGAATCATTTGTTGACAGAGTATCTGCAGCCTCTTCGTGCTTCTTCTTTTGCTTTGCTGTCCGAATTTTTGAGAGGGGAATACCTTTGGGTAATGATGCTTCTTTTACTTCCCTTCGCCCCATTTCCCCTTTCAGTCGTTTCATTTCATCATTCCGACGTCTGGCTACCTCTTTCATCAGTTTTTTATGCGTCTTTTTTTCCTCTTCCACGCGCTTCAATTCATTTAGGTGATCTTCCCGAAGTCGTTTTTCTTCTTTCTGTGTTTGAAGCTCCAATCTAATTTGTCTGGCTTGTCTTCTTTCTTCCAGCTTCAATTGTTGTTCCTTTTTGTCCTTTTCTTTTTGTGCTAACAATCTTGCAAGGCGTTCTCTTTCTACAGCCTTGGCGTCTTGTTCCATGCGCATGAGTAGACTTATAGTGCTTGTGATTTCTTTTAATTGGGCTGGACCTGTCATTCCTTCGGGTTTTGCCTTACCTTCTATTCCCTCCAGCTCTCCATGTTGCTTACGCCTAACCGAACTTTTTTCTTCTCTTACTTTCATTGCATCCTCTTCCACTTCGTTTCCATTTCTTCCATGTCTTCGTTGTTTCATTTTATTTTCTAAAAAATTGTATTTTAAATCTTCAGTCACAGATTCTGGGGAGTCGACTTCGATACCTGCACTTTCCTCTTTGCGAAATTTTTTATTTTTTCTACTTTTACGTTTCTTACTTTTCTCACCCGTTACAGCTGCTAAATCGCTATCGTTGCCTCGTCGGCCCTCAACATCTGATTTCCTCTTCCTTTTTCCCGGACGTTTTCGTGTATACTTCCTGTTTGACAGTTTCTTCCGTTTGAAATCACCATGTTCGCTGGTATCGTTGCCACTCCTGCGTAATTTATATTTTCCGCGCTTTTTCTTTCTTCTTCTAAATCTGCTTCTACGTTTCACTCTCCTTTTTGCTGATCGCTTAGGTATCGTGATATGCTCAAAAAGGTTCAGTTCCTCTTTTCGCAATTCGCGCATTGCACGTAGTCGTCTCAACCGTCTCCTCCGCACGAATGTCATAAGTCGTCTATACTTTAAACTCTTCTTCTTAATCATTTGTGTTGTTCGTCGTGCATCTTCCATTGTCTGCCTTCGTTGTTCCTCGTGCTTTTCCTTTCTCAATTTCTTTATTTCACGGTTTCTTTCCTTTTGCAATCGTCGCATTTTCCTCAATTTTCGCAATCTGAGAACACGATTCTTTACATACAATCTTCTCAACGTTTTTATGTGTTTCAGCTTTAGTCTCTTGATGCGCCTTAATCGGTTTTGTATCATATCCCGATTTCGTATTTCTTGAGCTAACTTCCTATGTTCCACCACGGCTTTTTTCAAGGCAAATAATTCGCGTACAGCAGCGCTTCGACGCTTAGCAATTGGCAAGGCACTCATTATTTTCATCCTGATTTTTAAATTTTCTTGTTCTTTTTGCGCTTGTTCTTGTTCCCACTATTTTGTAACTTAATAAAAAAAAAGGATCATGTTACGAAAATTACATCTGTATAAATTTGGCAATTACGAGAACAAAAAATAAACAAATCTGTGAATTAAATTGTAATTTTGACGTTTTTTGTAAATGTTTATTTACTTTTTTTTTATTTTTCTTCTGATTGTTATAAAAAACTCAAAATTATTATCCCAATGAAAGAGTAGTAAATAGTGACACAGAGCTGTTATTAATGCGGTCTAAGTTGAGGGAGTTGCCATAATAAATGAAAGTATAGGGCGAATTGAATTTAGTGCCTTGTTATACAGGCGAGCGTAAGTTGTTGTTGCTTCAATACAAAGGGTGATTTTAATAAGAATTTAGTTTTTGAAAATGAAAAAAAAACAGAAATTTTACAAAATTTAATGAAATTTCTATTTGGATCAATAAATCAATTCCTGGCATTTACTTTTTAAAGATAATTTCACTTAAATGTTAAATGTTGCCCGCGGCAACGCTTCAAGTGGTCCATTCTGAAGGTCCAATTTTGGCGCACTTTTTCACACATTTCGGCCGGAATCTCACAAATGGCGCTTTCAACGTTGGTTTCCAAAGCAGACAAGAGACTTAACATAGCTCCACAAAAAATAGTCTAACGGGGTCAAATCACATGATCTTGGTGGCCAATTGACTACACCAAAACGTGAGATTAACTGCTCACCAAATTCGCCTCTCAATTGATGAATGGTGTATGATTTCGCGTGCAGAATGGCATGTGACATGTGGCATCGTCCTGTTGGAACTACATGTCGGCCGAGTCCAATTCTTGCATTTTCGGCAAAAAAAAGTCTGTTATCATCGAACGGTACCTTTCTCCATTGACCGTAACGTTGCGGCCTTCATCGTCTTTGAAGAAGTACGGCCCAATGATGTCGCCTTCTCCTAAACCGCACTAAACAGTGCATTTTTCGGGATGCATTAGTAGATGCTGAATTGCCTCTGGCTGGTCTTCACTCCAAATACGAAATGTGGCAATTCTGCTTATTCACGATCCATTGAAAATAAGCCTCGTCGTTAAATGAGCTTAGCTTGCGAAACACATTTTTCACAGCGCATGAAATTTGATAATAAATTTCAATAATTTGCAAACATTGTTCAGGCGTAAGTCTATTCATTATGAAATGGCAAACCAAACTGAGCTTAAATCAAGCGACAGCTGCCAAAAAGACTAACTCTGAAAAAAGAATTGCCAGATTAAAAACCACACTTCTAGAAAAAACACCCTTTACAATGGAAAATTGTGACAGGGGGACAGAGAGAGAGAGAGAGAGCGATGTAGTGAAATAGGACTAGCTAAGTTCTCATCAAATGATTTCGCTTTCAATGGGGGGGGGGGAGGGGTTTTTTAGATCTGAGCATGGCAGATAACCAGGTAGCCGCATCTGACATGGCGCTCTCTATTTCATTCAGATTTCATTTAGCTTTTGCAAAAAACAACACGGAAACGAATGGCGCATTTTGTATTACCCAATAAATGAAGTGAGACGATAGCGCTGGAGCGAAACAAGAGAAATGACGTCGATAGTTTATGACGATAATATTTTCTTTACTTAATGACTTCATAATCCCTCCAGGGAGTCCGTCCACGATAGCTCGGTTGTAGCCCGGCGCAGTATCTTTGGTTGGAATTAGAAATTCGTCTTGCAGTTTAGTGGCAGATGCAATGCCACCAGAAGATGAAAACAACCGTTGTTGATGTTGTTGATGCAAATCGGCTTCAGTGTGCGTTAAATTAAATTGAGTTATCAAACGCGAGCCATCGGCTTAGCTATGAATGCACTGCATTAACGTTAAGCTTCTCATTGTCTAACTTTTCAACAAAGATTTTCTGCTAAGATATCAGTAAGTGTTGCTGCCACCGATGCACTTACTGGGGTTGGTCTGTATTTTCTTCAAAATTTAGTCAGGATTTTAAAATAGATCCAAGCTGAATACTGAATATATGTCAGTTGAAACAGTGGTGCTCCAAAACTTATAATAACTCCATAAAACTATAATATCTGGTGCTTAAGTAATTTATTTAAGACCTTTTGCACATTGCAAAATATAAAATTTGTTTGTTCAGTAATTCGTTTGACATTCCCAGTGAGTGGTCAGAACTCCGAATTTTCCACTATAGTGTTAGTTTCATAGTCTTCCTGTTTGTGATCCTCAGCATCACCACTGATCCCATTTCCAACAATACAGAAGCAGCATCTGGCAGATGGCTATCCTGAATAGCGCAGGAGATGCAGTAGTGGTATTTTACATACAATTGGGACAATCCCCTGACTGATGGTTTAGAAATATCTCTGATGGCTGCAGCTTCGACGATTTACAGCAAAATTTCTTAAGTAGCTTGTCTTTTGGAACTCAGCGAGCACAGTTGGTAAAATGCAAAGGATTCACGAGGCCGCGATTGTACTTGTTGCGTCCTCCATTACGATAGAGTCATCTTTTATCAATTTCTTAAAGGAAGTTTGATAATATCTTCTTTCTCTTCATAATTGGACAGTTAAGCTTGGATTGCCTCTCGGTTGCGGCTACCTGTATTATTCTGCCATGGATCTGAGTAGTCAGAGCTACATTTTTGTGCTCAGAGCATAATCTGAGCATGTCCTTCGCGCTCAAAAGATAGTGGCAGAGCAGACAAAGCACTATTGGAAACAAATTTTTTACAGAAGATACGAGAGTTTAAAATTTCGGTGAAAGTGCATAACTTAGCATAACAATCATTTCGCTTGTTAACTTTTTCCTGCACGGTACAAATGTTTTCATCCGTAATTAAGATTTTTCTGTACAAGTTATCAGCGTGCTTTACCAAAAGACGTTTGAATTTTCTACCCTATTTTTTTAGAAAGCTGCAGTCAACAAATGTCCGGTTCGACGTTTGAAGGCACCAAGTCGCAAGTCTTTTTTAATAATTCGACTTCTGCACTTTTGCGTGATATTCATCTCATGATTTTCTGTGTTCGGAGCGGATTTCGCTGAATTCTTGATTTGACGGCTTTAATGACTTGCGACGTGCGAACTGTACGTGGACGACTCAACCGGTGGCGGTTTTTCACCATCACCATCATTTCATCACCATCATAGATTACCCCGAGAGTATTTCAGGACAAAACTAATTTTCTCCTTAGCCTTAGGGGGTAATTGATATTTTGTCGTCCGTTCGTCAAGCATAGTATATAGATCGTCAGAGTGGCCAGGGTTCAAATCTCGGCGCAGGCAAAATTAAAAAGTAGACAAAATACACAGCCTCTGAGCAGGCAATGGCAAACCTAAAAGAGTTAAAATCGACTAAGAAAAGCTTTTCAATTGTATGTATGTATGTCCTTTCTATTCAGCTCAGCCTAGGCCCTCCATGTGCTGTTGTGCCATTAAAAGCTTGGAAAGCTTTCTACGAATACCATACGACCTTCTGCTTTCAGGTGTTATTGACCTCCGATGTTATCTTCTAGTTATTAAAATTTTTTAGAAAATCATTAACTTACTTACTTTTAATGGCACAACAGCCCATGGAGGGCCTAGGCCGAGCTTTTCGCATCCACTCATGTTGTGCGTGTTATATTTGTACATGAATGGAAGGGACCTACAGTTTAATGCCGAATCCGAATGGCGAAGTGAAAAGCTTTTCATAGCAATTTTTACTCTTGTAGGTTTGCCATTGCCTGCCAAGAGATGGTGCCGTGTAGAAAAATTATTTTCTACTTTTTGATTTCGCCTGTGCCGAGATTCGAACCCCGGACACTCTGCGTAGCAGTCCAACGCACTACCACAGCGACCACTCATCATTACCAAAATCATTAAACTTTTGCTAAAAAAGATTTTTATTTTTCATTCATTACCAAAAAAAGTTTCAACGGATAAAAGTTCAACAGTGGATTCCTTGGCCTAAGAAACGCTAGTACAAACAAATTTCAATCAAATCGGTTAGTCCATATGGGGGGTCTACAGTGCAACAGAAAATTCACTACTAACTAAATTTTACTAACTTTTTTTCTGGCGTCCTCTCCTCACGATTGAGGCTAAAAATATGTATGTTCCCTGGCTTAAAAAAAAACTGGTAGGTACACAAAATTTAAACAAAATCGTTTAGTCTTTTTTTAGAATTGTGGTTTTTAAGAAGAAATAAAACGCATATCATTTAATGTTATGGTCAAGAATTCAGAATTTAAAGATAAGGATTTGCCATTATGTTTTAAAACGGTTACGGGAAAAATGCCGCCTCGGCTGCTTCGAATAAATTTCAGCAGAGAGGCCCAATTTTCGACCACTTTTTGCAGCAATTGGGACCCGTATGTCAGTAATAACGCGCCGAATATTCTCTTCCAAAGCGTCAATCGTCTCGGGCTTATCTGCGTAGTCAAGCGACTTGACATAACCTCACAAAAAATAGTCCAGCGGTGTTAAATCGCACGATTTTGGAGGCCACGCCACAGGCCCACGACGCGAGATAATGCGTTCACCAAAAGCTTCCTTCAATAAATTGATTGTTTCGTTGGTTGTACGGCATGTAGCGCCGTCTTGTTGGAGCCAACGGTCGTTCACATCAACATCCTCCAATTCAGGCACGAAAAGGTCATTGTCATTAATCATGGCTCTATAGCGTTCCCCATTGACTGTAACATTATGACCGGTTTCATCTTTGAAGAAATATGGACCAATGATTCCCTCTGCCCAAAGAGCACACCAAACAGTGACTTTTTGAGGATGTAACGACGTCTCAACAATGGCTTGTGGATTATGATCACTCCAAATGCGACAATTTTTCCTTATTAACGTACCCATTCAACCAAAAGTGAGCTTCATCGCTGAACAAAATTTTCTTGTGAAAGTCGCGTGAACCGTACCATTATTTTGGTAATAAATTTGCTCGATTTGCAAACGTTGTTCAGGACTAAGTCTATTCATTTATGAAATCGCAAACCAAACTGAGCATAAAACAAGTGACAGCTGTTAAAAAGACCAACTCCGAAAAAAGTATTGCCAGATTGAAAACCACACTTCTAAAAAAACACGCTTCGGTACAAGTTTATATAGCACATGCCTCCGAACATAGGCATTATACCTATAATGCTTGTGATACATAATATCACTGTCGGAAACGGGTGATCACCATTTTTCATAGATTTTGATCGTTTTGAATAAATGCATGCAGTAAACCTAAAAAATGCATATTTATGCAAGACATAAAATTCCTTGCCTAGTAATGACAAGCTTAATCAAATATGTACATAGATACTTTTGAAAACTATATAAGGATAGTTTTAAGTTTGGCTAGTCAATGTACATAATAATTACTGAAAACAATTAAGTTGGTAAGGGTGGAACGGCCATTATTGCGCTTTCGAAACCGCTTCAAAACTGACTGAAATTTAGATATAAGTATAATAGGTCGTAAGTTTGATACATCAAGAGTTCACTGGAAAATAAATTTCGGAGATATGTAGACACTCTTTAGATATAAGTAATCAGACTTTAATGAAATCAGACTTTCTGAGTCTAAGTACATGTTCCATCTTCATCAGACAAAAGATGAAAAAGTCTAAATTAAAAGAAGCAGGATCAATATTGGAAACGAGAGACCGGCTTATTTCAAGTCCAATTCGAATGGCGTGAAATGCTATGCAGGGCAATTTCCTTGATGGGTTTACATATGTCTTCTTCCGCTGCAAATCGAACCGATTGGCAAACAAACCACTCAACGCAAACCTGTAGACGAATTTCCATTGCTTTGGGGAAATTTTTGTGTTTTTTTCTTCTTGCTATGTGCGAGTACTCGTACGTAGGTATTACGTATGTGTGTGTGTGTGTGTGTGTGTGTATGCGCATGCATGCACTTCACTATCGTCATCGTTGTATTCGACATTAACCATGGACATCTGAACATTGCATCGTCATCGGCGATGTCTGTCTTATCAGTATCTATGTGCGACGCAGCTTCCATTATGCATTTGCCTTTTGCGTGTTGTTGCTGTTGTTATGGTACATTGTACTTACTTGCTTCCTTCCTTTGTATTATTTATACCCGCTGGAACTAAAAATTCATCAAAATAATGAGCGTGGAATATGCATTTAAAATATTTCCCTGATGCCAGTCAGTGCAATGTTGTTGTCAATACATTTACCTACTACACACATACATACATCACACACACACAAACACACGCACACACATAAACGCTGAAGCCTATATGCATGCTGCAAGCAAGAGCAACCACAAGAACAGAAGGAACAATGTCAGAAATGTATCAACAACAACAACAAATTATGATTATGGGGAAAGATGTTTCAAGGGGGCAGAAGACAATGAAGAAGCAGTACATTATTAAAAGCATTTATTGATGATCGGCAGTATCGAAATGATCGCGCGATGCGGGCCAATTTACAAAGGTATTTAATATGTACCTGCAAATACTTGTTAAAGATACAGTATCTAATTCTTATAAAGTAGGATCTTATTTGTGCTACTTATCATCGCCAGTGTTTGAACTAAACACAGCGTCAGCCACACGTGATTTGCATACATTGTCTAAAGCAAAACACGGCAGTGGTAAAAATGTAGCATGCAACTAATTTTCATTCAGTTAAAATTTGAGATCAACGGCAGATATTGAATAAAAACAAAAACATGTGTGCACACAAGCGCACAAACTTACATGCAGTGTGTGGAAAGCGGTGAAAATTAAATATTTCTTAGTCTAAAGAGGCAAACCTGCGACTTTATATTACCCTTGCCTGTGGGATTCGGAGCAGAACTCTCACTACACTTTTAACTTTCACACACAAATGTAAAAATAGGACTTTAAAAAGCGTTTTTCCATTGTGGCATAACAATTTTGTATTTAAATAAAATACAGAATAATTGATGATGAATCGGTCTGAGATCTACTTATTCCAGGTGTAATGCACTACACTTTCATTTATGTATGGAATTCGATATCGCTTCGATATCATATGATCACCCGCGAGCACGTTTGCAGCGAATGATTCTTTGGAATCAATTTTCTATCTCTCTTCCAAACATATCGGCCGTTGATATTGATTGGTTGATATAAACCAACGACTTAACGTAACCCCATACAAATAAATCTAATGGCGTGAAATCGCATGAGAGAGGTGGCCATTCGACCGGGCCATTTCTCGGGATTACACGACTACCGAACTTCCCCTTCAATAGAAAAATTATTTGACCAGCTGTATGTCATGTGGCATTATCTTGTTGGAACCACATATCACTGATGTCAAGTCCATTCAATTCAGATAGTCTTCCAATATGCTAAGACAGCGAAATTCATTGACCTGCCGACCATTTCATCGATGAAAAATTTCGATTCAATCACACCTCCGGCATGAAATCCACACCCTCACTTTTGTGAATCCAATTGAGTCTCTTGAAGTTCATGTGGGTTTACTTCTGTCCAATAAAGCATATTTTGCTTATTGATAAAGCCATTAAGCCAAAAATGAGCTTCATCGCTGAAGATGATTTCGCGATGAAATTCACAACCTTTCTACAACCTTTTGCAGAGCCCAATCGGGGAAGTTTCTGTGCTTCATATGATCACTAGGCTTCACTTCTTGTGAAGCCTTACCTTTTAAGGGTGTAGGTCAAGATCTTTACGCAAAATTCGCCACAATATGGACTGAGAGATTCCCAATTCCTATGATCGGCGTGGTATCGACTGATTTGACCCATTTTGAACTGAAGCACTTACAACTGTGATAATTTCAGTAATTCGGCCGATGCGTTGTCTCACTGGCACAGGAACATTCATAGTGAATATGTTGACTCGAATTTACCCACTATAGCACGCACGGCCGGTCGATTACTACTAAAATTGTTGTAAGCTCTCTTAAAGTTGCGACCACCGACTCAGAATAAATAAATAGGTAAACACAATGTAAGGGAACTTTGTGATTGAAGTTTGATATCCGATTTTTCAAAAAGGCCATGATCGATTTTATTTGTCCAACATTAATGGAATTATTACATGTGTGGGGAACAAATGGGTTTTATCATTTAAATACTTATTTTGTTAGTATTGTGAAAATTTTAAGAGGTTTTATTTTTAATAATATTTTATCGTATGGTGCATCTTGCAATCTATTTGCGACCGACAAAATTGAGGGGCATACGAAGTGTTTTGAATAGAATAAAAACAACGACAAAATCAGTATGAATATCTCGGAAACTAGAGGCGATATCGAAAAGACTTATAACGCCAATCGAAAGATCTCTTTGTGTGCTCGTCTATTTTCCTAAATAGTTCCAACATCGGAGAATGTAAAGAGGTTTACGCTTCGTGTATGTCCATTCCAGATCCCCTTTTGCTATTTCGTTCCTAAATGTAAATGGCATTCGCAAGTTATTGGCTATTATGTATAGGTACATAATTAATAGGTATATAGTACAATTATTAATAATAAAATAATTCTAACTTAATTGACTCAATTTTATTTAAATAACTCATTTAAACTGAACTTAAACTTATGTACTTATAATTGTCTATATTTTCTCTTTGCTTTCAGAATCCATCATCAAAGCAAAACCGACAGCAAAAATAATCTTCCGATTGCCTCTTTCAAAATGTCACATCAAGCTACAAGACGCCATCCCGTTCCTGCCCCTATAAGCCTAGAATGTCCGTTGGCTTCGCTGGGACGCAATAGTAATGCGGTCATGGATTCCCTAGCGGGTCATCATCAGCCACCATATCACCATCCGCTAAGTTCGAGTCCGCTGGATCCACAAGTCTATCAGATGTCGCGAAAATCGCCTGATCTTAGCATCGATGCAGATGATATCATGTACACTTCTTCGGTATCGCAACAGGGTGATACCGTAGATGGCCTAATCGATGATATTGCTGGCATTGAAGAGGACGCCGTCGCTGCGGCAGCAGCTGCCGCTGCAGCTGCGGCGACAGCGGCACAGAGAAATCACGTAATGCCTGAAATCTATCAGCTAACACGAAGTTCTTCGCACAGTTCGATTGAGCAAGCAATGCCGGTACAGCGCAAGGCAGCAACGTTTGAGCTACGCAACCGACATGGCATCTGCAATGGTGGTGGTGGAGGCAGCGGCACGGTAATGTCTTCAGCATCAGTCGGTCGAAATGCCGCTCAGCACCAGCAGCAACAACGAAATTTTGTTGCCTTGGAGCATCTGTTGCAATATGGACGACGCCCTGAACGTACACCACCAAGCACATATATGTTGCATCATGGCAACAGCGCTGATACTGAAGACTCGAGTGATGCAGCCGGATGCGGTAGGAATAGCAGTTCACGCATTACACGGCATCAAGGTGGACGCTGCAGTGTGCCTACTGTGTCCAGTAATGGCGTGCGTAATACTCAATATTATTTAGAGAAAAAGATGGACGCGCTCTACATGGACAATAGCGCCATGCGTGGGTTGCCTTTGGGCTCTGAAGCAAGCCACTTTCAAAACGAACGATACTATTTGGAAGATGGCTTGCGTAATATATGCAATTATAGTAGCGGGAACGAGCGTATTTCGGGTGAGTACCTTGTGCAATGCAGCCTACTATATAACTGCATCTTTCACTTTTCAACAGATCCTCATATACTGCACCAGCGTGCCTCAAGCCCCAGTGAAACTAGTGAATCAGATCGTTATTTATTGAATCGCACAAGATCTCCAGTGAATGCGTTCAATTCTTCAAATCATCTTGACAATTTTTCCAGCTCCAACAATAATACTTCATCCTCCAATTTGGCACTCGACCAACGGTTTCATCATTCCAAAGTGAAAAGTCTGTCCGATGGTCTTTGCAATATCGGACGTTTTTCCCCTAGTCTCGATCAAGGATATGCAACCTTAGTGTCACCATCACCCACGGGGCATCATCCCAATACGATTACGACCCATAGCATTGTGCACCATCCACCAACATCGTCATCCACAATGACGGCAACATCTCGCAGTCGGCATATTGATGCCGGGCCGCCGCCATGGAACAAGAAAGGTCCCTTTCGATCGGGTCCACTGTTTGATCGTTTGCCTGATGATGCTGTACTCAAGTTGTTCGGCTGGTTCGATAGCTGTGAATTGTGTATCGTAGCACGAGTTTGTCGCCGCTTCGAGCAACTGGCCTGGCGTCCAGTGCTGTGGAAAGTGATTTCGCTTAAGGGTGAGCATTTAAACGGCGATAAAACATTGAAGATGATTTTTCGTCAATTGTGCGGACAGAGCTGCAATGGCTCTTGCCCCGATGTGGAGCGCGTAATGTTGGCCGAAGGTTGCCGCATTTCCGATAAAGGTCTACAACTTCTGACGCGTAGATGTCCCGAGCTCACGCACTTACAGCTGCAGACTTGCGTAAATGTAACCAATCAAGCATTAGTCGATGTACTCACCAAGTGCTGCAATTTACAACATCTGGATGTTACGGGTGAGTACAGTAAAGTTTGAACTAAGCGAATCAATGGTAGTGGTAGTGGCTTCATGTGTATCTGTATGTTTTAGGTTGCACTCAAGTAACCAGCATCAGTGCAAATCCAAATCTTGAGCCTACGAGACGCCTATTACTGCAGTATTTAGACTTAACCGATTGCATGGCCATAGATGATGTGGGACTCAAAATAGTGGTTAAAAATTGTCCACAATTGGTGTATCTGTACCTGAGACGCTGCTTACAAATAACAGGTAATAAAGCAAATTCGCATACCGTGCCACAACACAAAAATCAACCGACTTGTTTGCTTATACATACAGATGCAGGAATCAAATATGTGCCAAGTTTTTGCATTGCATTGAAAGAACTCAGCGTGTCCGATTGTGTCAACATAACGGATTTTGGTCTATACGAACTTGCCAAGCTGGGCGCTGCATTGCGTTATCTTTCCGTGGCCAAGTGCGACCGGGTTTCTGATGCCGGCCTGAAAGTAATTGCCCGCCGCTGTTATAAATTACGTTATCTGAATGCACGCGGCTGTGAAGCCGTTAGCGATGATTCCATTACGGTACTCGCCCGTTCATGCCCACGTTTACGTGCTTTGGACATAGGCAAGTGCGACGTAAGTGATGCTGGTCTGCGTGCCCTGGCCGAAAGTTGTCCGAATCTGAAAAAACTGAGTTTACGAAATTGTGATATGATTACAGATCGTGGTGTTCAATGCATAGCGTACTATTGTCGCGGCTTACAGCAGCTGAACATACAGGACTGCCAAATATCGATCGAGGGATATCGAGCCGTAAAAAAATACTGTAAGCGCTGCATTATCGAACACACGAATCCGGGATTCTGTTGACAATATGTGGGGCGACATAATCGTAGAGAATTAAAATTAAGAGGCAATAAGTAGAACGAAGCTGCTGGTAATACCCGCATTTGGGCTATAAAGACCTTGACAGCGAGAGTGCGTACCAAATCAATTGGCGTAGCTATGTACATACATATAACGAAAATTAGATTACTTGAAAATTATTTATCAATTCTAAAGAAATGAGGAAGGATAAATTGAGGGGGAATGAACAAATTTCAAAAATTATTTATAAAAAATGTGCAACATTTGATAATATTAATATTACGTCGTAGTTTCAATTTGTATTATAAGCGCGATACCAATATTTTATTTCTATGTATGTATGTAATTACGTAAGGGAGAAATTTAAAGATAGTTATTAGAATTAAAATATTTTAAACTTGAATTGTTCTATTAAATGTGAATTGTATATTTATTAGGGTTCATTTTATATAAATTATTAGCATACACGAGTGTATGTAATCATGCAATTGTATAGCATCAATAAACAAATTAAAATACAATGAATATTCCATTAGTTATATTGGTAACAAAATTTAAATAGATATGAAAATTAGCTCGTTAATTATCTATGTATATTATCGACAAGTAACGATTAATCGCTAATTAATGGCATTAAATTGTTGGTTAACGATTAACTTCTAGATTAAGCTCTACCCATAACTGCGTCGGATGACGGGAAACTACCTGACGGTAAGTGAACAGCTGTTCCAAATTTGGAAAGTTCATCTTGTGAGATTATATCTAGTAACAAACAAGCTTAGTGAAGGTTAGGTTACACTAGGAATGTCGGCTACATGCTGCCTCCAGGAACCTCTCCTACTCCTCTATCGATTGATAGAGGGCGCTGATTCGCGTATGATTCATACGAGATTAATAGAGGGCACGGCACATCAGTTTCTAGTAAAATTTGACATGTCAAAAATCGCTAGAAATATCTAGAGCTGAAAGAATGAGCGAGTATAGACTGAAAAAAAAAACAAATGCTAGGCACAAACAAATGACGATTGTGTTACGATAAAATCTCCAGCAAAAACTGCGGCTGTGAGACAGCGATAATGTAGACTTCTTCAACAAAATGTGCTATGCCTGTGATACATTTTTGAAAGCGAATGGTTCAAAGAGTTCTTGCAAATCTTAACATAAACAAGGCTTCGGGACACCCGATGTCACTCCAGCCCATGTATTGTGAGCTTGGGCGACAACGCTGACGCGACCGTTGCGCAATATTTTCAACATTTCATACACAACTGGTGTATTTCCGTCTTGTTGGAAAGTTGCCAATGTCCAACCAGTTCCTAAAAAGGGCAAATTTACGGACCCTGCGAACGATGGCCCCATCGCAATCTATTCTAAGTCAAGGAAAGTGTGTTTAACTTCCACTTGGTCAAATATCTTGAGCAAAATGAATTGCTTAATGACCGGCAATACGGTTTCTGCCGAAATCGCTCTACGGACGATCTGATGGTGATTCTCACCAAGCACTGGTGCCACAAGGCGGTTGCTCTGGATATTTCAAAGTCGTTTGACCGAGTATGGCATAAAGCACTGGTGTCAAAACTGAGTGCGTATGCGGTCCGGAGTAACTTCACACGATGGATCACGAACTTTCTAAGCGGCCGCTCTATCCGTGTTGTGATATACGGCATTGTTTCGGAAGATCTTGCCATTAATGATGGAATGTCGCACGGTTCAGTCCTCTCCCCTACACTTTTCCTTATCTGCATTAATGACATTCTGCCATTAACAAAGAATCCCATTTACTCGTTTGCAGACGACAGCTCCATTTTTCATTCATATACCTGTTCAAAACGCCCTAACTCTTTGGAGATTGAAACGAAAAGAAATGTTATGAATGACTCACTCAATAAAGAGAGTCAGTTAATCTACGAGTGGGATCTCACGAACAGAGTTGAGTTCAATGCGCGTATGCACCAAAGTTGCCTGTAATCTCACAAACGAGTTTCCAATCCCCCCTTTAACCCTCTAGATATGGGTGCTATTGCGTTGACAGCGACTCTTGATGTTCTGGGCATGTCCATCCAATGTCGAAGGAAGCAGCCAAGTGTCTCGGCTTTCTTAGGAGGTGTAAAAAACATTTCACTCTGCATGATCCACACCACCTACATACGTCCTAAAATAAAGTTTAATTCGCACCTACGGGCTGGAGCTTCACGAACGCAACTGGAGCTCCTGGACCGCATCCAACATTGAGTGACAAAGCTAATAGGAGACAGTAGAGTTTTCTGTTTTCTATTGACTCCATGGAACATCATCGAAACTTGGTTTTCGTCTCTCTGTTTTACCGTTACTTTACCGGTAGATATGGTGAGATACGCAAGCTGATGCCACCAGTTCGTGTGTTCACCAGAACTACACGATCGCCAAGTCGAACTCACGCATTCCACATGAACACGGTGTTCCACCGCACTACGCACTACAGAGAAAGTACGTTTATCTATCGTACTGCGCGTATTTGGAATAAGCTCCCTACAAATATGACCCTTGCAAATTTAAAGCAAACGCTCATTACTACTTCTCCCTGCTTCTTCCTCCCACCTATCAACCTTCCTTCCTATCAACACAATGCTCTGCATTCATAAGAGTACCCCCTGTGTGTTGATTTTATCTAAAAAAAAAATAAAATTTTTGTTAAACTATTCAACACAAGAATAAACAAAAACAGC
Source organism: Palloptera scutellata (assembly GCA_958295655.1). Classification (NCBI taxonomy): domain Eukaryota; kingdom Metazoa; phylum Arthropoda; class Insecta; order Diptera; family Pallopteridae; genus Palloptera; species Palloptera scutellata. Next base: position 69,019,771 of record OY282450.1, read on the forward strand.
TGATGGAAAATGCCGATGGGTAATTTATATTTCACATAAACAGACATATGTACATCTAACGGGTGCATTAATAATTTTAACATTTATCAACCGATTGACTTGAGTAACCATGTTTTTGAAAATTCAATTCAGTACAATTTTAACCATGAATCCACCCCACCCACTTCGCTCGTAATACGAAAACGCAACAAAAAGAGCACATTTTGCTTTGGTCAATAACGGCGACCACTTGATTAATCTTATTGTTTTGTTGTTGTTGTTTTTTTTTAAATTATTCAATATTCACATACCGACATAAAAGATGGCGCTCCCTGTATTTTTAGTGGTTTCTGACCACTAAAGGGCCAGTGATTTTCCAAACCAGTGATGATCTCTCTCCACTAATTTTAGTGCCAATGTGAGTTAGTGGTCGCTGTGGCGTAGTGGTAGTGCGTTGGACTGCTACGCAGAGTGTCCGGGTTTCGAATCTCGGCACAGGCAAAATCAAAAAGTAGAAAAAATAATTTTTCCACACGGCACCACCTCTTGGCAAGAGTAAAAATTGCTTATGAAAAGCCTTTCCCTTCGCCGTTCGGATTCGGAATAAGACTGTAGGCCCGGTCCGTTCCATTTATGTACAAATATAACACGCACAACATGAGAGGATGCGAAAAGCTCGGCCTAGGCCCTCCATGGGCTGTTGTGCCATTAAAAGTAAGTAAAGTGAGTTAGACTTTTGCACTAAGTAAAATTAGTAAAGGGTGTTTTTTTAGAAGTGTGGTTTTCAATCTGGCAATACTTTTTTCGGAGTTGGTCTTTTTGACAGCTGTCACTTGATTTATGCTGTGTTTAGTTTGCCATTTCATAATGAATAGACTTGATCCTGAACAAAGTTTGTAAATCGAGCAAATTTATTATAAAAATAATGGTTCGGTTCGCGGGACTTTCACAAGAAAATTTTGTTCAGCTACGAAGCTCACTTTTTGTTGAATGGGTACGTTAATAAGCAAAATTGGCATTTGGAGTGATCATAATCCACAAGCCATTGTTGAGACGCCGTTACATCCTCGAAAAGTCACTGTTTGGTGTGCTCTATGGGCAGAGGGAATCATTGGTCCATATTTCTTCAAAGATGAAGCCGGTCATAATGTTACAGTCAATGGGGAATGCTACAGAGCCATGATTAATGACTTTTTCGTCCTGAATTGGAGGATGTTGTTGTTGAAGATGACGCTACATGGGATACAGCCAACGAAACAATCCATTTATTGAGGGAAACTTTTGGTGAGCGCATTATCTCTCGTCGTAGGCCTGTGGCGTGACCTCCAAGATCGTGCGATTTAACACAGCTGCACTAGTTTTTGTGGGTTTATGTGGAGTCGCTTGTCTACGCAGATAAGCCCGAGACGAATGACGCCTTGGAAGACAATATTCGGCACGTTATTACTGACATACGGGCCCAATTGCTGCAAAAAGTGTCGAAAATTGGGCGCCTCGGCTGAAATTTATTCGAACCAGCCGCGGCAGCCAATTGCCCGAAATCGTTTTTAAAACATAATGGCAAATCCTTATCTTTAAAATAAAGCTAAATTCTTGGCCATAACATTAAATTTTATGCGCTTTATTTCTTCTTGAAAACCAAACATCTAAAAAAAACACCCTGTACAATACAGTAAAATTCGCTTAGGAACATGCTCAAAAACATGCATAGTACAGCTACTTATTTTTCTACCCAACTACCAGTAAACCATTGGAAATCAAACACCACTACCACTAATCACTGTGACACAAACTAAAATTTACGGGCCATTTTGGTGTTTAACGATAAACACTATAATTAAACTCGGAGTTCACTATATAAATAAAATATTTGTTTACATAAATAAATGTCAATTTAAACTCTGAGTTTCTTTAACGCCTCAGTGCGAACGCAAATCAGGTGTTCCTAAACACAATCCCTCTATTATCAACAATTTTAATATAGCTGTGTATTTAAATACCGCAGGGCACCCTGTTTCTCTTATTCCAACAGTGATGCCAATTTTATAAAAATCCAGTCGAAGTAACATATGGTAAATGTCAAAAAAACAAAAATAGTTTATGGTTAGGAACGATTGTGTAATGTCAAATATAAGTGATTTCTTTTAAACTCAAAATTTAATGTAGATAATTTCACAATATTAAATATAACTACCACATAATTAGCATACACCGCAACTGCCGCTAGTGCAGTCCTCAAACTATTGAATGGCAAAATACTTGGCTCAAATAATTGTCCTTGGCACACAGGCTATTGGTAAAGCGTTTGCAAAAGCGCTAAAGCAGGAAATAGCAGCATCACAGGAAGCAGCGCGACGCGCAGGCGGTGGATCGCATGGTGAGAAGCGAGCAGAGGCCAATGCTCGAACAGGTAAGTACAAATTATGTAGTTTGTATATGCTCATATCGTATAAAAAGCATAAACAATTCATTTGTTCACAGGCATGACAATTGAAGAAGCGAAACAAATATTGAACGTTAACGACCTGAAAAACCTCGACGAGGTTTTGAAAAACTACGAGCATCTTTTCGCGGTAAATGACAAAGCAAAAAGCGGTTCCTTCTATCTGCAATCTAAAGTGTTTCGAGCGAAGGAACGCATCGATCAGGAAATACAGCATACAATGCAGATGGAAAGGGACAAGGCAAAAAAAAAAGACGAGAACCCATGAGGCGTAGGTTGATGAATGTTGTTAAGTAGTAGGCTCCTAGTTGTTATAAATATAATGAATTAGTTATTATTTATGACTAATAATCTGTAAGTTGAAAAAGGCAGTTGGCGAAGTTTTAGAGAAATTTATACGGATTTAAACTAAATGCGAGTACAGCGGTAAAACGCTGAATCAGTAGCTTGCCAATTCTATTGATGTACAAGAGAAACTATGCAATTATAAATAATCGAAATCTCTTTTGAACTGTGTACTTTTCCTAATTTCTCTCTTTTCTAGTCACAAGGAATTCACTAAAAACAAATGTGTAGCTTAAATTTTAGTATTTTTTGTGAAAACATGCTTAATTTACGTAACTTTGCAACGTGTCGCTGTACTACTAAAATAAAATATTTTTTTAATAAATTGATCGTTGCAAAAGGATTTTGAAGTTTTTAATTGATTTTATATAGACTTGAAAGCGAAGAAATAAAGTATTTAAGACAAGAGAAATTAGTAATGACTGAATCAGACATGGTCGCTGTGGCGTATTGGGTGGACTGTCCGGGGTTCGAATCTCGGCACAGGCAAAATAAAAAAAATATTTTTCTACACGGCACCACCTTTTGGCAGCCAATGGCAAACCAACAAGAGTAAAAATTGCGGTGAAAAGCTTTTAATTTCGCCGTTCCGATTCGGCATTAAACTGTAGGTCCCTTCCATTAATGTACAAATATAACACGCACAACATGAGTGGATGCGAAAAGCTCGGCCTAGGCCCTCCTCCTAGGCAGTTGTGCCATTAAAAGTAAAGTAAAGAATCAGACATGAAAGATAGTAGTTTTATGTGAAAAAAAAATTAAAATGTAAAAGTAAGCCAGGTTTACCAGTTTCATAACGACGGGACTAAAACGATCATGGCGTACAGTTTGTGCTTGGAGTTCGATAAACCCAGTCTAACGTGTTAGGTCCAACATCGATTTCATTGTGCACCTTGCGTAAAAAAACTGCTAGCCCAACATTATTCATTCTATATTCCCAATATGAATAGAATATGCAAACACTCTAGACAGTCTCCAGAATACGCTTTTCATGCGCTTTCTCGTAACAATGCAAGAAAAGTGGAAACACAATTCAAAATTATTTAACTGTTAAACGCTTTATGCTCTCTTTGACGACAAACCATGGATTTTCATACAAAAAAACTGAATCAACTTTTTTGATGAACGCGAAAAAAGAAACGTGTAACGTCGCAATGCATGAAACGCGTGCTATGGAGTTGTGGTTTTATTGAGTGCAATAGCAGCTAAGAAACCTTTGAGTATAAAGCTGAAGTACCCTACAAAGCGTCAAGGCTTTTTGGGCGCTAAAAACGTTTTTCATGTTCTACAGGTTTTGCCCGATCCACGCGTCGAGTTACATGGTACGCTTCTTGCGTGTTATACTTTTTCTAATTACTTATTTTTTTGTACAAAATTCAGCACTTTTCCTCTCATTTTGATTGTTTTTAACCAAAAAATTGCATTGCATATGTAGAAATCAGCTGCCATGGCGCGCTAAAAGTACAGAAAATTTTAAAGTTGTTCAACTTTTCGCGTTCTACGCTTTCTGCGTCTCGCCACTTTTTGTCGTGTAACTCCGTTCTTACAATTGCACTGATTTCTCTTTTTCGACAGACGCATAGAACGCGTTGACGCATGGTACGGAAGTCCATTTAATAGATGGCGAAATGTCATTGCCGCGTCCATTGTGTTCGTTATGGCCAAAACTATAGCAAATGTTGTTTGTTGTGTTGACTCCGATTGGAAGACAAAAAATTCGGAAACAACAAAATAACTTTAATTCTAATATTCACAATTTCCACAGTTAAATAATAAATTTCAAAGAAAATAACACACATAAACAAATTGAATAACATCACGGTTGATATTTTTAATTCTGTTACATGCAAAAGTAGAAATATTCAAGTCGACGATGGCGGGACATTGACGCAATGGCGCAGGTTCGCAGTTATTTTGTTCGTCTTCATAAGATTGTGTTGACAGATGGCGCAATGTCGTTGCCGCTTCCATTGTGTTTGTATTTGTTTGGAGAAAAAGAAACGATATGAAAGTGTCAATCTGACATTTTGGGATTTCTTCATTTGTGTAAATCTTGTGGAATTAGTAAATATTCAAACAAATTTGCTGACAAAAGTATTAGAAATTTTCGAATAAAACACAAGTGCACCAATTGACACATGCGTATTCCATCGGAACAGCGATAAGATAAATTCCAGCACAGAGAGCAGAAAGAGTACAAGCGAATTTCATCCACCAACAGCGCCACTAAATCGATTTCCAAGTCGTCTGCATAGTGGGTGGAAGAGGCGAGCGTGAATTTTTGCATTCCAGAACAAGTGCCAGAGAATTAAATGAACGAAGGTAATACACCAAGTGATATTCTTTTGCAGTGGCAGTTTTCAGAGGACCTTCATCGAAGTTGGAAGCCAAAGAAAAATCCTAATTAAAAACATTCCATATTCACATCTGAATAAAGTAACAGTGGTACACAACCCAGAGGCATAAGGACTTATAGTATATTGTAGAAAACAGTTGGAAAACTATTGATTGAAAGTGCAAAGTAGGAAATGGAAGCAAATTTCTAATGAAAACGCACATTTTTACTACAAAACAATGAAAATTCTAAATGATTCGCAGTTCAAATTGTGAAAAGTGTTCTTTTTTTTAAGATAAAATAAAACTTGAAATTTTTAGTTTATTGATTTTCCAAAATTAACAAATTGTAGCTTCAATTTGATAAATTTCTGAAAAAATTGATTATAATTCCTATTTGTTTTTATATTTATTTCAGTGAAAAAGTTAATTGCTAAAATCAAAAGTAATAAAAATTGATATTTAACATTGAAAGAAAGGCTCTATTCAAAAAGAGTGGAAAATTCTGCACAACAAGCAGACGCAGCAATCCCAAACCAAAAAAGAGCAAAAAAATAAACGAAACGAAGACGAAAAGCAAAAGTATATTTGAGTAGATTGTACTCCACGGGCAGCAAAGCAACTAACCAACCCCTTTTTTATTTTGTGTGCGTCGTCGCTGCAGTAGTGATTGTTGTTGTCGTCGTCCCTCTTCGCTTCACTTCACTTTCTCCTAGTCCTCTACAGCAGAAGTTTTCATCGTGTCTCTAACTAAAACTCATCTGCGTACTGCTACTATCATACACACACCTAGATTGATTCTTGTGCGAAGAAAAGAAAGATAAAAAAGGAAGCGGAAGTTAAGTAACTAACGTAAACTACAGCGAAAGTAGAACAAGTAAATTCTAAAAAGTCAGAACATGTTCTCTGGCATAACAAATCAATTCACTTCGTTGGTTGGTGCCGTTAAGGGCGGCCAAGCCGATGAAGATGTGCCTGCCCCTAATCCAGATTCTGCTGCCGCTGATGTTTCGGCGTCCGCAGCCGCTGCTGCTGCCCAATCGGCGGAAATAGATGCTGTTAATGCTGCTGCCAGCGGAGAACAGCTTGTTGAAGGAGAAGAGGGTGCTAAGAGGTGAGTTCAAACATTATACAACTAATATCTTTGTATGCATTTAAATTTGATACAACAGCCTGTTGTTGAATTTTCGTAACAAAAACAAACCTCAAACGTGTGGGGGCTACAGTCCTAAGTACTACACAATATTTGAAAAAATTCCAGGTTCTAAATCGGCCTTCTTCAAATCTAATTTAAATCTTTGATGGTGTTAAAAATTGTTTAGCATATGGCAACAATAATACCAGCATTCTGAAGAACATACATGGAAATAAGTTGAAAAATAGCAAAACTACATCAAATACTTTATTAAGCAAATTAATTTTTCACAAAAAGCTGTTTCTTTTAGTATATGTATATGTACCCAAGTGTAAACTACTTTTTATTATTTTAGAAAGTATAGTAAAATATGATGCTGCGCACGTTTTTTTTTTTCTATCTTAAGTATAAAATTCCAACAAATTTCCAAATAATAGAAAAAAGGCTGTTTCCAAAAGCTGTACTCAGTGGCAATACTCTCTTCTGCTGCAAATGCTTACATACTATTTCTCATGCACAACGAGAGAGAGAGCTAAAGAGCGAGAGTTGGCAAAAGCGTGTCAGAGAAAAAGAAAAGTAAGCATTCATATTTGACCTCCATGCTGCAAGAACACAGAAAATAATTGCAATACTGTAAATGCCACCCACCTCGTTGAAAATTTCGTTGCTCGGCTTTATCTTCCCACTCCTCGCCCCAACCCTCAGCCGAGTTATCGGCATGCTGTGGTCGATTTTCGTTGATAATACCTAAAAAGAAACTGTTATAATTGTGTTAAGCATACACGTACACAAATTAACTCGTACATGTGCGTACATATGTATGTATGCATACATAGTTGAGAAGGATTAAGTGCGACCAAAATCATGTTAATACTCCCATCGCCTCCGTTTCCTTCAGTTTGTCAATTTAAACGAATTTGTTTTTCAACGAATTTCGCATTCTTTCAACATGAAATAAACAGGTTACTACATCCAACTCTTTTCCCAATTGAGATTTTCATAGTAGAAAACGTTATAACATATGTACAAATAAAAAAGGTTGTACATATGCTTGCATGCAAACTTCATCGTCATCCTCAACTTCTCATTGTTAAACATTTCAATGTTGTTGTTTTAAATACACCAAAAGTTTAAAATTAAACTTGCTCTAAAAACTCAACCGACCACGAGTTTTCATTGCTAGAATATGTAGTAGCGTGATACTTTAACCTTGTTCGTGAAAGTAAGTAATTGCATTCTTCTCCACTCGAAATTTAAAAATAAAATCAAATTTTTTTTAGAAATTCATATTTACATATGAAGATTTTAATTATTTTTTTTTTTTTTTGTTATTAAATTTTTGTAACAAAATATTTTTTAAGTTTTATTTTTATAGATTTTTTTTATTTTTTATACGTATTACTAAAAATGTATTCACATGCATATGCACTATATTCCGTACAAAGCACGAATCCAGTAAAAATGTACAAAACGTCGCCTGAGAATTGATTGAATTGCTGTAACGGCATTTAAGCATTTTTGAGTTAAGAATGATGTTTTGGGCTTCAAATGTTCAGATTCTTGAACCCGTTTTCTTCTATCTATTTCCTTTTTATCAAAGCCGTGAACACCACAAAAACCAAGCTTAATTGAGCTGTTCTTTCGTAGTGGAGATTTTGAGTTTGGTGTTTGTTTGTTTAAACGAAACTCAAAATTTTATTTATTGAAACATTTTATATTGCAAGAAATTTTAATAAGACAGTAAAATATTGTGCGATATGCATAGATCATAAGTATACGTTTTTTCTCTTTCCAAATGGATTTATGTCAAATTGAGTTATTTTTTCCGATTGGTTGTTTTCGCTTAAAAACAACCTATTAACATTGCAAACAAAAAATGTACGCACAGTAACGAATAGTTTGACAAATATGTTTTAAGAAAGTGATACTCGTAATAGTGAACAACAAATGGTGCGAGATATTGTCTTATTTTATTTTTTGTGGCTGTACTTAGTTATACATAGTTTGCATTTAAGTACGTTTACTTTAAACTGAAGAATTGCACCCAAAAATCTGAACGAAGGAAGAACCGAGCTGATGTCATTGACTTACCCTTCGTCGACAATGCTGGCATGCACATTCAGAATACATATTAGCTGCCAAAAAATTGAAATATTGTGGCGTCGTGATGATTATCATGTATTAAAAAATACAAATACATTTTTGTCTAACATTCAAATTTTCAAATTCTGTTCTCTTTCTCTTTGTTTCTCCCACACATTTGACACAAATGTCAAATATTGTCCGCTTATGTCAAATCGTTGGCAGCCTTCATTGTCTTCGAAATATGAAACCCATTTACTTTGTCAATGAAAACGAATTTGAGTGTTTTAGTATCGGCATACCATCATGTGACCGCTGTGTAAGTGATGACTGACATTCTATATTTTTCTGATACATAATTTAAGGATTATGATTTTGTGTGTAGGCCCTCCATGGGCTGTTGTGCCATTAAAAGTAAGTAAAGTATGATTTTGTGTGTGGATCTTGTGATTGGAGATCGAAAATTTGAGGAATTAAGGATTTGGAGATTTTTTTTAAGACTGGGGATTTTTTATTTTATTTATTTTTTTTTTTTTTGATTTCATAGTTCTCCCTTACTTACTTTGCTTTTAATGGCACAACAGCCCATGGAGGGCTTAGGGCGAGCTTTTCGCATCCACTCATGTTGTGCGTGTTATATTTGTACATGAATGGAAGGGACCTACAGTTTAATGTCGAATCCGAACAGCGAAGGGAAAAACTTTTCATAGGCAATTTTTATTCTTGTAGGTTTGCCATTGCCTGCCAAGGTGTTGGCGTGTAGAACAATTTTTTTTTCTTCTTTTTGATTTTGCCTGTGCTGAGATTTGAACCCCAGACACTCTGCGTAGCAGTCCAACGCACTACCACTACGCCACAGCGACCACTAGTTCTCCCTTGTGTGGCATATTTTTGTGTTCAACTGTTTCTTCCCTATCATTCTCAATTGACGTGTCATCATCATCACCTTCGTTTTCACTATCAATTTTCAATGAGGAAAAAAAGTATTGTAAATAGCATGTATGTATGTACATATGTATGCATGTATGTATGTATGTATGTTGTATGTAGATATGTATGCACATATGTATGTATGTATGTAGATATGTATGTACATATGTATGCATGTACATATGTATGTATGTATGTATGTATGTATTTATGTATGTAAATATATCACAGAGAATATTTTTTTCACATATTCATTTTACAAAGTTCCTCTTAAATGTGTCATCTTCGCTGTCGTCGCCGTTTTTACTGCCGCTGCTTTTGTTACCCAGCCGACATTACGGCTGGGGACTCCTAAATGGGCTACTAAAGTATTCTTTGTTTTGTATTTTATATGATCCTAGGCATCTGGTTAGGAGTCATATCTGACTATTAAATGTTTACATTTAAGATGCTTTTCGGATAGTCGTTGTTCCTAACTATTAGCAAATTGAATTCTTACTGGACTCTTTAATACCATATGTGTACTTGAAAAATGTTATTTTACACCTAAATATGCAGATTTATGTTTTCGGATGACTCCTATAACATCTCTCATAATTGGAAGAGTTTAGGGAATTTATAAAAAAAAATTATGAAAATGACATACGATTTAATATCACATTTGTGGCATTGACCAGTTGTCTTATTCTGTTGAATTGTTGTAATATCGTAATAATTTTTATGAGAAATGAGAGAATTTTTGACAATTGCGAGAATTGAAGAGGGAATAAGACACCCCAAAGTAAATACCCCAATATATTTGACATCGGTATTTGATCTTGTCTGTTGCAATTTGAAATAAATTGCTCAAAGTTAACTTCTCCTCTTAGCTTAATGTGTTTTAAAATATTTAACTTATAACTTGTGTTTCTTATAAATGTTTTTGAATCCCATCAGTTAATATATGGGCTATTCATATTATCCATATTATTTAAATGCCAAAAAGTACACGTTAACTTTTTTCTCCAATGTGCGTGTGTTTGTGTGTTCGTAGCTGCAAATAAATACCTCGAGTCATAATCCTTTTACACCACTTGTTTTTCTTTTCGTTTTTTATAGCATGCATACATAAATTGTACAACTGTGCATTTTTCTTCCTTTTAGAAATAAAAGAAAAAATAAATAAATTTTCACACTGCATTATGGTGGTATTTGCTCGATGTCGTTCGTGAGTTGTCTATCGTTTGCTGTTGCTTGTCGTTCTCTTGCAGGAAAAGCTGCACGGAGAGATGTTAAAAGAGCAGTTTTTTTTCTCTGAGAGGGCGCCATATGTATATTGGATCGATACTATTTGAATTTGGAGTCTGCTTGTTGATACAGTTTCTCTCAACAATGCTCTCTTATGCTCTCTTGTGTCTGCAATTGGTGCACATGTGATTTAATTTACAGTACTAAATTTGCGAATTTGCACATTCTTTTTACTTTTTCTTTTGTTTTGTAATTTTGCATTAATTTTGTTTGTTGTAATTGAAAAGAAATAATTTTTTATTTATTTATATCAATGTCAATGGAAATTATAAAAATAATTCCATACACACTAAACAATTATAATTTATAATTAGTCTATATAATATATATAAAACAAAGTCGTGAAATATGTTTGTAATTCCATAACTCGAGAACGGAACGCCCGATTTGCTTTCGAAAGAAAATCCCATAAGTGGCGTGGCACCGCCCATAAACTACATTTAGATTTGCTATAACTCCGCTCCCACCAGATTGGCAAAGAAGCAGCTGAAGAACAATGTCATTCAAGCAAGTTCAAAGGCAAGGAGGTACTCATTCCGAGAATTCCAATGATTCCTACTGACTTGCCTTTCGAGTTCAAGCGCATTCAGTTTCCCGTTCGACTCGATTACGCCATGCCGATCAACAAAGCTCAAGGACAATCATTGCAAGTTGGTGGTTCCATGTTTCTCGCAGGGACAATTGTACGTGGTATGTTTGCGTGTCGGAAAGCCATCTGAACTTTTTGTTTACGCACCGGACAACAAAACAAACAACGTTGTCTATCATAGAGCGCCGCATTGACTTGAAATTTGTTAAACCAATTTTCCATGATTTGAATTGAATGTTAACCTCATTTCATTTCCATTCCATGTAAATAATTCAATTCATTTGTATTGCGAACGAGATTTATTTAATACCAAACGAAACTCAAAACGAACACAGTGATTATAATGAATTTGAGTTAGAAGGTTGATTGGGAGAAGAGCTACATACAATTAAATAAATTTTAGGTGCTACGAAGTTTTTCCGGGTCAGCTAGTTGAAAATAAAAATAGATTTTAAAACAAAATTAAGGATAAAATTCATTGAGTATGTTTTTAAATGAAGCTTTAGAAGTAAAGTTAAACTCATTTATGGCTCTAGAGATAGGAGCAAATAGGGAATAATTTGTTTTACGTAACCCAACATAAAATAAAGCAGAATGACGCAAATCGCCAGTAGGAATATTAAAATTGATCTGAGATTGATAGCAGGGCAAACAACAAATCCAACAATGATGTGATAAAGAATCATTAGAGACAAGAGTTATAGTTGTTCTTCTGCTATTCAATGACTTTAAAATTATGAGCATGCTAAGGGCATTGTAAGAGTGAATGGGCTCAGCAAAATGAAGACAACGCAATGCAAGTCAAATAAAGAGATAGTGAGGCCTCCATATAAAAGCTCCATATTCTCACTAAATCCCGCTAAAGAAATAAATGGTAAATGGCAGTCTTGATGATTGCGCCGGATAAAAGCTATGGTAACATGGAATACGCTTTACGAATAACATAATTTAAATGCGGAAGAAAAGAAAACTTCACATCGAAAACAACCCCCAGATCCAGATCTTTTACTTCAATAACTAATTTTAAAGTATTATTTGCAATGTGATAAGATGTAGGTTAATATTATGAACTTTGGCTAAGGTTTGTTGATATTTAACGAGAACTGATTTTTACAGCACCAAATAAGAAACTAATCTACATAAATCAGACTGTAGAATTTGAGATTCCGCGATCTTTTTAATGACCGAATATTTTTTTCAGTCATCGTCGGGATACAATTGATATATAAAGAAGATAAATAATTAATTAAATTTATAAACCGAATCACTAGCAATTGGAGCTTTAAATATATATTTCGATTTAATAAAAATTTTGTTCCCTTAGAAGAAAATAATATTCACCTTTTGTTCAAAGATATCGATGATGTTTTATTTTTACTCGATTTTTGTTTAGTTTTAGCTTAGTCCACTTTCGGAAATGGTTTAATTTTTTGGATCAGTCGATAAGTATTTAAATAATACTGAATATATTAGAAAATGAGAAAGAAAAGTTTAAGTTTGAAAGAATTATTCAAATCTGTCTTCAGACATATCGTTACGTCTAAGTATTTTTCAACCACGCACATACAGTAGTTTCAACAAGAAAGCAATCGGCTTAAATCACTGCAAAAATGAAGGTATCTTAAAAAAAAGGTGCACAGCATCTTGAAATGATTAATATGGCTTCCAGTCGTTGTAATTTCATTACAACGGAAATGCAAGCTATCGAATAATTTTTCAGCATATGTCCGTGTTAAACTTCACCATATTACCCTAAGAAGCCGTTTCAAATGATTAATTGAACGTATCTTTTTTCCACGTAGTTTTAACTTCATAAGAGCCCAAATATTTTCGATCGGATTCGCATCTGGCGACTGTGAGGGCCAATCCAATGAAGTTATGCCGTTTTCCTCTTTCCAACTGCTACACAAGCGACTGCGATGTTTTGGGTCGTTGTCCTCTTGAAGAACCCAATCTAGGCTTCCTGCCCCAAACCACATATCCGTTTATGGCAGAAGTCCACGACGGTATATCGTGGTCATGAAGTTGGCATCCAAATTCCTCGTGAACATGATTAATTTGCCAAATCCTAGTTTTGTGAAGCATCCCCAAACATGAACCTTTCCTGGATGTTTCACTGATCGCTGGATTATCTTTCCGTCTTTAGTGGATCAAGCACGCTTAATAATGTTTGTCATCCAAAATGAGGATTCGTCTGTGAACACCACTTGGCTCCAATCGGCATCCACGTGTTCAGTTGCTCACTCTTGGCGTTTTTTATTTGCTTTGCAGTTAGTAAGGGTTTTACCGTAGTTGCTCGAAATTGGATCTGAAACTCCCTCAATGCCCTTTCGAGCCAATTTGTGTTTAGCTGCTTCCAAGGATATGGCTGGATTAGCACCGAAAATCCTCTTTATAACCAAGTTCTCCTGTTTCGAAGTAGCTCTGCAAATGCCGCGATTTGGCAAGTCGTCCACATTTTTGTGCACCAAAAAGTGTTGGATCCAATGCTGAACAAACGCCTTCGACTTTTTTAAGTACTTCCAAGCATTCAAGTGGCACATCTTGGAACCTTTTGGATGGGAACAAAGTAAGTCTGCTTCAAAACGTTTCGCGTATACGGAACTCATTTCTTAAATATGCTCTTGAGACGGAAGCGTATAATGGACTGTTTCTACAATTACATTGCGAAATTTACAATGAAATCAAGTTTTTTTTAAAATCAAGGCCTACTTGATATTCAATTTATTTCATGCGAAAAAGCCGATTGCTTTTTTCTTGAATGTACTGTATTTCCATTTTGGGCAAAATTGAATCCAGATATAAGTTCTCAGCGAGTATGTATGAAAACCTCGTATCTCCATTTCAACACTAAAATTTATCGAAATATATTTTTTGTTTGTTTTTTTTTGTACCTACTTTTAGAGATACTTACGTGGTTGAAGAATAGAGGTAGCGATATGATAGTTCTAACAAGATTAAAATCCGAATTGTTAGCCTAAGTAAAGCAATGCTTAAGTGCAATATTAATGTCTCATTATAACACTTGTGTTGGTATAATAAGCACTGAAAGTCTTTCTAAGTTTTCGTTACAAATTATTAATCGGTGTAACGTTACCTATATCAATTCGTATTCGTTACGGTTTCAATTCCTAATTTTTATCAAAATTACTTAATTCCAGAAGCTAGTACCTTAGAAGAGTATTTATCTAATTCAAAATTGCAAATCGAGCAAATTTATTACCAAAATAATGGTTCGGTTTCGCATTCTACCGACAAACTAAATTGGTGGGTTTACTAGAACGATGGGGAATAGATTATACTTACATACTTTCTCCAATGAACAGTACCTTGGAATTATGACCTTTACCAATACTAATTCAAGGTTCAAAATAGTTTCTCCATTTAAAATGTTTCCCTTTAAAGTTTATTAAAAAAAGCATGCATTAAAAAATGTTTTAGTTTCCTCTGGAATGTGTAGTGAAACCTAGCGTGTGTCAATTAAGAAACATATTTGTTAAAAAATCGGAAAGTAGCCAATTCGGAGTTATATCGAAAATGTATCGATCTTTGAAAATGTTTCATGCAATCATACACAGGGTCGTGGAGAGAAGATACTGAGCCGGAGCGAAAAGAAGATGTTCAACTTAAGGGCTCCGTATTTTTGAAATCTGCACATAGAGCTTTATACTTTTTAACACATTTTTTAAATACATAAAATGCTATTTTGATATAATGTTTCAACTAATTTAGATAAATTAAATATATGTAGATAATTATAAAGGGTGTTTATATTTAGAAGTGTGGTTTTCAATCTGGCAATACTTTTTTCGGAGTTGGTCTTTTTGACAGCTGTCACTTGATTTATGCTCAGTTTGGTTTGAATAGACTTACTCCTGAGCAACGTTTGCAAATCGAGCAAATTTATTACCAAAATAATGGTTCGGTTTCTCAAGAAAATTTTGTTCAGCGATGAAGCTCACTTTTGGTTGAATGGGTACGTTGATAAGCAAAATTGGAGTGATTTGGACTGATCATAGTCGACAAGCCATTGTTGAGACGCCGTTACATCCTCAAAAAGTCACTGTTTGGTGTGCTCTATGGGCAGAGGGAATTAGTGGTCCATATTTCTGCAAAGATGAAGCCGGTCATAATGTTACAGTCAATGGGGAACGCTATAGAGCCATGATTAATGACTTTTTCGTGCCTGAATTGTGAATTGTAGGATGGTGATGTGGACGACCTTTGGTTCGAACAAGACGGCGCTACATGCCATACAGCCAACGAAACAATCAATTTATTGAAGGAAAATTTTGGTGAACGCATTATCTCGCGTCGTGAGCCTGTGGCGTGGCGATTTAAGAAGATCGTGCGATTTAACACCGCTGGACTATTTTTGGTGAAGTTATGTGAAGTCGCTTGTCTACGCAGATCAGCTCGAGACGACTGACGCCTAGGAAGAGAATATTCGGCACGTTATTACTGACATACAGCCCTAATTGCTGCAAAAAGTGGTCGAAAATTGGGCCTCTCAGCTGAAATTTATTCGAACCAGCCGCGGCGGCCAGTTGCCCGAAATCGTTTTTAATCGTACATAATGGCAAATCCTTATCTTTATAATAAAGCTAAATTCTTGGCCATAACATTAAATTATATGCGTTTTATTTCTTCTTGAAAACCACACTTCTAAAAAAAACAACCAGTATATTTTAAAAGTGAGTAGAGTCGGTTTGTTTTTTGTGTAATCTTGTACGCCAATTTCGAAATTTGGTTTTGATAAAAGTAGTAAAGGCTGGATTCGACGTTCGCCCATGCACCTAATTTATCTTTTAAATTTTGAACACCGATCAGGGTGTACAAAGCTTATGCTTTTTCAAACACAAAATAGTTTAGTCCCGCTACATCGGCTAAAATTAACAAGTAATATTCTATCTGTAACTGCTTATCTGTACATGTCCTAACTGTCTGTGTTTTTGTGTGTGTGTGTGCATGTGTGTTTTTGTATTCTAGTAACCTGAAAACCTACTCTACTTTCGGAAGTAATTTCCACAATTGGCGGTCAGTTACTCCGCAGCACAGAAACCATTCCGCCTCAGTTAGCTACTACTTTCCTTTTTCATTGCTAGCATATAGTATGCTAATGTTTTTTGTTTTTTTTCGTTTGAATGTGAGAAAATTGCTCTTTTTGGCAAAGCAAAAGAAAGAGTGTTGATGGCATTCCTTGCACCTTTAATGGTATTTTTGGCGCTTGCTTTTATTCTTCTTTTTTTTTTCTTAATTTTTTTTTTACTGGTAAAGACTAAAATTATTATTGCTGAGTTTTCTACATAGACTTATAAATTCTTAGGACATACGATATTTATTCATTATTTTTCATCTTTAATTTACATATTGTGTACAGTTACCTAAATGTAGAAAAGATGTAACCAAAATTTTTTTTTCAGAAACAAAAGTGTTGCATTTTCGAATGGTGACGCGATAGGGAGTCACCTTGCATGAGAATCTGCCAAAAACTCTATGTACATTAAAAAAAATATTAGTTAGTGCCTTTCTACATTAAAGTAACGATATCTGCTTATGAGAAAAAGGAAAAGCGGCGTAGCAGTTTTTTGTTTTCTACTTCATATTTTTAAACTTGTCCATAAATTATTGAAAATTGGAAGTAGTTGATGAAACCTATTAATTTGTTTTGTGTTTATTTGGTTGGGAATCTTTTGAGAATTGTCTATGAAATATGTTTTGATGTTGAATATATTTTTTCATCTCTCTCACTGGTTCCTCCATTGAAATCAATTGATTTAGTGAGGTTTTTCTTCTTTACTTTCTAGAATTGTGTTATTACTAACTTACTTAGTTGGCACTACAACCGATGATCGGTCTTGGCCGCCTTGATAAAGCTTCAATAGTGGTCTCTGCTATGCGTGTACCTATAATGGTATTTTACCATAATTTCCACATTGGCACCAATTGATAAATTTACGCATCTGGTCTTTCCCACGGAGATTCGGACATCCTCTTCTGCGTGTTCTTCTATCGTTGCTCGAATATAACACCGGAGCTCTTTCTTCCATTCGCTCAGCATGACCCAGCTAGCGAAGCTTGACTATGTCAGTGTCGGCGTACAGCTCATCCAGCTCATCGTTCCATCTTATTCGATACACGTCGTCCACGCATACTGGACCGTAGATCTTACGGATTATCTTTCTCTCGAACGCTCCTAAAAGCCTCTCATCATTCGTGGTCAACGTCCACGTCTCAACGCCATACAATAATTCGGGGAGGATGAGGGACTTATAGAGTTTTATTTTCGTCGGTCGAGAGGGGGCTCTACTACTGTGGGCAAAAGTTAGTAAGACTTTTTAATTTAAATTTCGCGTGGAAACCCATTCATCAAAATATTATTTTTTTAAGGTTGGTATGACTGTCGGTGACATCTGTGCCAAATGTCACATCAAAATAATCATTAGTGTTTAGTATACGCTTGTCTTTCTCAAGTACAAAAAGTGCATTCGGCGATTTTCACAATGAGTGAAATTATTCAACAAAGAAGTCCCATTAAATTTTGTGTGCGGAATCAAATTTCTGTTGCCGAAACGTTCAGAATGTTGCAAAAGGCCTTCGGTGATAATTGTATGTCGCGCGCAAGTGTTTTTGATTGGTACAAATTGTTCAAAGATGGTCGAGAACGCGTTGACGACGAACCACGTCCAGGACGGCCATCAACATCAACTGATGATCAACACGTCTGGTTAATAAAATCAAGGAATTGGTGCTCGAGAATCGACGATTAACAGTCAGAGTCAGAGACCTTACTGGCATCGTTGGAATATCGGAAGGATCAGTGAAAACCATTTTAAAACATCATTTGGGCCTAAGAAGAGTGAATGCACGATTGGTTCCAAAATCACTAAAACACTGCATTGGTTTTACGAGACCATTTTGCCAAAAATTCAACTGATATCGTTCCGCAACCACACTACCACCCTATTCGCCTGACCGTGTGACTTTTGGCTATTTTCTAAACTCAAAAAACCGCTTCGTGGACACCGTTTTGAGTCAATTGAAGACATTAAACATGAATCGCTCGAAACAGTTGAAATTGACTTTAACAACTGTTTCAAGAATTGGAAAAAACGTTGGCACAAGTGTATTGGGGCTGGGGGGAATAATTTGAAGGGGACGAAATAGATTTGGAAGAATGAATAAAAAAAATTTGAAATTATGAACAAAGTCTTACTAACTTTTGCCCACAATCGTACTTCTCAATTACCTACTGAGCCCGTAGTAACACCTGTTGGCAAGAGTTAGTCTCCGCTTGATCTCAAGGCTGACATTATTGTTGATGTTAATGCTGGATCCTAGGTGAGCGAAATCCTTGACGACTTGAAACGTATAATTGTCAATAGTAACATTTTTTCCAAGACGGCGCAGTGACTCTTTGTATATTGACACAAGGTTTCGTTTTGTCCTCGTTCACCATTAGAGCCACTCGACGAGACTACCTTTCCATGTTGGAGAATGCTGCACTGACTGCTCGCGCGTTGGTGCCAATAATGTCAATATCAGCAGCGTATACTAGCAGCATGACACTCTTGTAGAAGATAGTGCCAGAGATATCTATGTCGATGTTCGCAGCTCGAATTATTTTCTCCAGCATAAGGTTAACGAAATCGCACGATAAGGAGTCACCTTGTCTGAAACCTCTTTTGGTATGAAACCTCACTGCGCTGGTGGTGTTGGTCAGTGTCATTTTGCAAAGATGAATGAGCTTTGCAGGGAAACCAAAATCCGACATTGCGGCGCACAAGTTATTCCAAATGGTGCTGTCGAAGACGGCTTCATAATCGACGATAAGATGGTGTGTGTCGATTTGTTTCTCTCGAATTTTTTTCATTGGCGTATTGCGAATATCTAGTTGATGATATATTTACAATGCCTGAAGCCACACTGATAAGGTCTAATCAGTCTGTTGACGATGGGCTTCAGTAAAACTTTTTAAATTGTTTTCTTTCTATATTTGAACTACTGCAATAAATGAAAAATGTATGCAATTTGCATAATACTTACGAGTATGGTATATGTAGTGGTCGCTGTAGCGTAGTGGTAGTGCGTTGGACTGCTACGCAGAGTGTCCGGGGTTCGAATCTCGGCACAGGCAAAACCAAAAAGGAAAAAAAAAAAAAATTTTTCTACACGGCACCACCTCTTGTCAGGCAATGGCAAACCTACAAGAGTAAAAAATTGCTATGAAAAGCTTTTCACTTCGCCGTTCGGATTCGGCTTTAAACTGTAGGTCCCTTCCATTCATGTATAAATATAACACGCACAACATGAGTGGATGCGAAAAAGCTCGGCCTAGGCCCTCCATGGGCTGTTGTGCCATCAAAAGTAAAGTAAAGTATATGTAGTCCCAAAAGTATTTCAAATTTAGAATGAATAAATTTCAAGTCGTTTATGAAATTTGTAAATTTACGCATACGCCCCGTAATCCACAATTACAATGCCATCATTTTTGTATATCACACACACATAATTTAATTATGCAAATCTAATAGACGCTTTTCAAGAATTAACATAAATTCCACATTGCCATATGCCACATTTTCATTGCATACATACCATACATAAATACTAGATAGATACAATACAGAAAAACCACAAATTATTCCAAATGTCATATAACAAATGCTTTAAAAGAACAAATTATGAAAACAATAAGCAATAATGTTGAAATTTAATAAATCACAAATTGCTAAGGAGAATAACTTTCACGGATGGTGCAACATAATGGATCCAACACAAATGCATCAATCGAATAAAGTCTGTCGATCCAAACTACTGCAATCAATATTTCATTTTATACTTTGTCATAATCCAATGAAATGTAAAATTATAAAATTTAATGTTTTTGGTTTATTTTACTATTGTTAGTTAATCGCACAAATAAACTAAATTTTATGGTCTACTGCAATTTTTGCATATTAGCCTTCAGCTCTGACTTTTGTATGGATGCCAAAAAGAGCACCACATGGCTTCCACAGCTTCATAGTAGAAGTAGTAGTACAAGTAAAAGGGTTTTCAATAAAGATATAACAATTTTGTATTTAAGGGTTGAACCAGAAAATTTTTAGAGTTTTTACGAGACATTAAAAACCAACCAACAGTCCGATTTCACTCAAATAAAATTCAGTTTATTAAGCATTTTTTAAACTATAATTTACAAAAAAATGTTGATTCAAATATTATTAGTGGTTGCAAAATTGTTCAATATTTTTCTTAAAGTTCTTACTTAGAGACTGGACAGTACGTTCGGTCACTACTGCATAGGCTTGATTTCATCGATTTCGGAATTCCACATCATTTTTGCAAACTTTCTTTGTTTTTCCTAGGGGTTGTTTCATTATAGCTCAATATCTTTCAATAGGCCGAAGTTCCAGGCAGTTGGGAGGATTTGCCTTTTTTTGGTACCACTGGGACATTATTTTCCTTATACCATTCCATAGTTGACCTGGAGTAATAACTTGTCTGGTCAAAACAAAACGGCTCCTTTGTGCTGTCCAATAAATGGTAAGCGGTGTTTTCGCAGGCATTCTTCTATATAAATTCTGGAGTTAGAAGTGAAGCCTTCTGATCATTTGAATTGCCGAAACTTTTCCAATTGGGCTCTGCATAAGTTTGAAGAAAATCCTGAATTCCATCGAAAAATCATCTTCAGCGATGATTTATGTGATTTAAGAGACTTCATTCCATAATTATCTTCAGCGATGATTCATATGCTTTAAGAGACTTCATTCCATTCACAAAAAGTGACCGTGTGGTGTGGATTTTCATGCCGTCGCTGTGATTGGACCGTGTTTTTTTCGTCGTTGAAAATTATGGACCATGTTACTGTCAACGGAGTTGAGTTCGCTACCGTGCCATGTTGGAAGACTATTTTTAGCCAGAATTGGATTTTCTTTACTTCAGCGATAAGTAGTTCCAGCAAGATGAGGTGTCATGCCACACAACTGGTCAAACAACTGATCTATTGAAGGGGAAGTTTGGTAATCGTGTAATCTCGAGAAATGGTCCGGATTTATTTTTATGGAGTTACGTTTAGTAGTTTTTTTTATACCAACAAGCCAATAACGTTAGAAAAGCTCAGGCACAATATCGAACTCGAAATTGACAAAGTTTCGGCCGATATGTGTGGAAGAGTGGAATCAATCGCTGCAAACATGCTCGCGGTTGCCCTATGAGCGATATCGAATTCCATACTTAAATGCCAAATGTATACTACGCCTGAAATAAATTTCAGCCGGATATCTCAGTTATTCTGGGTTTTATTTACAGTACTTTCAAGAAGAAAGCAATCGGCTTTTTCGCATCAAATAATTTGAATATCAAGTAGGCCTTGATTTTCCAAAAACTTGATTTCATTGTAAATTTCGGAATGTAATTGTAGAAACAGTCCATTATACGCTTTCGTCTCAAGAGCATATTTAAGAAATGAGTTCCGTATAAGCGAAGTATTTTGAAGCAGTCTTTCTTTGTTCCCATCCAAAAGGTCCCAAGAGTGCTTGGGACTTGAGTGCTTCGAAGTACTTAAAAAAGTCGAAGGCGTTTGTCCAGCATTGGAACCAACATTTTTTGGTGCACAAAAATGTGGACGACTTGCCAAATCGCGGCATTTGCAGAGCTACCTTGAAACAGGAGGACTAGGTTATAAAGAGAATTTTCGAAGATATAGCCATAGCCTTGAAAACAGCAACAAAAATTGGCTCGAAAGGGCATAAATGTCTCTCTGAATACAATAAGAAACCGTTTGAGGGAGTTTCAGATCCAAGTTCGGGCAACGACGGTAAAATCCTTACTAACTGCAAAGCAAATAAAAAAACGCCAAGAGTGGGCAACTGAACTTGTGGATGACGATTGGAGCCAAGTGGTGTGCACAGACTCCTTTTTGTTTTGGATGACAAACACTATTAAGCGTGCTTGGTCCACTAAAGATGGTAAGATGCTCCAACGATCAGTGAAACATCCAGGAAAGGTTCATGTTTGGGGATGCTTCACAAAACAAGGACTTGGCAAATTAATCATGTTCACGAGGAATTTGGATGCCAACTTCATGACCACGATATACCATCGTGGACTTCTGCCATCAACGGATATGTGGTTTGGGGCAGGAAGCCGAGATTGGGTTCTTCAAGAGGACAACGACCCAAAACATCGCAGTCGCTTGTGTAGCAGTTGGAAAGAGGAAAACGGCATAACTTCACTGGATTGGCCCTCACAGTCGCCAGATGCGAATCCGATCGAAAATATTTGTGCTCTTATGAAGTTAAAACTACGTGGAAAAAAGATATGTTCAATAAATCATTTGAAACGGCTTCTTGGGTAATATGGCGAAGTTTAACATGGTCATATGCTGAAAAATTATTCGATAGCATGCATATCCGTTGTAATGAAATTATAAAGAATGGTGGCGACTGGACGCCATATTAATATATTTGCGCAATGAATAATTAATCATTTCAAGATGCTGTGGATTTTTTTTTAAGATACCTTAATTTTTTCAGTGACTTAAGCCGATTGCTTTCTTGTTGAAGCTACTGTAAATACAAAATTTTTTACGATCCTCTTGAAAAAACTTTTCATAGAAAAGCTCCATTCATTTCTCAGCTTCTGGATGTGTTAATACTGCGCTGGTATTTTTGTTTTATATACATACAATACAATACAAGTTTATTAATTTAATTTTATTTTAAGTTCATTTTCTTTTCTCTTTTTGCAGTGCATTTAGCGCAAATTTTGCAAAAAAAAAAGTTCACAATGCTTACGGGCAACTAATTGTAGTACATACAAGGTGATGCAAAAGTAGTGCTTCAACTTTTTTGTTAATGAAAAAAATCGGCTATGTTTGTGTATTTGTATTGTAAACATTATTCGCAAATAGAATCGAATTTTTCATTAAAAAAAAAAGAGTTAGCCTTAGAAAATCGGGTTACTACTTTTGCATCGGGTGATTTCTTTTGCGCCACCTTGTATTGTTGAAAAAGTTGCACTGCCATTTAAGCAAATATGTATAAACAAATGTTTATTAAATCAAAGCTGAGAATTCTATTGCTATTGCTTCCCGTGTACATAAGCGCCATCGCAAGGCTTACTCGCTCTCTCCATCAAGCTCCCTGCCATTTAAACAGAAATGAGCAGCAGCCAACTTTGCATGCCACTTTTGTTTCATGAATAATTCAATTTTTGAGCTGTTTGTGAATTTCAAACGACATCATACTCATCCACTTTCCACACTGGCTGTTGCTGTTGCTGTGTTTTTTTTTTCTATTTATATTTTTCCTGTGGCAGTGGGCGAGTGTCGGAATGAAGTTTTTCGCCAAGTCAAAAACACTAACAAGCCTAATAAAATTATCAAAAAAGGAAGAAAAGCTGAGCTCTCAGTGCATACATATATCGAGGTAGATGAAAATAACAGCATAACAAATTTGGATGTGTCGCTAAAACCAGCAACGACAGTTTTTGCCAATTTTCATTTAATTTATGCTTTACACGCTTAGCATGCCGAGGAATAAAAAAAAACATCTTAAGTTATGCTGACATTATTGACGTAGGTGTTGTCCTTGTTGTCAGATTTGTTGTAGTTATGCAGTAACGACAATATTTTTCGATTATTACTGTCAACAACAAAACACTTAAGCACGCGTTCGTCCTTAGCGCTTTGTTCACCTTTGCTACGGCTGCTTATCCTTTGGCTTCTAACTGCTACTATAGTGTCACTCGTAATTCATCGTTTTGGGAATATTGTCATTTGGGATTTACTGATTTCTTGTAGCTGCTCCTGATATTAATTGTCTAAATCCTTTTAGGCCACCTTCGCGTTTGTTGCAATTAAATCTTCACTCACTTCGTTAATTGCTGTTTGTCTTTTAGTTTTCCCAGCACGCAAACTAAGTAGCACCAAACCATTATCAACAGCATCGTTGTTATCAGCATCAGCATCAGCAACACACCCACACCATCTTTTTGTGTGTGAATTTTAGAAATCTTGTTTTAGTTGCTACCGTTCTGTTGTTCTTTAGAAGTTGGCACTCACTTCAAATGTAAACTCTAATACATGGTGGATTCCATTTTACATTTTAAACTTTAGTGAAAAGTAAGGCTCTTCATTTTCTTGGATTGGAATAATATAACTTGATTTTGTTTTGTTTATATTTCTCTTTCTTGTTTAACTCTGTATTTAAATGTTCGATTAAATTAGAGTTGATTATTGAAGGTGGGCGTTTTATAGTATATTACCTGATGACTACAGCAAACTAAGTATTCTTCTGATTATCCATGATTAAAAAAGAGAAGTTACATCTTCCCTGCAAGTAATTTAGAAGAGCAGTAAACAAATTGAATGACGCCTAAAGTTAATTAATTGACAATAAATAATTGGTATTTAAATGGAATTTAATTTTTTGCAGTCTTCAGATGATGGAGGGCTGCAACACTGCAGCTGTTGCCAAATACAAACACATCTATCTCCTCGTTCTTTGTTGCTGTCATGGCAATTGTCTGCCAAATGAAATGACCAAAGTTCGCAGTGAAGCAGTTATCAGACTTAGTATAAGTATTCTCTAAATTAGTTAACGAATGTAGGAAGTTACTCGCCACTCTAAGTCATAGACTGGGCGTTGATTAGCCTTATCTGGGTTTGAAGTCACAGGAACATTGAAGGCATGGAAGGATCTCCTTTGGATATAACTCAGGCGAAATCAGTAGGAATTCCCCCTGAATAAAATTAGGGCTGACACACACTTCCTTACTTTTGTAGAAATGAGATAGAAATGACTTTCCACATGTGCAGTAACCAAGAAAACATGTCTAAAATTTGACCACAGTAGAAGCCGTTCGGATTCGGCATTAAACTGTAGGTCCCTTCCATTCATGTACAAATATAACACGCACAACATGAGTGGATGCGAAAAGCACGGACTAGGCCCTCCATGGGCTGTTGTGCCATCAAAAGTAAGTAAAGTAAGAAGCAGATACCTACTTGATCACACACGATCCAAGGTAACAACATACCCAATCATGGATTAGCTCCAGACAACAAACAGCATCTATTGACGCAGTGAGGATTTTGAACCAAAACGGCGCTGTAGCGCCGAATGAATTTGAATTTCCTCCGTGAGGAAGTAGCCCCAATACCTACATACATGTCTAGAAGTTTTAGTCTCCTTCTAGCCAGAGATTCACAAGGCAGTGTTGGACGGTTTTCTTTCGGTCCGATTCGCACACATTGCAGCTGTATACTAGACAAAACTTAATTTCATAAGCGGTAAGTGCACGGAAAGCCAATCTGCTGTTAAACACAAGTTTATTCGTACTCCTTGATAAACTGAGTTACCTGTGTTAATACCCGGGGTTCTCCCCCAAACCCTTCTGTCGCCTGTGAATTTAGGTCTTTTCAGTTCCCTGATGATTCTTTGTCTACCTGGGAATGTTAGCTTGAAGTTGTGGTAGTACTTGTGTCGCAGAAGTCATCATTAGATTAGGAATGCCAACATTTTCATATTTATTGATTTCCATTTTCCTTCTTGTTCAAAGGCCACGGAGGACGTTGAGCGCACTGCTCCTCTGATGCAACCACTTGCTTCTCTTGACTACTGCTCTTTTCTGCTTCTATTTACTCCTACAGATTGGTGCGGCATAGGCAGTTATGAGTCTGGCTTCTTCTTTTAATAATAATTTCCACTTTGTTAATTTTCTTGAAATTATCATTTATCCCTGATTATCTGCACCATTTTGTCACGAGATTCTACTGTTACATATACCTACTATTTAATTGCTAGCATTTATATGTAGTTTACATCCAATTCTATTTAAATGCCAACAGACTCATTTACATATGTATATCTGCCAAATCTTAATGATTTCATCTGTAGTTATTCGTGCCCGTATTGTTTGTAACCTAATTGAAATTAAGTTTATTCACAGCAGCATTGAACATTCATATTTATCTACCCTCTTCATTTCTTCATTTCAGAAGAGTAGATTCTTTAACTTCATACATTTAAGTAGTACATACATATATCTGACGTACTGCTGATCGATAATATCTTGCACCACAAATATTTAACTCAACTTTGAAAACACCACAAAGTGTCTCTTTTTTTATAGGTACTCATTCAGCATTAAACTTAAAATTTTCTATACATACTTTATGCTACCCACACTCCTGCCGACTTTACTACCTACCATACATTTTCTGTGTCATAATTCTGACAATTCATCTGTTAAAATAACTGTTTTTTAACTTTAGTACCACCTACTTATATTGCGATTTTACCGAGTGTAAGAGGCAAACAAGAATGAATACTGAGAATATTACTGCAGGAATTGCATAGCTACGAACGAGTCGAAGGATAGTATTTGGTTGGCACTACTATATACCTTCAATGTAAGTTGCTCTACAACGAGCAGCAAACAAACAAATTTGTTGCGGCAAAAGTTTTCATTTTAATAAATTTTCACGATTGCGGTTAAGTTGTCAGAAAAGTAGAACAGCGAATAAATGTGTTCGCAGTGACGTTACAAGTGCAAATGAAGTGAAAGTAGATGACGAGGAAGAAGAAGAAGGAAGAAGCAAGTAAAATGGTCTCGCTTTCTCACACTCATGTGTCGCATAAATAGAGACTCTAAGTTGGAAAAAGTTGAACTCAAAAGGAAACAGATGTCAAGAAGTTATGATTTTAGTGCAAGAAAAACGAGATGAAGGAAAGTTGCGACAACTTCTTCGTCTACTATCGCAATTCTCTTGCATATGCCAACTGACAGGCAGAGGTTAAAGTATAGAGGAGTGAGCTGAAGGCGCAGACCATTACGAGTATGTTTATGTGCGCAATTTTCTGAAGTTTATATTTATTTTATGGTTTTTTAAGAATTACTCTATTAATTTGCTTAGATCAAATATACTTCTAGCTAATATTTTGATTAGCGTAATGACTTCTTCTTTCTTCTTTTAAGTGCATAACAGCCCATGGAGGGCCTAGGCCGAGCTTTTAGCATCCACTCATGTTGTGCGTGTTATATTTGTACATGAATAGAAGAAAACTACAGTTTTATGCCGACTCCGAACGGCGAAGTGAAAAGCTGTTCTTAGGCAATTTTTTCGCTTGTAGATTTGCCATTGCCTGCCAAGAGTGTAGTGGCGTAGTGTAGAAACATTTTTTTTTATACTTTTAGATTTGGCTTGTGCCGAGATTCGAATACCAGACACTCTGCGTAGCAGGCCAACACACTACCAACTACACCACAGCGATCACTAACTATGTAACAATTATGCGTAATGAATTAAGAAGTTAGAAAAATATGTTTGACAATTATACATTAGATTACTAAATCTTACTAAATAACTAGTAATCTTCTATGGTTCTCAAACTTACTTGTATTTTTGGGCGGCGTTGCTCTTCACTGTGTTTTTGATTGTACATATTTTTTTTTTCGAGCACAATATTCAAATAAATGCTGACATGGATTGTATCTTAATCTGAAATTTGACGTTTAATACGATAAAAATTATAAAATAAAGGAAACCAATGTATATTTTACTTTGTAGGTTAGAAAATCGACAAACAATTAAGCACAATCAGTGTTGCCAGACGTCCTGGATAAAACATCGCCGATGAGTGAATTGGGGTAAAATTCAAATTGAATCAATCTTGAAATTTAGGAAAAACTAATTCCTTTATAACAATGATTGAGAACATTTTTCTTGAAACCGATTTGAACCAGTTCCAGTATTAGAATTGAAAGTATCGGTTTCGGTTTCGAAGAACGAAACGGTTTTAAAAGATTACGGCTTCGGTTTCATTCCGTCAGCAAAATAAAAACAAAAAACAAAAAAGCCGAATGATTCAGATTCAAAAGAAGCTGTAAAATATGATTCATTATAATTAATTAAAAAAATTAATTCTACCCATGTAAGATGCAAAAAATTAAACAAAGTTTCTTACTTTACTTTACTTACTTTTAATGGCACAACAGCCCATGGAGGGCCTAGGCCGAGCTTTTCGCATCCACTCATGTTGTGCGTGTTAAATTTGTACATGAATGGAAGGGTCCTACAGTTTAATGCCGAATCTGAACGGCGAAGTGAAAAGCTTTTCATAGCAATTTTCACTCTTGTAGGTTTGCCATTGCCTGCCAAGAGATGGTGCCGTGTATTTCACAGAACCTCATTTTTTTGCTTGTTGTTTTTTTTTTTTTACTTGTAATTGTAAAGTAGAGCATGCAAATTTTAAATTAGAGCTTCAACGGTAACGTAATTGTAGTCAGGTCAAAAACAACAAAAACAATAACAACGGAAACTTTAATGTAGAAAAAATATGTAAAAGTACAAGAACAACATTAAATGTTGCGCATATTTTGAATAATAAATTGTGAATAAACTAAACTAAGCGAAATTGAGTAAAGGAAGGCAGTGAAAACTTTTCGCATTGGCTTAGTTTTACTTTGATAACTATTTTTAGATAAAGTCAACCACTAAATTTTTGAACGCAAAGTTTAACGCTTAGAAACTTTTCCAAGTTAAGGATATTCACTATAAAGGACAAAACGAAAAGAATTGATCAGGGTGAAACACATTTTCAAATTAATCTGCTTATAAAATTGATACAAATTGTTGTTCCATTTTATGTACATTAAAGTGGGCGGGGAAAAAATGTTCTGTTTTAGCTAGAGCCTAGCGCGATAAACCGTTTTTCGAGTGCGAACACTCCTCGTGATCTGGAGCCACTCAATTTTGCAGAATTGAAATTTATGTTTATTTACATATTAGGTACTTTTTAAGCGTACGCAAACTGTTGCAGATAAGTAAACACTTTAAAATATTTCCAGAGGTAGATTCCAGTAGATCTACTGGGTATGGCATGAAAAGAAGGAAAATCTTTTTGAATTCGCTCACAAAAGTCTGATACAAAAACACAAAAAAAAGCAAACATACAACATCATCAAAGCTGCTCAAAAAGGTCAAAGGTAAATAGGACACAAGTTATAAATTTTTTCATTACTACAGAGGCGCATGGTGGAGAATTTGTGTGCTGATTTTCTTTGTTTTTAAATTTGCATAAAACTACAAAAACGGAAAAATTAGGAATGTAATCAAATTGTGTGCAACAAAAATATTTGTGGAAATACCCAAGCTAACTTTAATTCCCCCCAACAACAGGAAAAGCAAATACAATTTATTAAATATAAATAGTTATTTAATGCAAGGAGGAAAGGAAATGTTAAGAGCTTCCGGAAAGCTTTGGTAGGTGGCAGGATTCTTATAGAATCTATGGTTAGACTTATAGTCTGTTATGTTTTGGTAAATATTAGTTTTTGCCAAAAGTGGTATACATAAATATCTTTAGGTTTGACAAGTAGCAAGAGCTACAGTGCCAGAGCATGAATGGATACATGGGAGAACATTTTTGGGTTACGATGACTAGCTAATAATGTTGGGAAATCAAAAAGGAAAAGCTCACAACGTTTATACTCATTAAACTAAATTTAAATTTGAAAATGAGTTAATAAATTTGAATCATAAGTTTTAGAGGTTTATCAAATTTCTGCAAAAATTGTATGAAAAGTATAAATTTTGGTAAAAACTTCTTTGCATTTGACCCACAAAAATTAGTCGCTGTGGCGTAGTGGTAGTGCTTTGGACTGCTGCGCAGAGTGTCCGGGGTTCGAATCTCGGCACAGGCAAAATCAAAAAATTGAAAAAGTAGAAAAAATAATTTTTCTACACGGCACCACCTCTTGGTAGGCAATGGCAAACCTACAAGAGTAAAAATTGCTATGAAAAGCTTTTCACTTCGCCGTTCGGATTCGGCATTAAACTGTAGGTCCCTTCTATTGATATAACACGCACAACATGAGTGGATGCGAAAAGCTCGGTCTAGGCCCTCCATGGGCTGTTGTGGAATGAGTAAAAACTTTTCTGGGCTTTTTCTTTTTGATTTCTCGACATTGTTGGCTATTTATCATAACCCAAAAATGTTTCCCCATTCGTGCTCGCCACTAATAAAGTGCTGTCAGCTAATAAAGTTCGACTTGAGTTGTAAAGGTCAATGTTATATAAAAATTCCGTTTGACAATTAGAATTACTCTATGCTTACATTGAACGAAGGCAAATTAGGAGACTGATCGATCAAGCTATGCCAAACCGTACTTCTGGCATTTATTTGAAAACTTTATGTGTTCTACCGCTTACGAGTGTAACCTTATCAGTTTCATTGAAATGCTAGTAGTGTATGTAGAAGTGAAAGGAAATTAATTAAATTTCATTTTTTTTATTTGCAAAGTAAAATCAAATGTTTTCCTTTCATTTTTCTCTTCAGTATTGTTCATTCAATCTCATATTTATTTTATTTTAACAAACGACAAATATCGATTAATATAATGTCAACATATGCACTCGTATGTATATGCGCTTGATGCCATTCCTGGTAGATAGCATATACATACATTCATACATACATACAAAACATACATGCATACTCTTTTGCATCTGCAAGTAAACAAACAGCACACATCAATGCCGGCCCTTCAGTACACAGCCACTCCCTCATCCAGTCACCTACACTCACTTTTATACGTTCATTAATTTAAAAAAATTATACAAGAACTTGTATTAATATGCACTCTGAGACTCACATACACTCACATACACTCACACACACTCACACATACAATCATAAGAGTACCTAGGAGTATGCTCGTACGTTGCAAATGTTTAGATTCTAACGAACATTTATGTTTAGGTACTTGTATGTATGCCAATCTAATTGTGAGCACTTACATATACCATAGTGCTTACCAATATTTTGAAAATAAAGCATCAATTGAAATGCAGTAAATTTAATTCAAATACTAACAGGGCAAAACATTCGACTATAAAATCAGATCCCTACGGAATAGATCCCTATAAATTTATTTATTTTTATTCTCCATAAGAAAAGAGAACAGGGCGGGCCTAAGAAGACTTTAAAGTATAAATAAGGTTAAAGGAGACTTTAACATAAAAGATTACGGGCTTCATTTCAGTTCAGGGCATCGCCAACTGAGGGAACACATACGAAATCAAAGGCATACAACAGCACATTGTCCTTCACTACGAGACACTCACTCACTTGGAAGAAGAAAGAAAGAATAGATAGATAGATAGATAGGGCAGAACTGATTAGATAATTTCATGGAACCGAAGTTCTTACTGATAATGCGCTATCTAAATTGTTGTAAAATATACTTACTACACGCACACTACACCCATTTTATCTACCTATCTAAGGGGTGATTACTTAGCAACAAACTAAATGCTCCAGGAATGGAAAACTTACGTACTTAAGTTCAAAGCGGAATTGAGCAAAAACTCAAATATTGTGCCCAAGCCAATTAATAACGAGCAGAGTCGGGATATTGGGAGGACATTTTTTTTTTGGCTAACCCTCTTGTTCTTAAGTAGGCCTCTAGACAACCGTTACCAAAACGGGGGTAACCACCACCAGAACACTAGTCGGGAGTCTCTATCGTATCGTATAGTGAACTCCCCAAACTTTCATAATAATTTCATAATCGGCCATGAGCTGCGATGTGTACTTCAGCCGCTGGAAGCAAACAAAGTCCAAAATGTTCGAAAATCTGGAAAATTAATTATTTAGATTAGGTTTGATTATTTTACTTAAAAATAAAAACAAAAACATAAAATACTTCCCGTGATAGTAACGGTATATAAAACAGTCTATATGACCAGCTAAGAAGAGGAACATTTAATATAAAATGTTTAATCATTAAAAAGAAAGTAGGTAACAGGCTCAAACAACCACAATTGCTTTGATAGATCCCGACTTCCCGACTTCATAAATCCACTCCAATTGGGTTTTTTTTTAAGATTTTGAGAATAGATCTGTGTTTTTACATCGATATTTATCTATTATAGAAGGGCAAATTAATTACTAGAAAGGCAAATTAATTTATTATTGATTTCTAAAGGGTGATTTTTTTGCTACTTGGTTTTTGACGTTCGTATTTCTGACAGTTCACGCGTGATTCTTGACATGTGTCAAAAATTCTCAGTTTATTTTGCCATTTCATCAGACTTACGCCTAAACAACGTTTGCAAATTATTGAAATTTATTATCAAAATTCGTGAAAAATGTGTTCGCAAGCTAAGTCCTTTTTGGCTCAATGTGAATAAGCAGAATTGCCGCATTTGGAGTGAAGAGCAGCCAGAGGCAATTCAGCAGCTACCAATGCATCCCGAAAAATGCAATATTTGGTGCGGCGGTATGTTATGGGCAGGTGGCATCATTGGTTAATGAAGAATGATAACAGACTCTTTTTTTTGCCGAAAATACAAGAATTGGACTCGGCCGACATGTGATTTCATCAGGACGATGCCACATGCCACACACATGCACGCGAAACCATGCTTTAATTGAGAGGCGAATTTGGTGTGCAGTTAATCTCACGTGTTGGTGCAGTTAATTGGCCATCAAGATCTTGTGATTTGATCCCGTTAGACTATTTTTTGTGGGGCTATGTTAAGTCTCTTGTCTATAGGAACAAGCCAAACACGGTTGCTGCTTTGGAAGCCAACATTGAATGCGTCATTGGGGAGATTCTGAAATTCCGGCCTAAATGTGTGAAAAAGTGCGCCAAAATTGGACCTACAGAATGGGCCACTTGAAGCGTAGCCGCGGGCAATATTTAAGTGAAATTATCTTTAAAAAGTAAATGGCAGGAATTGATTTATCGATGCAAATAAAAATTTCATTCTCTTTTGCAAAATTGCTGTGTTTTTTTGAATTTACAAAACGAAGCTCTTAAAAAATCACCCTTTACAATTACAAAGAGTAATCGAAATTACGTTGCATATATGATACGTTAGTCTTGAATGGGTTAGTCAATTTTATTTGAAAGCTCTCACCAGCACTACAAAAGACTCTTGACGTCTGCGTTTTCAGCCTATTAAACGCAGTGAAAGGTAATCTTGCGGCTTTTTACTTCATTGTCGCTACCTTGGTGCAGCAATTCAAATATTTACCAATGGGCACATTAAAAAATGTAAATGTTGTACCTTTCCAAAAGTGAATCTCGGTTTATTTTATGATAATTCCCAAAATAACTCGGCTCTAGCGATAACCGTTCATGAGCAGGATTGTTTCGATAAAAGCCTTTAAAAATCATCTTTTGTATGCAACATTTTTCTTTTATTTATGCTACTTTTAGCATAAAAAAGCTTCAAATAGTAGATGTTCAAAAATTAAAAGGTTTGCATAAAAAGTCTGCTAAAAATTACGAAATTCGATTATTTTTCATAGGAACCGCATAAAAATGGCAAAAAAAAAGAAACTTATTATCTCGATCTGAAATATTCCCAATATTTTTAAGCAGCTCTTAAACGTTTTCGAGTATCTAGTATTTGTGTTATTTCATTTTCCTAAAAGTAGCATAAAGCAAAACTTTTCCCTACAAAAGATCACTTTTAACAGGTTTTTTCAAAAAGATCTAGCTCACGAGTAGTTATTGCTAGAGCCGAAACCAAGGTTACTTTTTAGCATGGTACTGGAAAACACTTTCTGCACGGAGTGTGAGGCTCCTTAATGTACATAACTGCTGCTCTTGGTATTTATGATGATGGCGACTACGGTAATGATGATAATACTGCAAATATGTGTGAATCATATAAACATATGTTGATAATGAGCTATGGTACGTACATACTATACGTATGTATTTAGCTGACTGCCGCGTTGTAATAGATGGTTGTAATAGAGTGATGATGCAAATTAGAGATGGGCGCGCGCCGTGATTTTCGTGGTGGCACTCAAAAATGTCGTAAGCGTGCGGGAGTGAGTTTTTCGTGCATAAATTCCATTTTTCCGTTGCTATTAAACTAAACCACTAAACATTTATTGTTATTGGATTTTTTTCCCCACTTGGGTTTGGTGTCCACTACCATTAAACATTTATTTGCACTGAGATTTTATTTTCACTACCAGTCCAGTACCTTTAAACGTTTGGTGACCACTGCAGATTTAGTTGTAGTGAAAACCATAGTACAATAAAAATTTTGTTAATAAATCTCCGGTCTGATACGTATTGTAAGAATATATTATTAGTATTTAATTTGCTTTTTTATGAAACAACTCAATTGCATCCTGGCAGGTAGTTGATTTCTTTGTGGAACTTGGCATTGGACATAAGTATTTACCAAAGATTAGTGCTGAAAAACCAAAAAAATAAATTACAGTTTTCTTTATGATTATTTTCCGTGAGTGTTCGTGGGTGAATCGTTAATTTTAGCTAGTGAATATGAGTGAGCGTGAGCGAAAATTAAAAACTTGCGTCAGCGTACGCGATTTGAAAATAGCGTCGTAATCGTGCGTGATCGTGAATCACTCACGTGTCCATCTCTAGTGCAAATGATGTTTGTTGCGTACATGCGTGAAGCTACTTTAATAATGGAAATGATGGTTGTGGTGTTTCTGTTGCTGAGATCATGTTTCTTTTTGTTTCATAACATCCTCGAAGATTGGCAGCGCCTTTGTCATCATTGTTCTCGTATTCTGTAATAATATAAATTGTATATAATCCCAAAAGCTTGCTGCACACCAGTTCACGCCACAATATATTAAGCAAACATGCGTCAGATATTTTTCTTCACACACATAGGCAACGTTGCCGTTCGTACATTTGGTCCATATCCTTTTCCTTTTCCTCTTCCTTTTCTACTTTTATTTATATTTATGACGACTATCTTTGTGTTGGCCGGCTGATTGCATTTACTATTAATTTTACTCTTGTTGAATGTTGTTTAGTCAGTGTTTTGTAAATATAAATCATTGTAAAAAATATAGCAGCTATTGTTCGTTCTTTTATTTAATTTACGATTCAATTTAGCCTTAGCCTCTGGTGCAATCATGTTTCTTTTTGCGTCTACCGATTTTTCTCATTTACTCAAACACGCAAAGCTGTGAAAGCTAAGCTCCTTACTGGCTGAAGTAATCCTAGTTGCTGTAATGCTTTTCGCATCACTTCCCCCGGCACTGCCGACCCTGTCCATACTCATTCTCATAGTCGCCATCGTCGACATCGCAATCATTATTTTGTTACCAATTATCGCGGCAAGTGTTTGTTTCATTTTTATCGTATTGATAACACCTTTTCCCAACCTCTATGTACGCCATTCCTTTTTGATTTTTGCTCTTTCCTTGCCCCATTTTATGTGATTGCATTTAGTATTTTGACTGCTTTTGCTTTTAATGTTTGTTGTTACTTGTTGTTGGTGTTGGTGTCGTTTTTGTTGTTGTTGTTGTTGTTGGTGTTGGTGTTACTGTTCGACTTGGTTGACTGGTGTACTTGTGTTTATTTTATAGCTTGGGTCAAGGTTCTTCGATTTTCTGTCTACCACCTTTCATATGTTGTTGTTTGAGCTTGAGCTGGTTATGTAATGGGATTTAACATGCACATACAATCGCAAGTGTTTGCATGTGTTTGTATGCTACTGTAATTGCATTTAGCTGGTTCTCTTCTCATGCTCATCTGGTTACTTGCTGGCAGTTCTCTTAGTCAGTATTGTTGCTGCTATTTTTGGTTTTATGAATAGTATAATTACTTATGTATTCATGAGTATAAGTATCTATTAATTTAGTTAACTTGGTAAATTGATATCCATTCTTTTTCGCTTTTACTGAAATATGTACTCGTATATATATATATTAATTGTGAATGCGAACCAAACTTTATAATTACTTACCTTCATTTAGCAGTTAAAGAAACTGCTGGATACTATGCACACCATACCACTTTCATTTTTAATCTAATACAGTGATGGGCACACACACATATTACCACATATTGCGCTTGTGTGTGCAGCAGAGAGAAACGAAGTTCAACTTGACGTATTCTCTGTATTTGCAAAAAAAGGCAGCGAGATCTCGCTCCAACAAGTGCTAAACAGCAACTGATTTGTTTTGCTTCGCCGAAATGAGAACAGAGCAACAGCCGAACTCGCACGATCGAAAGCCACACGAAGAATCTTATAGAATTGATCTAATAGAATTGGAAAACTAAATATACTTTTCTGTAACCTCTGTCACCATTACTATGGCTAACTATTATATATAGATGGCTAAGTTTAACACAGGGGGGATTAAAGTAGTAGCGTATGCGGATGACGTGGTGATTATAGTCTCAGACCTGATTACTTTACTTTTAATGGCACAACAGCCCATGGAGGGCCTAGGCCGAGCTTTTCGCATCCACTCATGTTGTGCGAGTTATATTTGTACATGAATGGAAGGGACCTACAGTTTAATGCCGAATACGAACGGCGAAGTGAAAAGCTTTTTCATAGGCAATTTTTACTCTTGTAGGCTTGCCATTACCTGCCAAGAGGTGGTGCCGTGTAGAAAAATTATTTTTTCTACTTTTTTTGATTTTGCCTGTGCCGAGATTCGAACCCCGGACACTCTGCGTATCAGTCCGACGCACTACCACTACGCCACAGCGACCACTCAGACCTGATCCCAAACGTAATAACTGAGATTATGGAAGGGGCTTTGGATTTACTGAGTAACTGGACTGTAAATTGAGGCCTGAGATTAGATGAAACTGTTCAATACAAAAACTAAGATGCGAAGCTTTAGTCTTCCCAAATTGGCTGGCCAAATACTTAAGGTCATGTTTGACACTAAGCTCAGTTGAAAACCTAACATAGACTGTATAGCCTTTGATATTTGCAAACGAGTTTTCTGAAAAGGAGGAGTCTACGTCCACAGATGACTCTTTGGTCATACACATCCATTATAAGGCCAACCCTGACGTATGCATCATTAGTATGGTGCCATGCTATGAGTAAGGCATACAACCAAAAAAAACTATGATGAATTCAACAGTCAACATGTAAAGGTATTACAAGTATTATTGATTTTTGCCCGACGGTAGCTCTAAACGTGCTAGTATACTTGCTTCCTATAGAACTATATATCAAAGCTACCGCAGCCTCAATTGCAACTAGACTGAAATACTTAAGGTCGGAAATATGGTACAGAATTGCGGAAAACTACGGACATAGCAGGATTTTATTACAGGTGCTGAGCATACAAAAAAAAACAACACTAATTAGAGTAGTATTACAGTATCTCAATATTGCCGAGTCTCCTAGATTCCAGGACGAAGTCGAGGTTTTCCAGGCCGAACTTCTGGCGAAAAGAGAAGCCTACAAAGCACTGACTTTGAAGAGCACTAAAATAACTTTCTACACCGACAGTCGAGCGGCTGTTAAAGCTCAGTAGGCTCAGACTTTATATCCTCTAAATTATGTAGTTAACCAATGCATGGAATTACTCGCCCCTCTAAGTCATAGGGTGGACATTGGCCTTATCTGGATTCTAGGTCGCAGGAACATTGAATGCAATGAAAGGGCCGTTGAATTAGCGTTGCAGATGAAAAACCTTTACATATGCCCCTTAACCACAAAAATACGGCCAAAATTTGACCGCATTAGAACCAGATAACCACTTGATCACACTCGAACTGACGTAGTCA
This sequence comes from Palloptera scutellata, assembly GCA_958295655.1. Classification (NCBI taxonomy): domain Eukaryota; kingdom Metazoa; phylum Arthropoda; class Insecta; order Diptera; family Pallopteridae; genus Palloptera; species Palloptera scutellata. The sequence continues at coordinate 69,057,454 of OY282450.1, forward strand.
GGACGTTGGGCAATTGGTGACCATGCGAGCATACTCCGCATCACACATAGCATGCACTGAGAGGCTCTCACTTTCTCTTTCAATATCGAAAAGTTCTCAAATTTCTTAATCTCACAGATTGGCTATAGACAACAAACAACATCCATTGACACAATACGGATGTGGTGCCAGAACGGCATTCTAGCACTAATTGAATTTACTCTGTGAGGAAGTACATACCTTACCTTATTTTAAAAAAATTTTAAAACTTTACTAATGAACAAATTCAAGTACTTAAATAGTTAAACTGTACAAAATTTTTATCTTTATAATTCCAGGTAAGGAAAATATAATGCAATCTGTTTCGTGGTAATGTAATAATGCACAGTAAGTGACATGAAGTTTATTATACAAATATTCATAACAAAATAAGAAATGTTTTATTAAACTCTTTGAAAACTCCAAATTGAAAATGTCAAGTTCAAAACTACTTAATCCTAGAGATTAGAAAGTGAAATGTTAAGAAAAATTACTCTAGCAATGGCCTAAATGTTTTAGTGGAAGACATGTGATACTAGTAGACTTCCAGCAAATTTGTAGTAAGACTTGGCTGAGATCCTTGAATAGTTTAAGCGATAAGTGGAGCACATGCTGTATAACATTTTCCACTGTCATCATTATAAGTATATTTGTATCACTTCATGAAGGACTTCGGGTTGACATTTGCATAATCTTCGTTTCAGACTACATAAATATCGAAGGAAATTAATTAGCTGGCTGATTAACATTGAATAATTAAATTATTATGTTGGCAACACGAACCGCTTATTTCTTTTAAATAGTCACGATTTCATGTATTCCATTTGATTTGTTTTTAAAATTTATATATATTTTTATTTAATTTGTTGGTATTCTTTTGATGTTTTTATGTACATTTGTATATCGACAGAAATATTTTTATTTTATAATTGTGATATTCACAAGGTGTGGTATGGCGTCAGTTGTCATAGATTTCATACAAATTTTTACGACATAACAATACGATATAGTATGGCACCTTGTGAATACCTCAAATATTTAGTTGGAAACTTTTTTATTTTATTTATTTTCATCTCATTATTTCCGATTTTATTTTTTTTTTGTTTAGATCCCCATCCTTGGTAGATTCATTGCTAACAGAAGCAACGTAAGTAATTTATGAGTAAATATGTATGTATGATATATAAAAGTTTGGGCATTAATTACCAGACCGTCGCTATACTTTACACCCAAGCAGCTTTACATTGTATCTGGTGACTGTGATGGCCAAATGTCGGTATCGAGTTTGGCTTGCCACGCGACGGTTTATTGGTCGCCGTAGTTAAAAATCGAAAAATAATACCATAAATACACATTTTTATAGATGGGAGAGAGGCAAACCTCTAATAATAGAAATTGCCTAAGTAAAATTTATATTGTTGGTCGCTTCCCTTCATGTACATACAAATATAATACGCACAACATGAGTGGATGCGAAAAGCTTGGCCTAGGCCTTACATGGGCTGTTGTGCCATGTAAAGAAGAAACAGTGACAGTCTGGTAATCAATGTACCATATGTATTTTTTAATATTATATAATTTTTTCATTAACTCTTACCACATGCAATTAATATTAAAGCGTTGAATAAATCACCCATTATAAGCGAAATGAGAATCGTGCTTCTTCTTCTTCTCCTTTTGCTCCTGCACAGAATATACTTGTAACGCAAAATTCAACAAGCACAATTTTAATGACATTAAACAACGTCTCTAGTGACATTCTCATCGACCTATCGAACTTGTCATGCCATACCATGGAGATAGCATTTAGGGTTTATACTTACTATGTACCTATGTAAGTATGTATGTAGATTAAGGTTGGTCACCAAAAAAAGTTGAAAGCGACCACCTATTTTGAAATTTTACCCCAATAGTGTTTCCCTAGGAGGTCTTCCAAAACCGCTAAATCAGTATTTTTTAACTTAACTTGGTTATTTGACGTTCAATTGTCAAGATTAAAAGTTAAGCTCTCTATGTGTGCGACCTTTTCTTTTCAGGTTTTGGCATATGATGTCGTTTTCGGATAATAATTTAAATTTTTTTTCGTTGAAAAGTTGAGTTAATGCTCTTAAAAAAACTTTAACCCCTGCGAAGAAAGTTTTTTTTTTCATTCGTAAACAAAACAGTTACAGACAATTTGCACAGAGCTTGTACTGAACCTTTTGAAAAAATTACTGATTTAGCGGTTTTCAAGACCGCTTAGGGCATAATTTTTCTTTGCCCTGCAACATTCTCGGAGTAAACTTGTAGATAGTGCCACACACAAATTTTTTTTTTTTACCCTAGGAAGTTACCCGGCCTAATGTACATATGTATGATGTAGGTATGTACTTATACATACTCGTATGCCTAGTATTGATCACTTAGTAGGACGCCTGCTCATCCACTTCTTGCTACTCTTTAAACAAAAATGAGCAAAATTAAAGCTTGCTTCTTTATCGATTAGTCGTTTTTAGCAATTCTCCAGTGCTCTTCATCAGTGACATGGCAAATGCCTTGTTTGTTAATTAAATTTGTTGATGATGTTGAATGCTGTGATTTTCTTCCTTCACTTTTTTTTTTTTTGCTTTGGTTGTAATCTATGTAAGTTTCTGTGTTTGGGAATTAGGAGCTGAAACTTACGAGTAGTTGTAGTTTTGTGTTGAATAGAAAAACAAGAACAAGAGAATTACCGAAAGGCTTAGAAAATAATTATTGTAGATTTTTAAGATTACGAGTTCGTATGCAAGTGCAGGTGTACATAGTTTGCTACTTTTATCCGAGGCTGTCTACTATGAAATTTGCATAAAAGGGTTTGATTTTTACTACGATAACACAAAGTCCTAAAAGGCTAGGGCCTGTTATTTGTTTAATTAAGTTTTATATATCTTGGCACTTGGCACGTGGCACTTGGCACTTTTCAATCAAACACATTAAGATGCGAGTGTAAGCCTGTATTTCTGTACTGTATTTCTGTATATCTTAATTAAATATGAGCATGATATTCGAAATCGAAAGTCACAGATGTTTTTCACATTTACTTTTTTCTTCATGCTCCTTCATTAACTAAATTCATGTATTAATTCTTGTTTGTACGAGTGGGTATGAAAATCCTTTGAATTCGTTTGCTGCAGCAGCACTTCATTCTGTTATAAATACTTGAGTTTTTCTTACAACATTTATAAATTAGTTTATGTCGTGCATGTCTGTTTCTTTGTTGTGGCACTTTGGCATTTTCTTTTTGCTTGAAACTTATGTTTTTATCCTTTTATCCTTATGCTTGCCTCGTTGATATCCTTTATGTAAAATTGATATTTTTATGCTTAATCTAAATCTCAACAAAGGAAAGTGTCGTTTTGCATTACGTGTAGGTGTATGCAAGTTATCGTCATCATTCAGCGGATATAAATACAACAGATACAAAGCCCCTGCTCTTAGCTGGTATTTCTGGGTAATTCTCCCTTTCATTTGGGACTCTGACATATGTCAGCGATTATATTTGTGCGTTGCGTGTACAATTTCATTTTATTTTTACTTTTTCTGAAACACTGAGATTTATTTTCGTATTTGCTCCTCAACCGAAACAATATAACTTAAAGAGAATAAAGAATTCATAAATTACAGCAAATATTCGTTATGGCGTGGTAAGGATCATAAAAAATAAAATTGTGCAGTCAGAATTTAATAGATGCACTCAGGCCCGGCAGTTCGCGTTCAGCCTTCAGTAGGTGACTAGTTCATCAACCAATAAAAAACAAAACCAACAACAACAACCATGATTACGACTAATAAAACATGCACCACACTTTTTATTTTATATATGTACCATACATGCACATTTGTTTTATTGTAATTATTTGCTCAAAGCAAAAACTGCACTTTTTTCTTACTTGATTAAGTAACAAATTGAAATCCAGTGTTTCACATTTCTCAATAGAAAAGCACTTTGTGACTAAACTTTGCCTGCCTAACAGCAAAATCTTCAAAGATTTTATACCACCAAACCGGGTTCAATTGTAAATTTTCTTTTATACTATATGTCACTGCCGAGTCTGTTTCAATATGGATAATTATCAATATTTTTCTTCTAACAGATAATTTCAGTTGGCTGCTATTCAAAACAAAATACATGGACTTGCCTAATTAAAGCGAAAAATCGTTTTTAAGTTGGTGAAAAATCTAAAAAAAATAAACGATCAATTAAATGAGGATCAATCGCTAAGTTAAACTGAAGTAAATTATGGTTGGTTTTCTCTTTCGAGACCCTTAAAATTTTTGCAACAAAAATGATAAATTTATATTTTATTGAACACATTTTCCGCGTGATTAATAATTACCCACCCACAAAATTCCGTGTGGTTTATTAGCTACCAAACATATCCACATTATTTGCCGGGCCTGGCTTTACTTGTTACTGCAGTAACTAAACTTTAAACATGGCTTCAATCCAATTGAAAGATGTAATTGTATTATCTATTCTCAGTATTACCTTTTTTCATCAATTGCATTATTTTTGAACTCAGCACTGAACAGATGTGGGTGATTGCCCTTTCGCACACCAATCAGAATGTGATCCTCGTAGTCACTAGTGTTTCTAATGTCGTAGTTAAATTAGCAATATTTTGGTTACACAATAAAACTGTTGTTTTCTGAGAAAAAACCATTTGCCATTTTGTTTCGGAAGCCGTAACAAAATTTTGATTGTTCAATGATTTAGCTCCGACAATAGAAACAATAGCTACTACTAGGACAACGTTCGCACAACATTGGATTAGGTTAGAGTGGATGTTCTATAGTAGGACTAACTTGTAACTAGGACCATTGTAATACCACGTGGTCTGTACCCACAGTTATCCTAATCTTTATTAGTAGGTATGTGGTGTACAAAACTTCAGACTCCCTGATGATGTATTTTGTAGTTTTAATAAAATTTTCCAAATCCCTGATGTCAGCAGATTCTAGGTCAGTTGTTAAAGAAGAGTTGACCTAAGGGTCCTAGTCTAAGTGCGGCAAGCACGTGAACAATTGCAAAGAATCCTCCTCCTCATCGAGACAGCATCTGCAGAACACGTTAGTGGGCATGACTACCAATCAGAGTATACCCTGTGATTATTGCTACAATATTGCTAATAGAAGATCTTCAATTTAGAGAAGCAAGAGAGTTTGATCTCCTCCAGTTGTAGGTTGGACAGATTTGTTGTGTGTGGGGAGGCACGTGTACGTTTCTCTCCAGCTACTGTCAATCTTTTGGCTATGTATGCTCAGTTTGCTTAGTTATACCTGGGTTTTGGGCCTCGTGAGGAGTAGGGAATATTATGCCTAGCCTTGCTATCTCATCGGCTTTGTAATTACCCGGAATATTACTATGACCTGGGACCCGGTAGAGGCGTAAGCGTATCATGAAACGCTCAGATATATCGTTTAGAGGTAGGCGGCATTTGAAGACTATCTTGGAGGTAGTGATTACACTGTTAAGTGACTTAACGGCTGCTTGGCTATCAGTAAAGATATAAAAATATCATAAGGTGATAGGTCACTGTAATTCAGCGAGTACATCGCCTATACTTTTGCCTGAAACACGCTGCATTGGACCGGAAAGGCGAAGAGAGATTTGAATGTCCAGTTCGTAACTGTAGTAGTATCCCAAAATGAACTAGAGTGAGCCCATGGTAAGACTGCGTTTAACCTTATGACCACAGTACTTGCGGTAAGCGGGGATAATTGCAAAGAATCCTTCTCCTCATTGAGATTTACCCGCAACATCCACAGATAGCAAGGGAAGCATGGTTTCTAGGGCGTTGGAAAAAGACGCAGTCCTGAGTGCCACTGTTGCCATTAGACTCGCCTTCCTTGTGAAGGCAATGATGCTTAGGCCACATCTATTACAACAGCTAGCTAACATAGACAGACCTCCCTGAGTTAACTCTGTTGACGTGCTTAGATAATTACCTCTATTTTCTTACACTTTCGGTAGAAAATTCCACTATTTGGCAAGTATAGAAAATTTTTAGTATTTCCCATCGTTGTTCAAGCAAATATCGACCGATTTCGTTAACCCCAAATGTAAAACTAATTTCCCTTCATAATAAGAAAGTAGCCACACTCAAAATAACCAGTAGTTAAACTTCCAAATATAAGATGGACCACCCTTTATGTGTATAAATATGCAAAAAATACCACAATAATTCAAACAAAAAAAACAACAGGCCACTACTCCGCTTCTTCTTCAATCTTTGTTATAGCTCCCTTATTTCCAAAATCCATATAAGTGAAAACTATTGTAAAGTATGTGAGAATTACAAGACAATATTTTCTTTGAGTAGTAGTATTTAAAGAAACTACCACAAACAGCCGATGTAAAACGGCTTTGTTTATTTTTTTATATTCAGACTACATACAAATAATTATTAATTGTATAAAGTTAACATGTTTTGAATCTATTATACATTAAAATAAATAATGTGAGAAAAATTGTTGCATGATCTAATGCATCTTGCGATTGGTTCATTAAATGCGTAATTTGCAGAAAAATTAAAACAGCCATCCTGCATTAGTTTTGAGCTAGTTCATTTAGCTAGCTCATTTTTGGCTAGGTAATATATTAGGTAATTTGTGAAACAGTGGAACTGTAAGCGTATTGTAGATTATTTTTTGTGTTTTGATATTTTTTAGCATTAAAACATAATAAGGGTATTCAATCAAATGCGTAAGTTTACTTCGGCTTACAAAAAATTGTCTACGTCGCTGATGAGCTTCAAAGCACTTTCAAAATGCATGTGTTTAACGTAATTTGAAAAAAAAAGAAGTGAAACAGCTAAACGAAACATTAAGATGCCTAAATTAAGTGAAAAAAGGAAAATTATTAAAGTGATTGAGCAAAATGCAATTCAGGAGCTGTACTTGCACATGCCTTTCGAAAAACGAATGATAATTAATTTATTGTAATTGTATTTGCTTTGTGGACCACTCGATTTCCGCCAAAAGTACATTGTTATTAACAATTTGTTGGCAAATTTTTGGCACTTTGCTTTCTATTAAATGTTTGAACATTGTTAAATTTTCAAATATACAGTCTGTTCAACAAAAAACGTTTTTCTTCAACAGACTGTATGTTACATTTATTTGAAAAAGTGTTTTATTTTTGAGAGCCCACACTTGGGCTTTCATTGGAGCCCACACATTCTATATGCGATTTGCATCTGGTAACAGAGAGGGCCAATCGAAAGTTATAATATTCTGATCCTCTTTCCACTTAGTGCATAGTTTACTTCTGTGCTTCGGGTCGTTATCTTCTTGTAATATCCAATCGATGTTATTTCTCCCATATAATAATTCAGCTGACTTTAATAGACAAATTATACAACTTCAGCATTCTAACGGCATTTAAATTTTCCGTGAAGCACTTAAGAAACTCAAATCCTTGGACAGAGAAGCATCCATAGACATGAACCTTCTGCGGATGTTTTACACTTCGTTGAATAATTTTTTCGTCATTTTTTAACCAAACATATTTAATTGGATTTAACAACACAAAAGTGGATTCATCTGTAAATATTACTTTGGTCCAATCTCGATCGATGTTTGTGTAAGCCCACTGAAGACGCTTTTCAACATGCTTTTGTGAAAGCAATGGTTTTGACAAAGTACTGCTACGTTTTATGCCTGATTGCTGAAGTCTGTCGCGAATCGTGTTTAAGGATATATCCAACCCCTTCTCCGATAAAATTTTGTTTGCTTCCCTTAAACTTATCATTGGAATTTTTTCAAAAAGCCCAACGATGAATTTATCCTGCCGCGTGGAGGTGGTAGGCTTTCGGCCTCTTCCTGAGTCGTCGTCAACGTTTCCTGTTTCTGAATAACCTCTTAACAAATGTGCAAGTAGTTTTAAGATATTTTGCAGTTTTTTTAACTGACCATTTAGGCCCTTGAGGATGCTTTGTTAAAAAGCTTGCCTCGAAACGTTTCTTGAACTGTACACTCAATTTGTTTACACGTGTATTTATGTAAAATAGCACATTCCGATTTTTTTGTTTTTTTTTGGAATTAACTGAGTAAGTGAGTAACGTTTTTTGTTTTGAATAGACTGTATGGAATATAAGATCATAATTTCGTACTTCAAATGTTTCCGGTACCTTTTAATATCAGCAATAACTGCTTCCAGAAGTGCGTGCGCTAGTATTCCTGTTCACCTGTGTGTTGGATTCAAACGACGTCGTTTTGCTTCAATTATCTGCAAGAAAAAAATCACTCAAATACTAAATCAAATAAAAATTATTCACTGAAATTTCCTTACCGTAATCATGACTTTTCGATTTAAGTATTTATTTTTGTGAACAGCTGATAGCATATGTACATAATTGCCAACTTTGTAAGGAAATTTTATATATGAAAATTTACGAAAATTCTTCATGTTTCCTCAATTATTTAAGAAATTTGTGGGGTTTTTTATGGTGTTTATTTCTTGAAATTCTAGGTGAGAGTTTTGTTAAGCTTTCAAACGAAAAATAAATAATTATATGAAAATATCATGGCAACTATGGCTGCTATAGAGCTGCACAGAGTTGCATTTTACGTTGTGTAAACGATTTACACCTCAAAATTGAAAAGTGAATTGAAGTCGGGAACAATTTTTGATGTAAATTTTTTTTTGCATAATATTTTGTTTAAAACTTAAAGGCAACTTAATTTTTGAAATACTCAATTCTCAGTCACATACAACGCACGTGGAAAATGTGCTTAACTGGTGTTTTGCAGTAAATTTAACTTCATTACATTTTTCCTTATTGAATTAACTTCTCTCCTGAACTCGTATATCAAAAGTTAAAACCTCATAAGCCGCACACATAAGCCGTCTACCAATTTTGGGTTTGGTGTTTTGTTTATGCGCACATCCCGAAGCTTTTCCCTTACATTTTTCCATTATGGTTTTTTATTTCACTTTAATAATAGGCACGTAAATTAGTTTTTTATGCCACATACTAAATATTTACGCACACGTACACACACAAACATAAATGTATATGTGTGCTTCATGTGAACCGAGACTCCTCAACTCCACCAGCTCCCTTCATCAAGTCTGCAGTTCTTCCTTTATTGCTTTCTTGTGGCTTTAGTTGTTTTTTTTTTGGCAATTTATCAAATATTCAATTTTTGCACTGGAAATACTTTCTACTTACTGCGTGCTACTTTCGTTCGGTTGGTTTCGCTGTTTACTGGCTTCTTATTCGCCGCTAATAGGATACGTTATTGTGTCACTGAGTGTATACACGAGTGTACTGTGCCTTGCACTCATCGTATATATGTATGTATTTGCTCTTTATTTTTAGCCAAAATTCATCTAAATAATGTTATTTTCCAAATGCAATAAATTTCCTTGGAATTGCCTTAAATGGATGTAAAAATAATAGTCTGCCTTTAACCGCAGTAAGTGCCCGATACAAACAACTAATTTAAGATAGAACGAATATACTTAATAAAATAGTTTCCCGCAAAAACCATAAAATCAAATCTTTCGTGGCAATGCTCATTGAAAATAATGATTGCTAGGCCCACATTCTACACACACCAGTGGCCAAATTACATCCAACTAGTGAAATTTCCATTATTCTCATACTTATTTGATATCCATATCAAGTCTTGATGCTAACGTCAACATATTCGCATGAAACTTACATCGTTGGAAAGGTAAAGTGGTGAAGCATCCTACAATATAAGTTTCATACCAATATAATTTGACTTTAACAGAGGAAAAAATAGGTAAGAAGTGTGTACAATACAACAACAATAAAGGTAGAGCAGTTTTTTTTTTCATTTTAACATTCACACAGTACAGAATCATTGGTAACCGAACACGCGGGAAGAGAGTAGAATGCTGTGAATGTAAATGTGCGCTCTTACTCAAGCGACCATACGAATAAAATGATGTACTTTTCTTTTGTTTTCACATTTCGTTCGAACATTTAGTTCGTCGTGTCCGAACGTCCTCAAATGATTCTGTACTGTGCAGTGCAAAATTGCTATTAAAATAAAAGGTGTTTTTTTTGCTACTTGGTTTTTGACATTTACATTTCTGACAGTTCACGCGTGATTCATGACATGTGTGACCGTAAAAAATACTCAGTTTGGTTTGCCATTTCATCATGAATAGACTTAGGCCTGAACAACGTTTGCAAATTATTGAAATTTATTATCAAAATTCGTGCTCTGTGAAAAATGATCGTCATAATTTTTGGCTCAATGGATACGTGAATAAGCAGAATTGTTTGGTGCGGTTTATGGGCAGGCGGCATTATTGGGCCGTACTTCTTCAAAGACGACGAAGGGCGCCATGTTACGGTCAATGGAGAAAGGTACCATTAGATGATAACATTCTTTTTTTTTGCCGAAAATGCAAGAATTGCACTTGGCCGACATGTGAGCAACATTTAAGTGAAATTATCTTTAAAAATTAATGGCAGGAATTGATTTATCGATCCAAATAAAAATTTCATGCACTTTTGTAAAATTGCTGTGTTTTTCAGAAAATTCAAAACCAAGCTCTTAAAAAATCAACCTCTAGACCAAAAAAACTACCAAAACATTAAAATCAACTACCATTGTTTCGAGTGTTGTGCCTACCTTGAATTTTTTCATCCCTAGAGTGTGGCCTCGATCACTGGGCTTTTCGACTAGTACTTCCCATTTATTTTTTTATTCTGGTGCCCGTGATGAATTTAGGGAAAAGTACTTCAACGGAGGGCACGATTTCTTATCTGAAACAAAAAATAAAGAGATAGAAGTTTTTTACTTTACTTTTTTCTTTGCTTCTCTCGCACAATATTTCGTTGTGTCGTTGTGCAATGAACCTAAATTTTTTTCATCCAAGAATTTGGTCATTCGTTTCACCAACATTCGTTTTACACTTTGGATCAATGAAATCCGACAGTTTTTTTTTTTTAAATACGAAATTTTTCAAAAAAAAAAAATAGGCCAGGATATCTGGATGAAATTTTAAATCGATCGTATGGATAGTTTATTTTTTATTGTACCCGGCAATTGTCAAAAGTGCAAAAGTTCGCGCAAACCTTAATGTGAAAAAATTATATTTAAAATAATGCCAATAAATTCATTGATATTAAAAATATTTTTCTCTCTTTTATTTCAATTTAAAGTTGTCCGCCTCTAAAAAATACCCGATACAAAAAGTTTTTAACGACTACTATCACAAATTTAAAGGATAAACAAAATAATTTTAATCAAATTAAATTCATAGAAATTCTTCCAACTTTATCTGCACCTCACAAAATGTCATTTGCCCCAATAGCTACCATGCAGCTCAACTCTCCGCACACACGCACACACACACACCAACTGACAGCTGCCATTGTCTCTTTGTCCTCTTGCTTTTCAAAAAAACCAAAAACATCTTATATATAGGTGTATATACATATTTCTACACATACATATATATGTATGTATGTTAAGGCGCCTCACTAAAAAATTTGTCATTGTACCCTGCTAAAAAATAGTTTGGAAAAAATAAAGTAATTACGATTCGTATTCGTTTTTCGTTCGGCTTACTTTACTTTACTTACTTTTAATGGCACAACAGCCCATGGAGGGCCTAGGCCCTGAACTTTTCGCATCCACTCATGTTGTGCGAGTTATATTTGTACATGAACGGAAGGGACCTACAATTTAATGCCGAATCCGAACGGCGAAGTGAAAAGCTTCTCATTGGCAATTTTTACTCTTGTAGGTTTGCCATTGCCTGCCAAGAGGTGGTGCCGTGTAGAAAAATTATTTTTTCTTTTTGATTTTGCCTGTGCCGAAATTCGAACCTCGGACACTCTGCGTAGCAGTCTAACGCACTACCACTACGCCACAGCGACCAATTTTTCGTTCGGCTACTTTTGGGAAAATAAAAGAAAATAAATAGGTACTCAAAAAATATTAGGTTTTCCATCAAAATAACTATTTTAACAAAAAACTACAAAATTATTTGAATTTTTTTTTGGAACCGCATAGAAAACATCATCGAAATGGCTTGAGCTCGTATCGAGTTTGGTAGCAAATTTTCCAAATGTTTTTATGCAGAACCTAATCATTTTTATTTATCCATCCACAGTTTACAAATAATTAAACTTTTATTTTCCGAAAACGGTATATGGTAAATATATATATTTGAGGTTTTTTAAAACGATCCAGCTCTATTTTTGATGGAGACAAGATATTTTGGAAATCATCGTGAGAGAAACCAAGGCTCATTTTTAGAAGGGTACAAAATAAATTTTTGTTTGTATGCAGCATGAGGCGGCTTAACGTGTTATGCATGATATGGGTAAATGATGCTATTTGTAAGTGCACAATATTCCAATCTCGTGCATGTAATAAAATAAGCTGACAATGCAATTCAACCAACAACGCAGCGACGAACGCCAAACTCACACCATTAGCCATATACGCGTGAACGTTCACATTCCACCTCCACCTCTAGCTCCGACCCCTATTCCCAGTCCTTCGAGCATTTCTACCATAATTGTGCATGTTTTGCTTCACTCTTGGTTCATTCGTAGTTATGTACGTTAGACAACGTTGAAAAAGTTCTCCTCCTAAAACACAATTTTAGCGCAAAAATCCTTAGATTTGCTTGTAACGCGTTTGCTTTCTCATTTTTAATGAAATGGCAAACATGCAGTGCGTCGTTGTATACGAGTAAACCCAGTGGTTAGAATTGAAATACAAATGAAGCGAGGGCTTAGTTAAAAATACTTATTAGTGTACCATGTCGTCGTGTTGCTGCGTTCGAACGCTGCCATCGTATTAAGTCATGCTAGAATTAAAAAAATTTGTTTCACTCGAGCCAACAGTTTGAACAAAATGCTACTGATTAGATTAGCCCATTAGTATTCCGCTTACAGCTGAGAAGTAACACCCCAGTTGCACAATTTCGGATTACTTCTTAAATACTTAATTCAAAGCGAGCAATAAAAAAAATTTCTTCTCGGATCTAAGAAAAAACAACGACACCAATGTACGACTAAGTAAATGTAATAGTTTTCTCTTTGAATCGACAACTCGTCAAATTGGGAATTTCTCTCGCTCAATTGTTCTCGATTCTATGCTTTCTTTAAAGTTTACATTTTATAACTAATACAGGGTGTTTTTTGTTATAAGTGTGATTTTCAAGAAGAAATAAAACGCATATAATTTAATGTTATGGCCAAGAATTTAGCTTATAAAGATAAGGATTTGCCATTATGTTTTGAAAACGACTTCGGGCAAATGGCCGCCGCGGGTGGTTCGAATAAATTCCAGCCGAGAGGCCCAATTTTCGACCACTTTTTGCAGCAATTGGGGCCGTATGTCAGTAATAACGCGCCGAATATTCTCTTCCAAAGCGTCAATCGTCTCGGGCTTACCAGCGTAGACAAGCGACTTCACATAACCCCACAAAAAATAGTCCAGCGGTGTTAAATCGCACGATCTTGAAGGCCACGCCACAGGCCCACAACGTGAGATAATGCGCTCACCAAAAGTTTCCTTCAATAAATTGATTGTTTCGTTGGCTGTATGGCATGTAGCGCCGTCTTGTTGGATCCAAAGGTCGTCCACATCAACATCCTCCAATTCAGACACGATAAAGTCATTAATCATGGCTCTATAGCGCTCGCCATTGACTGTAACACTATGACCGGCTTCATCTTTTAATAAATATGGACCAGTAATTTCCTCTGCCCATAGAGCACACCAAATTGTGACTTTTTGAGGATATAACGGCGTCTCAACAATGGCTTGTCCATTATGATTACTCCAAATGCGACAATTTTGCTTATTAACGTACCCATTCAACCAAAAGTGAGCTTCATCGCTGAACAAAATTTTCTTGTGAAAACAGCGCGAACCGAACTGTTATTTTGGTAATAAAGTTGCACGATTTGCAAACGTTGTTCAGGAGTAAGTCTATTCATTATGAAATGGCAAACTAAACTGAGCATAAATCAAGTGGCAGCTGTCAAAAAGACCAACTCCGAAAAAAGTATTGCCGGATTGAAAACTACATTTAAAAAAAACACCCTTTATAACTAAAAACAATAGAATAGGAAATAAGTTACTACAAGCTAACGAGAGAGAGAGAAAATAAAAGGACGAACATCGATGGTGTCCTCCGTTATTACTCCATTTGAGGGTCAAGCCTATTATTCTATGTCCTAGGTCGTGCTATTTATAGTCTTTATCCCTTAAAGTTATTGATAATATAGTGTATTTTATTAAATCATTACTTATCATTAAGGAGTACAAAATAGAAAGGTTCTGGAGCAATAGCGAGTAATCTATTGCTCGGTATTGAATGTTCGATAATTACTCGAACTATGATCCTAAGTTCTACTGGGACACTTTAACACTAATAAGTACATGTATAGTTATGAGAGTGTGAGTGTTTGTTTAAACAGACTGTAGGTTAGATAAGGTTAGGTTATTGGGGCTGCTTGAAAGGAACACACAATTGGTCCATTGCGCTACCAAATGGAGCGAGTTGTTTACTCCTGATACACCCTAATTAAACCATTTTTTGCTTTCGATGAAGCGTAGTTCTTTCCCTGATAACAGCGGACCCAATTCTGTGAGTCTTTCAAAGAAAGGTGCTCTCAGTGTTCTGTGGAAGACTGTAAATAGTATCTTTTATGGTGTTCTGAAGATTATTATTATTATCTGTTTATCTGCTGTTTATCCAGGTTCTGACATCTGGTATTTAATGTTCACCCAGATGATTTCTACCAGAATGCATAAGTGCAGAGCACTTTCCTTCCGTTCATTAGCCCATACCATTGTCCTTAGCTTTACTGGAAATTTAAGAGCTTTGTGTGAGCAATTTTCCTGCTGTTTTTCTGAACCTGATATTCGGTTTCGTTGGGTCCATATTCCTCTTGGTCGGCCAGTCGAGATGCGGTATAAAAACCAACTAGTATGTTAATATAGTATACTCTTTTGCTCATATTAACTCCTCTAGTGGAGGCGGAACAAAGGTGACATAGCCCAACTGTCCCGAATTTTGCAGGATGTCTCGAAATTCGGGTAGTTACCCGCCGTGGTGGAAAGGCCTCTGGAATACAGAATTGACTGCAAGCAAGATCAGTGAAATTGTTGGTTCGCCAGGATGTATTTTTTTAATCCGAAGTTTTTAATAAAAGTAATACCACGCCCTAAAGGCCCTGGTGCATGAGGAATTGAGGCTTTTAGGAAAGTATAATTACATCAGTTCACCCTATTGTAATCCATTTGGCTTTTAAATCATAAAGTACCATTCTTACACTTTACGAATATCACCCGTAGCCTTTATCTTTGCAAGGAGCATACATAAATATTTTCGCGTTGATCAAGCTTCTCTTGTACTGAAGCACCATCTATGGACTGTTAATATTTTGTGTATTATAGGCTTTTGGTCCAAGGGACATATGGTAAAAAGTTGATTAACCTTATAAATGAGGGAAGCGGAGTCTTTAAAAAAATTCAAATATGTTAAACATCTTAAATTTTCCTCTCTTCTCATAAAGAGATCTCATGATGGATGTTGCACCTTATATGTCGATCCACTCTATTGTCCATACATGTGTACATATGTATGTATTATATGTAAAGCGTTAATTAGTTCCCTAGTACTGTGTTCTGAATAATTATATTTTAATGAAATTATATAATAGAGTCTATTAAAGTGACTACTTGTGCTGGGAAGTTAAAAACTAATCAAATTTTTTTTGATTTTGAAGATTGAGTAAACCCGTTGGGAATTCCTAACTAATTTAGGCCCTTATATGAATCCTTTCAAAATATTATTCAAAGCTATGAAAATTCGGATTATAGTTAAATTCAAGGAATGAAACCATAACCGCTTAAAATCATTTCATTATTCGAAACCAAAACCGTTATATTTATCTGAATAAGAAAGAAACCGAAACAGATTCAAACACTAGAACCGGTTCAAATCGGTTTCGAGAAAAATGTTCTCGATCATTGTTATAAAGGGATTTTGTGTTCCTATATGTATTTCAAAAATTATTCAATTTGAATTTGGCGCCATACATGGCGGCGATTGTAGCCGTTTTCAGCGCCGCTCATCGCCGATGTTTTATCCAGAACGTCTGGCAACACTGATTGTGCTTAACTGTTTAACAATTTTCTAACCTACAAAGTAAAAAATACATTGTCTTTCTTTACTTCCTCATTTTTATCGCAATAAATGTCAAATTTCAGATTAAGATACAATCCAGGTCGGCATTTATTTAAATATTGTGCTCAAAGAAAAAAGGATATGCACAAAAAAAAAAGATCAGAAAGTTTGCAAACCATACCGGAACGAAACTGAAACCTGAATGAATGTTGAAGAACAAATAACCGAAATCGAAACGCTTGACAAAACTGTGGACCGGTACGGTATATTGATTCGGTTGCATTCCTTGGTTAAATCCAACTGATCTTCAATTCAATTTGTAGAATTGTTGAACTATTGCAAAATTATATTAATTGAAAAAATACGCAATACTTTCCCGCATATTCATTTGCTGCTAATTTAATATTTACGAGCATAGTGAACGCTTGGCTGCATCTACATACTTTGTTGATGGGATTTATGATGGTCGTGCACAGAAGCACACACATTTTTTAATATTCACTCGCATGAAATTAATATTTATTAGTTCTATTTTCTATGTGTTTTCCAATTAGCAAAGTATGTGCTGCGCAAAACAAGTTAAATTTAATTTATCTTTGATAATTGAATAAAATCGAAGTTTTGTATGTTACTCATACGCACAGTTGGATACTCGATATGCACGATTATTTCTGTTTTGCGTTAAAACTTTAATTTTATGAATTTTCTAATCTTTCTCGTATGCTTAATTGCATGAGGGAAATAAGAAAAGTTTGAAATCAATTTAAAAATTTTACATTTACATCTTCTCACTTTCTCTCTCGTTCTTTTGTGTGTAACACACTAAAAGCTAATAAATTTTATGGTCTTCGAGTAACTACCATAAGGCAAAAATGCATACTATGGTCGGTGCTGTCGCCACCGTTGCCATCATCGGCGTCTGTGTCGTATACTCTTCAAGCTTAATAAATTAGGTTTTCATAGCTGTCATGTCAGCATTGCGTATATGTAAGTAGAGCGGGCAACAGAGAACAGCAAAATGGGGAAAAAGGAAACAAATGAAAATTTGTTGCGGAGCCATGCTAGTGAGTACATTGTAATTAAGTGCGGTCAGTCATAAATGCGTTGTGAGCTTGAGAGAAGATGAAGCGAACAAAACAGAAGGAGCGAGGAAAGTTACCATAGTTGGAAAAAATGAAAGTCTTTAACATATTGTGCGCGGAAATACGATTTAAAAATGCTGCAACCATAAATAACTATGCCGCACTTCCTTTGATAATTGACAAGAGCATTTGGGTGTGGCAACTGTCGCCGCAGGGTTTGAATACTTGTGGCTTTTAATATAACTAATTGTAAAATATGATTGCAGTAATAATAAATATACTTAGTTAAAAGTTTACTCTATGGAAATGCTCTGAAGAGGTCATAAAATAACGAACAATTTTCAGCTTTTCTTTTCTCTACAATCGCTATGGGTGGACTGCTTTTTTTAACTCGATCTGTTCAGCAATTTCTGAAAAATAGAGCTCTACATCAGTTATCCGTAATATTCTAATGTAGCCACGAAATTGGAGATGGTTCACTGGGAGGCGGGTTTAATCTTTATGTATACATTAGTGGCGTAGGTACGGATAACGGTGAGGGGGGGGAGGGGTTAAGGGAATGTATCCCTTATCCTTATGAAATTTTTTTCTATTTTTCGACTTTGATTTTTTTCGAGCCATTACATGGAGCCAGAAAAAATATCCCCCACATTTCAAAATCCTATCTACGTCACTGTTATACATAATATAACTTACAACAGAACAATTTACAATTTACTTTACTTTTAATGGCACAACAGCCCATGGGGGGCCTAGGCCGAGCTTTTCGCATCCACTCATGTTGTGCGTGTTATATTTATACATGAATGGAAGGAACCTAAACTTTTAATGCCGAATCCGAATGGCGAAGTGAAAAGATTTCATAGGAAATTTTTACTCTTGTAGGTTTGCCATTGCCTGCCAAGAGGTGCTGCCGTGTAGGAAAATTATTTTTTCTACTTTTTGATTTTGCCTGTGCCGAGATTCGAACCCAGGACACTCTGCATACAATACATTTTAATAAATTTTTTTTTTGTTGGTATTTTTTGTAGCAAATTTTACTCAAATTTGATCACATTTCTATATCGTTATCTCGAAAACTAGAACCAATCTGACAAAACGGTTGGCACCATGGAATTCCTTGCGCTCAAATTAAGTAAGATCAGCCACCAAACCTTTGTCCATAAAATAGTTGAAAATCCGATTACAGTGTACGAGTAATTAGACATCGTAGGTATCGACTCGGCTACTTGAGCCTGAAAGTCCTGAAAGATCAAAGCTATTAAAAAAAAAAAAACAAAAAATAATACAATCGCTCTGTGACTTATTGAATGATTATTTTACATATTTTCCTTACACAATAGCAATGAGCACAAGTGAAATTGTCGTCGTTTACTGAAAATGTTTTCGTCTTAATTTCCCAAAGCTCTCACAGCGTGCAATTGCAAAATAAAAATCATAATCATCATCGTTAGTATTTATTATTGGGATTATTTTCATTATTGCATGGTAGGTTCTTGTCACACACGAGCACAGAATTATTCACATTTTCCTATTACTCCTCGTACACTTTCCATTCAGTCGGTCTCAGTCGCTCCGTATTTGCATGGTTGGGAATATCGCGTTTAATGTTTCTGTGTCTCTTTCGTCCTTTACGTGTGTTTCCAATTCAATCAATCGTTCGTCAATGCTATTCATTGAGTTTCAACAGCAAGCAAACATTGAACTGAGATGGTGATGAACCAGCATCAATACTTGTACGAGAACGTACGTATTTGCGTTGCTTTGATGCCTTCAAGTATGTGCCTCCTGCTGTGATTGCTCCTGGGTATTTGCGTCGTGTTGAATTGATGCATGAATATGTTGTCATGTAAGCTGTGGGCGTCGTCGTTTCGTGCGTCGCTCTACTGCCTCCACTTAAGACCATATTCTGTTCTCCATTTTTCTTCATCGTCCTCTCCTTTCTTGCACTTGATACTATTGTTTGCACCAGTCCTTTTCCTTTTGTATAGAATCTTATTTGAATTATTACTTCTGATGTCACCCTCACCATCGCCGTTTGCACTTTTGTATTCCTCGGATTGTTTCTGTTTCCATCTTTCATTCACGTTTTTTTCTTGAGGAATATTTTTGGCTCTCTAGTGATTTATATTCATCTCGTGTTCAATCATCAATCAAAATGAGAAATCTATGAGATTCGTTTCGTTACTTCGACTAAATACGCTTATAACACTTGTTATTGTCGCTGTTGTTTTTAGCACCGTCGCGACGGTCGTCGTTGCTCTATAAATACTTAGATCATTGATATCAAATGTTAAATATTTCCTAAGTATGTATGGTATAACCTGTTGTCTGTATTTTAAATTAAAACGAACATGATATTACTGAAATGTGTTGTCGGACTGAATCTGATCTTTACAAAACCCCTTTCCACATAAAGTTTTTTGAAGACTAATTTCTTAAATGCTTGGTACTAACTGTTTTTGTTTTCTTTACAGCGGCTGGTTAGGAAGTGCCAAAGGATGGTTGGGCAGTGCCTCCATCCCATCAATGCCGGCCATGCCGTCAATGGCCATGCCATCTATGCCCTCAATGGCAATGCCTTCGATGTCGTCGATTCCTGGTCTACGCAAAGGTGGTAACGAGGGCGAAGGAGGTGCTGATGGCGCCGCCCTCGGTGAGCAAGCGGATTCTACTGGTGGTGTCGTGAGTGGGGGTGATGATGATGACAAATCGAGGTATATTAGGTATGGGCCAAACACTTAATGACGGAATAATGCTATTTTATATGAATTTGAAAAAAAAACAAAACAAAAAACTAAAAGAATTAAGTTAATTTAGAAAAAAAGAAGAGCTTTCAACAAGTTTTCGCGAAATGAAATTTCCATAAATGGTAATAAAAATGGAAACTTCGTTTCGTTTTCTTGGTTTAACTTTTTTTTATAAATTTATTATTAGTTTAGTTTACAAACTTTACTTAATCACTTATCTACTATTAGATTAATGCAGCGTTTCTTGAAAGTTCAATTTGAAATTTACATACAATATATTTTTCGCATTACATTTCGCAAGCAAATTCGATAAAGTTTTGGCCAAGAGCATTACTATTTATGCTCTCACACTCTTTATAACAACATTTTTTACACTTTTCTACTTTTTGAGTAATTTTCAAATTTACGTTACTTTCTTGCGTTCGTTTACGTTCACATTACACCAATTTCTTAATTTGCCCAATAACCGACACTCGTTTTTTAAAGTTTAAAATTGTTCTATCTTTCTTAAAATTCTTAGGCTATTGCAATAATAATTTGAAATAATTTACTCACTACTACAATATTTAAGCGTTAATTTGTACATACTTACATAACAAATAAGATTTGTTACGTTTTCCATTTGAATTAATTAGAAATTTTGTCCTTTAGAGGTTGTGTTTTTTGACATCATTTGGTTAAAATTAAAATTTACTCTTACTCATTTTTCACAAAAACTAAAGGAAACATTATTGTGACTACATTTGAACAAAAAACTGCCTTCAACGACCTCATATATGAGGAGTAACTTAACAAAACGAGACAATTCCATTTTTCCAAGTTGGTTTCTTTTTGTTGTTTTACCATTCATTGGACTTCAATCGATCAGAGTATATAGAATAAGTTGTATACCATAAGTTAAACTTAAAATCTCTACTTCAAAACGTGACAATTCCATTGTAATAAAATGAATTTTTGAAACACTGGGTCTACAAAATTTCCCAACATTTTAGAAGGATGGATTCGTGTCGTTTTGTAAAGTTACTCCTCATCTGATAATTATGTACATATGCATAAAATTTATTTTGTTCTTATTTTGGTTCTTAAATATGTCCTTACAATGGAATTTAGACTTTAAATAAATTACTAAAGCAAAACTTATATACCAGAAATAAGTGCATACAACGTTTAACAGTATATTTTCTATTATATGTTCTTAACTTTAGTTGAAAGCTATTGTAACAACACAAAAATACATTCAAATCCATGCGGATTTTCGAAATGTAGGTTTGGTTTGAAATGCTTGCGTAAATACACAGCTGCAAATGGTTTTTCCCATGTAATAAAAATTCAAATCAAAAACGATAAGCTTCACTGCTGTCTGTGTTCCTCTCGCCCTGTGTGCTGGCACTGTACAGTGGCCGATTTGCTAGCGAATATGGAGGGGGTTTGAGGTCGCTGATTACGAATATGAATTTAGTGCAAAACTTCAGGCATAAAGGGTGGTCCATCTAACATTTGAAATTTGAACTACTTTATATATTGAGTGTGGCAACTCTAATGACATTCGCATTATGACGGAAAATTAATTTAATATGTATTTGCTGTTAATGATATGAGTCGATATACGCTTGAACAACGTTGGGAAATACAACAAATATTCAATACTTGCAAAACGGTGAAGCTACTACCGAAGTGTACGAAAATTACGTTCAAAATTCTGTAGAAGAGAAGCACCTTCCACGCAATTTGTGAAACGTGTTCGTAAAACTGGGTTTTTATTGAATAAAACAACACATTATCGTACTTCCAAAGTGCGACCAACCGAAAAAAATGTGCAAGTAGAAACAACCACATCAACTAGCCACATTTCTCAGGAATTGAACAATGATTCATTAATCAATTCATTATTTGTAACTTATTTTAGACGATGAGGACTGAGAAAACATTTGGTTCCAACAGTCGATCTTTTGCGTCGGAAGTTTGAAAATCACGTTATTTGCCGTTTTAGTGATGTGCATTGGCCACCACTCAGCAGCGATTTGACTCCATTGGACTATTATTTGTGGCGAGCCGTTAGAGATTATTGTATACGCAGACCAGTAACGTTATAGAGGCTCGTAAATACGAAATTGGTGCAGCCATCGGTCAATTACAGCTCCATACAGTCGAAAATGTTCTGAAAAATTCGTTTGATATTATGGGCCACTGCAAGGTCAGCCGAGGAAATCAATTGAATGAACTAAGGAATGAGATTGAAAAAATCTGAATACACGTTTTACATAATAATTCTTTTTGGGTGTAAAATTTATAAATTTCTTTGATCTATTTATCTTTGAAAAATATGTCCGTTATTATTTTTAATGACAAACATGTTGATTTATTTTGAGTTTGATCAAAATGAGTGAAGAAAAAGAAGTACGTCTTCAAATTATTACAAATTTTCAAAAAAATCCAAATTGGTCCTACAAAAAATTGGCCAAAGAATTGAAGGTGTGCCGTCAAACTGTTTCCAATGTTATCAAACATTTTCAGGAGAATTTGACCGTAGATAGGAAACCTGGTTCGGAAAGAAAACAAGGACCACATGATATTGGGAAAGCCAAGAAAATAGAAAGCATATTGAAAAGATAAAGCCAATGCAGATTTGAAATCATACAAAGTCCACAAAGCTCCAGACACGAATGCTGCAAGAAATTTAGACGCCAAAACTAGGGTTCGGAAATTAAAATCGAATTTTATGCAAAAATATTCATGTTGCATAATGGACGGCGAAACGTATGTACTGGCAGATTTTACGCAGCTTCCGGGTCAAAATTGTTATGCTGCTGATGCTCGAGGAAATGTTGAAGAACAATTTAAAATCCAAAAGCAGACAAAATTTTCTAAAAAATTCCTGGTATGGCAAGCTATATGCAGTTGTGGCAAAAGAAGCAAGTCATTTGTTACAGTGGGCTCTACAAATACCGAAATAAACATCAAAGAATGTTTGAAAAAAAAGGCTTCTTCCTTTCATAAGAGAGCACAATGTGTCCACATATTTTTGGCCCGATTTGGCATCATGTCACTACGGCAAGAAAGCTCTGGAGTGGTACCAAAGTAATAACATAGTTTTTGTACCAAGAGAGGGCAATCCTCCAAATTGTCCGGAGCTAAGACCAGTGGAGAGATATTGGGTTTTTGTGAAAAGAAACTTAAAGAGCACAAAAAAGGTGTCCCAAAATATCGAAGATTTTAAAACTGCAAACTGCTCCAAAAAGGTGTCTGAAACAACTATCAAATCTCTAATGGAAGGCTTACCAAAAAAAAGGTCCACGAGTTCATAAATAGTGGTTAGAACTATAAAAGTTATATTTTTCCAAAATATTATCAATTAAATAAAAAATAATCAAAACCTAAGATCAACCATTTAAAAATTATTGAGTTTTATATATGTTAAGATTTTTTCGATCTCACTCCTTATATTCCACAATTAACCAGAAAGATTGTACTTTCAAATAATATAAACAACAAAGCAAAAAAAAAAAAAATTCGGTTCTTATTTATACCAAAATCAAATTCCAAATTATAAATGGTCCACCCTGTATATTTACACGAAAGTAATGGTGCATGGTAGTTTTTGAGATAAAGTGTCTTAAGTTATTATTTTTACACATTTGATCAGAAAAATTCAACATTTTTACTGAACAAAACTATGTACATTTTAAAAAAAAAATTTTATTATTTATAATGGTCGCTGTGGCGTAGTGGTAATGCGTTAGACTGCTACGCAGAGTGTCCGAGGTTCATATCTCGGCACAGGCAAAATCAAAAAGTAGAAAAAATAATTTTTCTACACGGCACCACCTCTTGGCAGGCAATGGCAAACCTACAAGAGTAAAAATTGCCTATGAAAAGCTTTTCACTTCGCCGTTCGGATTCGGCATAAAACTAAATCCCTTCCATTCATGTACAAATATAACACGCACAACATGAGTGGATGCGAAAAGCTTGACCTTTGGCGCTACATGCGGTCATAGTCGACACTGATAAACTGAAGTTCATTGTGGTAAAAGCATAACACTTGCCACAATGGCTTTCAATCTCTTTATCGATGTCCTGTGTGATTGCATTCCCTCTCCCATTCCCCCTCCTTCTTCCTTCCATTCAACACAATGCTCTGCATTCAAAGCGAGGCACCCTGTGTGTTATATATATCAATAAAAAAAAAATAAAAAAAAATAAAAAAAAAATATTAAAAAATAAAATAGTGATGGTAAAATGCAAGAACAACTTGCAGAACAATGTGATCCAACAATGCAATTCTCCACGTTTAAAAGCCATGGGATTGATTTTGAAGGTGGGAAGATGGCTGCCTTATGAATTGACTGAAAGACAGCATGAAAATCGAAAAACCACCTGTGAAATGTTGCTTGCCAGGTACAAAAGAAAGTCATATCTTCGTCGAATTGTTACTGGCGATGAAAAATGGATCTATTTCGAGAATCTCAAACGTTAACGATTATATGTTAGACCCGGTACACCGGCCAAATTGACAGCAAAGCCAAATCGCTTTGGAAATGTGGAAAAATGGCTCGATGACGATGATGTTCAAGAAACGAGCATTTTTTTGGCGAGACATTCACAAATTGCCAGAGAGATGGGAAAAATGTGTAGCTAGCAATGGCCATTACTATGAAGATTGAATGTCTAACAATTTTTCTTAAAGAAACGTATGTTTTCACAAAAATTACCGGTTTCATACATGTACACCTGGTATAGCATGAGACCGAACTCTTCTTTTGCTATTTTCCGTGACGCTTCACATTTGGGGCTGCATTCACGGCGCGACTGTCGTTTTAAGATTTGCCGACTGTCACGTGTTCTAGTGGTACTTTTTTTTGTATCTCGGGGCGGTCACCTAGGTCAAGTTCGATAAACCGCGAACTGGCAAGGCTAAACTGTCGCGCACCTACCTTACATAGCTTTTTTATTGCAGAACATATAAAAAAATATACAAAATCGAGAAATGACCGGAAATGATTGGATGACAGGCGAAGCAAAACCAAGTAGATTAAAGTATTTTCCCCACCGAAATCCCCACCGATGCCACAAAGGAGGCAATTTACACTTATGTATATACAATTTACACGTTTACACTTATTTCTGGTCACCCTGTATTCATATACCTACACTTTTTCTCAATGTAACTTTGTAAAGTAAATATGAAATGCTTGTGCGGCAGAATGAGTGGAATTTCGAAATAATCGAGATTGACTGACGTGTACATATTGAATAAAATACTAGATTTAAATAAACTACCTGCAACTAATTTTGGATAAAGTGCTCAAAGTAAGTATTTTACATACATATGTACAAAAAGCACAAACATACCTTTCAAAAGGACAAAATATCATAAAAACAAAAAACATCTACTCATTAAAATCTTGGAACTTTACATTTTTCTCATTGATCACTTCACTTCATATGATTTCATTCATGTAAACTTCAACTTCCATCACACAAAGGCCAAAATTTTCACCATTTTGTGTAAAAATTCTGCTTGAACTGTCATTTATGATTTCTTATTTATGGTACTATCGTTTCTTCAGCTCGTCCTTTTTCAGTTAAACAAGAATTCTTCAATTTGTTTTCATTATTCCAATTTTTCCTATGAACAAAGCAGTATCTTTGTGATCCCCTTTGCCCTCAAATAGAATTTCTAACGACAGCATTAAAATATCAGATTCCATCATTATTGTGCGGCCCATCACAAAAAACGGAATTTTCGATCAATCAATCAAACAAACAAACAAATGAAAAGCAATCATCATAAAATTAAGTCGAAATAAAACTTGAAAACTTATTTGGTGTTTTTTGGTATACTTACTTGTAGTTTTTTATATTTATGATCATCGTCAATTTCAATTTCAATTTCGATTTCTTTAAATGTTGGTTTATTCTCCTTTTCATTTGTAGACCCTTCAATTTCATTTCTTATTATTATTATTTTTTTTTTTCATTATTTACTTTTAGCTTTTTTCGTTCTTCATTTTATAAACCTTTCAACATTACTTTCAGTCTCATTTTAAATATAAAAATTTTAAACTTTAAAAACTCGATGTGCATTTCGAACATTGTCGTTCTCTACTCTTCGTTAATCTTAAACTTCTGAATTGGAAAACAAATGCCTAAAAAGTACTTATGGTAGTTTCAAAAGTAATGCGATATTAAATTTAATGTACACAACTACTTACTTAGTTCCTTTCTACTTTAATTTTCATAATATGTATGTTTTCATATGAACTCTGTTTAGTTCTTTTCTTTATCGTTTCTCATCGCTTCCAATAACTCTCGAAATCATACAGAAAGCCGTTCATACCATAATGCATTTCTTTCAGTGTAAAATTTCGAAATTTCTTTAAGCTTCGAAAGCCACTTTTTATTCTTCATACTATCCTCATACTTCTGGTACACTGTAAATATATAATATAAATTTTCACAACAGAAACTATTCAAATATCTATATTTATAATATTTTTGAGCCCCTTTTGTCGAATGCATTTCTTTGCATGTTTATTATTAAAATTTTGCATGTTTGGTTTTTTATAATTTTTTTCTATGTATTTTGAATGTTTTTTGTAGCAATTGTCACATTTCTCGCATAACTTCTTAACATAAATTTGCTGCTTTTTTCTACTGTCTTACAGTGCTACAGAAGGTGCCGACTCGCATCCAGCCTCCGGCGGGGGCACTCCCACTGGTGATGAGGGCCAAATTGGACAGGGTAAGGGCGAAGAAGCAAACAGTACGTGTCACAATGCAAAATTACAATATAATTGGTAACAAACAAAACATCAGAGAAAACTAACTTTTATGAAAAAGTAACGAAAATATAAAATCAAATTTAAATCAGTTTCTAAAAGAAAACGAAGTGACAGGTTACTCGTATTAATCAAGCTTGTGTGTAGTTTGTAGTAGTACATAGTAGCAGTACTTTTTCTAGTAGTTGTTTTCGTTTGTAGTTGTTAGCGGTTGCTTTTGTTACTCAACCACAAAAGCGATGTGTATTCAAAATTGTAATAATTTTAATAATTTTATAATTCGTTAATTTTTAGTTACCACTAAAGTTACACAGCAGGCTAAACATTTCGGCTCATTTTTGTCGTCGGCCATTAATAAGGCAGGCGCTAAAATAAAGGAGACAGTTAAGGAAAATGTAATTATCATCAGCTCAATTGAAAAGGGGCGAAATGCGCTCATTCATTCGTATTTTATATATTTTGACAGCCGATTCTCGAGTCGTTCAACAAAGAGCAGGACGCTTTTATTAAGGGCCAAGGCGGAGCGGACTCAGGCGCTGCACCGTGGATGGGCCACCCGAATGAAACTAAAATTAAGGAGGAAATTATGGGTCTATCACAAGACCGTCGCAATTTCGTGCGCGCTCCACCAGCGGGTGTTGATTTCGACTTCAACTATGATACAGCATATCCAACTGCCATTGCTATAATGGCCGAAGACAAGGCGCTTGAGACAATGCGATTTGAGCTTGTACCTAAAATGTAAAGATCTCCAAGCACAACAAGACTTTAATATTTGCCTTGACATTAGTCATGTAAAGAAAATATATATATATATATTAATGTCAAATCATTTTTCCAGCATCACTGAGGAGAATTTCTGGCGGAATTATTTCTATCGCGTTTCACTTATAATTCAAGCTGCCGAACTGGGTACACTGGGCGCCGACGGCGTTGGTCAGGCCTCAAGCGGCGAAGATGGTAAGTTATTGCTTGCTTGAATTGTTGTACATATAGACGTTTGCAAAGTATACGAGATACCAACGTATACTGCGTGTAATTCCTACTTCTTATTTCACTATTCTACTATTACTACTTCTTCTCGATTAAGAATCTCACATTTACTTACTTTAGCTTTTGAGACTTTCTTCAGTTTTATTTCCTATGTTTTCTCATTTTTGTTTAGATTTTTCATTTCATATCTCTGGGTACTGTAAATTCTCTCTATTCTAATTCGTCACCCTTCTTTATATGTGATGTGTAACAGAAAAGTTTCTTTTTCGTTTGTTTACCATATATTTTCTGTTTTTTTTTTTTGTTTTGATTTGATTTGATCTCGTTCAAAAATGGAAAATGTGGAAGCTTTTATTTTGCTTACAAATTATTCAAATTCTTCAAATTTCGTTAAAATTTCGTCAGTTAAAAGTTCTTACTTTTATTTTCATTTATATTTACATAGACTAAAGTCTTCACGGAAAAATACTTTTTTAAAATTTTTAAATATGTAATCAGATAAATCATTTTGTTGATACAAAAACCCAAGACAATTAATTATTCAAATAATCAACCAATCAATCTGTCAGCCAGTCAGTCAAGCAGAAAATCAATCATTTCAACATTTGCCTATCAACAACTGCCAAAAACGCAATATCGAAAAAAAAAACAAATCAATTCAATTCAATTCAAATCAACAATTCAATCAATTTCATTTAGATTCCTCAAACGCCTTCAGTGAAAAGCCATGTGCACATTCGATTTTCTCGTACTTAGTTTAATTGTTTGTTTGTTTGTTTTTTCGTGTTTTCATTTCTTTAATCCCACATGTGTATGTACTTTAATTATATGCACAAGTTCAATAAGTTGAGTTTACACTGTTCCGCACAACCATTTGCCTTGACGTTCAACTTATTCCATCATTTAGATGTGACAAGTTTCGGGACTGAATTCATGAAAGAAACTTGTTCGGATAAACATATCGTACATAATGAATATATATACTTACATGAGAAGGGGTTAATTTTGCAGAAATATTTTAATTACATGGAAGTACGAGTTTGATAAATAGGTCGGGGAAAAACTGCTGCGTCGTCTATGCAGTGCTCGATGACTGATGAAAAAGAGATTCCGGCGGAACAGTGCATTTAATTGCTTTCGTTTATAGCTATAGAATTTTTAGTTGATTATTTTAAATTATATGTTCACCTTTTTTTGGTTTGTAATTTATATTTTCCTTGTTATTCTTCTTTTTGTTTATTTCCATATGCCTCTCGGTTTCCAAATGAATTTTATTATTTTCTGTACAACAATTGAAAATCTATTTAACACTTGAACTTACACAAAAATCTTATACATCACAAACACCGGAAATTCATAAAAAAAAATATTAATCAATAATTAATAACTAAATAATGAAAAACATAAGCTAAAATTGCAATTGTCGAAAGAAATAAAAAATCTGAAAATAACGAAACGTTAACAAATAAAAATGAAAAAGCTAAAGATGAGAAAGCTAATGCGGAAGCGGGAGAAATTAAAAAACAAAACGTTAATTCCGAATCGAAACAAAATTCCAATGAAACCGAAACTGATGATAATGCTACAAAAGCGTCCACAAAATCGAACAACCAAAAAGATAAATCTAAAAAAGCACAACCACAGCAAAAGCTTTCTGAATCGGAATTTGTATCGGACTCGTTTCAAACTTCGACCGAAACGGATTTAGAAGAAATTAAAGACGGTATGCGCAAGCTCGGTATCGATAGCATGACCCAACAAGATCTCCATAATGATGGTAAGATTTAGAGTTTTAATTTATTTTATTTATTACCTATATTTTTTTTTTTTTTTTGTTTTTCGCCATTCTTTTACTTTCTATTTTAATTGCATTTTTGTTTTAGGTTTATTTATGTAGTTTAGTTTTGGTGTTTTCTTTTGAAATCCATTCCGTTTATTTCATTCTTGGTTTCACAAGTTTACGTACTTTTAGTTTTGTTATTCATTACATACATTTTCCTGTATATTTGTTGAACCTATACCTGCTTTGGGTTTGTTTTATTTAGTTTTTCTTACAACAACATTTGCCATAATACTTTCACAATTTAGCACCACATACTCACACACACACACACACACATGGAATATTTTTCGATGTGCTCGTAAAAGAAAAAATCTTCTTGCTTAATGAATTAACAATCAAGCAGCACCTCTGTCTCAAGTATATTCAGCTGCATATAAATTGTCCTAGATAAATTTGCTGATTCTGTAGTTGGTGCTCTAATAAAAACATATGAGATGAAATGAACCAGGTGGGGCAAAAGTAATGTCATAATGTGAATGTGCTATAATTTTTGTAATTGATGTCAAATATTATTGTGCTTTCACATTTATGTTGTAGAGAATTAGTTAGCAACAAGCAATGGAGCGATACACAGCTCAAGCAATGATGGAGATTTTGAAACACTAATATCCGAGCCGTGTGATCTCCCGTTTTAGCGATTTGAACTGGACGGCCAGATTTGACAGCGATAGACATCTTCTTTTGGGACCTTTTGAAATTTCGCCTTTACCTCAACAACCCACAAACCTTCCAAAACCACTTCTTGAAAACCAAAATTGAAGAATGATGTTTTGCGAGAATTGTCGCTGACGGAGCACAAATGTGTATCAACTCAGGAGATGATCATTTGACCCATATCGCTTTTCTACTTTGTGCCATCAATTTTAGACCTTCGAATAAACTTTCCGTGAAAACATATCATTTCTATGAAAATGACAGCCAATTCACATTATAACATTACTTTTGCCCCACTTTGTGGACCTAAATAGGAGATAAATTATTGTGAAATAGCAATCAATTAATGTTTAATAATAATGTATTTAAAATATGAGATTTTCGTGTAACCCATTAATCAACTTTGTCTATATGTGTGTACATTTATAGAAAATGGGATTTTAAAAATTTCAATTCTCTAAGCTCTCACATAGTATGCTTATGCTAACTTAAGCTGTCACATACTTAAGTAAGCTAACAAGCCATAATGGAAGTGAGTGAGGGAGCTTAAGCACGAATATAGTAATTTGCCCGGATTGTGTGGTCAATTTTGTTCCTCACGTTAATGAAAATATGTGGTAGGCCCACCCTTAGCCATCTTGCTCACAATCTCCTCCTCCATGTCCGCTGGATTGTCAGTGCTGAGCATGTGGAACTGGTAATCTTTAGGCAGAACAGCTGCACTACTACTTTTTAATGTACCTTGTACACGGTTTACTTTGCAGAGGAGCTGTGAGTGTTTTCACCCCAAATTAGATAACAGATCCACTTAACCCCCTTAACCGTAAGGTAGCCCTGATGCAAGCTTCACTCTAACTTCTATTAATCGGCAATCCTGAAGTGCCAAAGCATTAAAAGGAGAAGAAGGATTACATGACGAGTTGTTTGTTCTCGGGTCGGACGATTCAGCCCATGAATTTTGCGAAATTTTTTGTTTAACACCGCTTTACTTTTCTTACTTATCGCTTACACGCTTAAGCTTACAACAAACGAACTTCATATTCGTGTTGCTAGAAACAATAATTCCGGTGTTAGTTTTTCCATTATGTAAAAACTCGTTTTAAGAGGGAGGGGGTGGGGTCATCCTATGGCCGGATATTCTGTAGACTAGCGTAGGGTGACAGCCCTTTGCCTGTACTTCTATTTTCCCCCCTTTCTTCAGTTCTAGGTTTCGCTAAGTCAGTAGTGGTCAAGTCGTCACCATTGCTGTGATTGTTGCTGGGTGATAATATAGCAGAGAGCTTGACTAATTCACTCTGTCATAGAAAGTCTTCTTTCCCACTGGAGCTCGCCTCAGGCATATACTATTTTAGGAGCGACTAGAATACCATACACATTTGCAGGAATGGTTGCAGTGAGATTCTCCATGTTTATTTATTGGTGGTTCGGCCAATAGATGACGTCTGAAAGAGGAAAAAGTCAAGGCCATTGAAAAAAGAAGGGTAATTGAAAATCATCCAGCAGAGCCTGTATACCGTGGTAAGGCCACAGTTGCATCTTAAAGTGTCGCGTTATACGGAAGGTGACGTTCAAGTAGAAGGTGCGGCAAAAGTAATGTCATAATGTGAATGTGCTGATAATATTTTCAAATTTTTGCGTCAAATGTCATTGCACGTTCACGTTTATGTGTAGACAGATAGAGGATTACTTACCAATACGCAATAGAGCGATATAGACCTCCAAGTCACAAATTTGGAGCCAAAATGCCGGTAAACGAGCACAGTGCATCAACTCCGGAGGTTTACATTTGACTGATATCAGTTTTTCACTTTTGTTTTTTTGCCATAAACTTTACTCCTGCAAATAAACTTTCCTTGAAAACAGAGCTCAATTTTTATCATTGCTTACAAAAAGACATAACTTATGCCCCACCTTGTACAACAGGTTACCCCTGCACTTGCACGCATATTAATTAAGGGGACATAATTAATTAGGGGGACAATTCTTAGTGACTGATCCTTGGAACCGTTTCTCACATGAGTACAAAAATGAACAAACTGTACCTTAAATTGATTTGGCCATTGAAACTTGTGGTAAACAGTGGCGTCGGTGCGATGATAGTACGCCATTAATTATAGGTAGGTATTTAAATTGCAACTCAGTTGAATTTGTTGCGAATGTAAAATATTTTAGATGATCATTAGTCGCAATCACTGCAACAATTCGCTGATAACGACTGATTTGTTGTAGAGGCTTTCATTTTACAAACTCACTATACATTTTTATACTTACACCTGGACAATATAAAGTACAAATTACATGCGTGCCTCTCATTCATACTTAGTCGTGTAATCATCATTCATTACCATCATCGATAGTACCACAATCAATTCATATTCCAGTAAACATTCAGGAATTCTCAAGCTTACGAGGATCAAATCTGTTCTCTATACCAACAACAGGTTTCTTTTAACTATTATTTTACCACAATGTAAAATATAAATGCCTAAATAAAAATGTCAAGTTTGTTTTTCATTTTGGTATGCATGTTTTGCTTGCTTAAACTTATCATTATTATAAGCAAAGAGAGAAAATTAACTGAAACACTTTATGTAATTAGTAAATCACTACTTAGTGTCTATATTTTAAATAATTTATTTATATAATTTTATTTATGTATGTTTTGCGTAAAGGAATTTTGCTATTTGATTATATTTTATTCCAAATAATGTTTCCTTTTTATTGTTATTTATATTAGAATTATTGTAATAGCTCATGATTTCATTTTACTTGTCATTGAATACAAAAAAAAAAAAAAGAAAAAAAAACCAAGTCTCTTAACCGAAAATTCTAATTGCCGTGTACAAAAACAACAGTGTAAATTGTATTTTTCTCTTTCCCATTCTTTTCTCTTTCTTTTATTTTTATGAACAGCAATGGCATTTAATTATTAAAAAAAAAACTAACATAATTGTTCAAGTATAAGACAAAAAAAACAAAAAAAAAATAAATATCGCAGGCAGTAAATAAATAATTAAATCAACGAAAACATTTAAACATTTGCACAGAAAGTCTTCACAAACTTTTAGAATTCTTCATAATATACTCGTAATTTATAGAAAATGTAACATTAATAACGGCAAACAAGAAGATATAGAAATTTATATTCAAAAAACTAAAGCAAAATATATTTACACAGGACAAAAATATATGCGAAGCAGATGAAAAATTTAACATGAAATTAAACATAATTTAAACTCTAAAATATACGAAAAATGCATACACCAAACTAACCCACAGAAAGCAACAACAAAACCACAACAAACCCTACAAAAAGTACACAAAATTCAAAAATCATTTTAGATTTTTCAAAATAATTGATAATGCAATTTTTTTTTTTCAATTTTCAAATTTTTATTGGTTTCATAAATTATTTATTATGTAATTTCACAAGTTCTTTTGTTTTTCTCTTTATTTCCATTCGAGCTCTAAATTGAGATTTCGAATTCCAATTGAGATTATAAACCATTAATTTACTTAGAATATCGTGGCGAATAATTTGGATATGTTATTTACATTTCCCATTTTCCAAAAATTAAAATGAATGAAAACATTTTTCTTTTTTTAATGTAGACAATATTTTACTTTAATTATTTACTCTTTCCAAATTATTCTAACTACAAAAAAATCGCCATTATTCCAAAATTCTTTTGAAACGAAAACTAAAACAAAAATTCATAATTATTTATTTTCATTTATTTTTTTTTTATTCACCTTGCAGAAGATTGAATGGATTAACGCTAAATTTTTAAATAAATGAATCATATTACAAAACAAATTACAAATAAAAAAACAAAAACAAATAATAAAAACCCAAAAAAAAAAAAAAAAAAATAAATAAATAAATTGAAATATTTACTCAAAAATACAAAAAGTTAAAAAATACAAAATTTTGTGTGGTAAGTTTGAAATTGTTGGTTGTTTTAAAAAGAAATTTTAATTATTATTAATAGAAAAACAAACGAACAAATTGTCATAAATTTATTATTGTAAATTAAATTATATTGTTTATATATTATTATTGTTTTGGTTTTGTCTTAAATTAGCGTATTAAATTAAATGTTTGTTAATTGATTATTAATAATTCATTAAATGTGTCTATGTGTGTGCGTGTGTTCGGTTAAGTTTATCAATTAATCACAATTGCAAATTAAATTAGTTTGTTTCCTTTACTTTTTCTACAAGTCAATATGGTATATCGATTTGATTTGACGTTGATTTTGTTTAGTATTTTATTAGTAGGCATTGAAAAACGTATTAAAAGAAATAGTTCGCATATTCAACTCATCATCATTTCATTGTCAGAAAAAGTATCATGCTTTCATTAATTGAATGGTCGGTCGCCTTTAACAACGGCACCGATTACAACGTTCTTCGAGGCGACGACCCTGTATTTGTTTTTATAATAATTTGTTGATTAATAAGGTGTCGCATTGTCAACATGTTTAAGATTTTGTATGGAAAATGTAAATATACCAAATATTTAAGTATACACTTATTATTTTTACTGATAGCTCATTACAGCGCAGAGAGAAGCGTTAAAGAACTTTTTGCTTCGTAATCGTTTAATATTTTTTGAGTCCACCCAATTTTTTAGTACAGCTTCTTTACTTCCGTGTTATATCTGACAAGAGAGGAGAAGAGCACCAAGCTAATTTGATTTTTAGAGTGACATAATTTTCTCTAACAAACAACATGAATTGTTGACGATATTTCTGTGATGGGACTATGTTTGTTATGGTCGGCAATACTTTTATTTACATACAGCTGTGGACATTAGTGTGAGAACGATGATGTATTGCTTAAGAACAATGAAATATATTCAATCCAATTTTCTTTTTTAAATCAAACAATTCTTTCAAATGATTGGTTACATTGGTTACATTGCAAAACAAAAATTAAATGGAAATTATTGTTCAATATACGAGGTGTACAAGTATGAAACTGGTACTGACATCTCTGTGTCGCTAGGTAAAACTATACGCTCTGTCAAACCAAATCGTTGGTGCCATTTCTTCGCATTTAGTTCTGTCAACAATATTCAGTTCATAAACAATCAAGTTTCATACAACAACGCTCGTGAAAATGTCGAATTTTTGGTTCCTACAAACTACTATGCGGACATCATTGATTTTCTGTTTCCAATTGAAGAAATCTGCTTTGAAATCTCATCGAATGCTTGTGGAAACTTACGGCCAACACGCTCTAGGCAAAACACAGTGCAACAAGTGGTTCAATAAGTTTAAAAGTGGCAATTTTGATTTGAGAAACGAAGAACGTGGAAGACCACTGCAAAAGTTTGAAGATGCCGAATTGCAAGCTTTACTCGCTGAGGATGATGGTCAAATGCAAGAACAACTTGCAGAACAATTAAATGTGACCCAACAATGCATTTCTCAACGTTTAAAAGCCATGGGATTGATTTTTAGGTTGGGAAGATGGGTGCCGCATGAATTGACTGAAAGACAGCAAGAAAATCGAAAACCCAGCTGTGAAATGTTGCTCACCAGGTACAAAAGAAAGTCATATCTTCATCGAATTATTACTGGCGATGAAAAATGGATCTATTTCGAGAATCCCAAACGTAAACGATCATAAAAATTGCGAATAGGGATCCATGAAGTGTTTTGACAAATTTTGGACCGCTGGTCATGAATCTGTGATTGATTTGATTGCATCATGTCAGGTTTTTGAAATACCGTGATTTGAAGTAGCATACGAGTATAAGTATCCGGAACATAGAAATCATCTTTAAAAAATACTAATAATTTTTAATATTATAGCTTTGGTGTCTGAGAAACAGTTCCTTTCTAGATCTATTTACCTATTGTGGTTGATGTGGCAGTGCGTTGGGCTGTTGCAGAGGGTGTCCGGGATTCGAATCTCGGCACGGACAAAATCAAAAAGTAGAAAAATCAATTTTCCTAAATGACACCATCTCTTAGCAGGCAATGGCAACCCTACAAGAGGAAAAATTGTCATGTATGAAAAGCTTTTCACTTCGCCGTTCAAATTCGGGCATAGTTCAAACAGTCGGAACACATCCGGTTCGGAGGCCTGGCCCCTCAGGCTTTCTGACTACTGCAGCATATTTCAATCATAAGTATTTACCGCCAGGAAGGCGGTAATCATCTCAACAAATAAATATTTACATTTATAGTCAATCAGATATAAAGGCTACTGGCTACCCAGCGGAGACTGTGTATTTATTGCGTACCAGTTCACAAAGACATAGAGGGAAATGAGACTATCGACGAATGCGTGAAAAATTAAACAGCGGCCAATGGACTAAATCAGCGAGGTATAGAAGCATCTTCATGTAGTTAATGGTAATCTGGAAACAAAATTGTGGAAAGTGTAGGTGCCTTCCATTTATGTAAAAAAAATTTAACACGCACGGGAACGGGTGCGAAAAGCTCTGCGTAGGCCCTACATGGGCTGTTGTGGCATTAAAAGAAAGAAGACCTATCAACAACCCCCATTTCTGGGCTTTTGGAATAGACATTTTTCACCAGCGCCCTACACAATAAACATTTGGAAAAAGTAACATACATGCTTCGGGAAAAATATTCGTTGTAAAAAATAGGGGGGACCTCAAGCAATAAAATTTTACTAGTCCAGCTATTTTGGTGGTTAAAGACTTCCAAAGTCAAATTTCCAAATATTTCTATTTCTTAACCTAAAAAAAGCACTAATTAAATGTAGGTAGTACGCAAAAAAATATATTTTCATTATTACAACTCTTCTTATGCTGAATAGGGTCATGGTAAACAGGATGCGGCCCCATCCAGATAAAGTGTTAATACGAAAACTAAAAAACTAAACTAATCTAAAACACTTCATGGATCCTCATCCGGTCAATTAGCAAATAACGATAAATCGAGTAAAACCAAACGTGGCAAAGATATTTCTCTTATAGTCGGAAAGATGTTAAATTAAAACAATTATTTGCGTAAAATTCCTATCATCTTAATCTTGGCAATTCATTTCTTAAACTATAGTCACATGTAGTGATGAACATTCTGAAGTTCTCTATATATTGTCATTACCTATTTCTATTTATGCTTCTCTTAAGGTGCTGATCAGTTACGAGAATATTGTTCATTTAGCGTTTAGTTTATTTTATTATATAATGTAAATACGAGATTAGTTTTTATTTTCTTTTTTATTATGATTTAAGCAATTTCATTATGATCTCGTTGTTTACTTTCAAAAATTCATTGTCATCCATTCATCAATATCGTAAATCTAATTTAATTGTTATTTCCTAATTTTTTAGATATTTAAGTTAAATATTTTATAGTTCAATTATAAACTGTGTCGTTTGGCTAAGATGTTGACTTATTTTAATCCTCTCAGTTACATTCTATGAACGGACACTAAGCATTTTCCACCATTAAACAGAGCCCAATTCCCGAAACCCCGTCCCTTGGATCCAACCCACTTGTTCGGTTCCGTTTCCGCCGTGACGTAAGTGGTAAATATGATCATGAACCAAAACTTACTTTTAATGGCACAACAGCCCATGGAGGGCCTAGGCCGAGCTTTTCGCATCCAGTCATGTTGTGCGTGTTATATTTGTACATGAATGGAAGGGACCTACAGTTTAATGCCGAATCCGAACGGCGAAATTAAAAGCTTTTCATAGCAATTTTTACTCTTGTACGTTTGCCATTCCATGCCAAGAGGTGATGCCGTGTAGAAAAATTATTTTTATCTACTTTTTATTTTGCCTGTGCCGAGATTCGAACCTCGGACACTCTGCGTAGCAGTCCAACGCATTACCACTACGCCACAGCGACCACTGGACTATAACTGTAAAGAAAAATTAAGGAATCAATTATACACAGCAATGCCTCTGGGTTAGCAAAATGGTAATAACTTCCTAACTTCAACTCGTAACAAAACGGATTTCTAAACTTACACGATACCAAACATAGAAAAGGTATTTGTTATAGTCAAGAAGAGGTTTAGTTCTGAAATGGCTAAAATCGAATAAGTGAGCGTGACAACTCCCATACAAGTGAAAATTTTCCAGAGTGATATTGACGAAAGTACAAAAAAATGGCCGCTGTAGGGCAAGTTCTCATCCCTCCTGTGATATAAACACAGGCTAGCCTCTGGATATTGTGAGTGTGTTCCTTATCGTAGCTAGTTTGATTCTTTGTAACCGAGCCACTGAGAATAGGCTTGACCATATTGAAGTTCACCCACTATAAGATATACGAAGTACATCCCCAGGATTTCGTGGCAAGCTTTTGCTGTTACGTAGTGGTAGTGCGTTAGACTGTTGCGCAGAGTGTCTGGGGTTCGAATCTCGGCACAGTCAAAATCAAAATATAAAAAAAAACAATTTTTCTACACCACACCACCACTTGGCAAGGCAACGATACATTTGTCCTTACCCTCCATATCTCTTTCGTTAGAGCTACATACGGTCATTGTCGACATTGATAAAACTGAATTTCATTGTGGTAAAGGCATAACAATTGCCACAATGGCTGTATATCTCCTTATCGGTGTCGTGTGATTGCATTGCCTCTCTCATTCTCCCTCCTTCTTCCTCTCATCTATCAAATCTTCCTTTCAATCAACACAATGCTCTGCATTCATAGGGATACACCGTGTGTTGACTAGAACCTAACAAAAAAAAAAAAAAAAAAAGTCTAAACTAGAAGTTCGTAAACTACCAGGCTCCATGCCCTCTTCCTCCCCTCTTTTTATAGCATAGAGTCTTATTGTGGTTGCTCCTATATTAGTATCAGCGGTCTCGCCCTTAGCAATGAGCCTATCCATCGGGACGGCATTACCATTCCATATTTAGAGCTTTCTTTATAGCCTAGTGAGAGGTGTTGCCAAAAGTGCTCTCAATGTCTAGGAACGCGCAAATAATTGTTTCTTTGTTGTCTAGAGCATGTTTATGTACTTCACTGGTATAATCAAATATTCAGAAATTAACCTTGGAGGTTTGCCATTGTCTGCCGAGAGGTGGTGCCGTGTAAAAATTTGTTTTTTCAACTTTTTGATTTTGCCTGTGCCTGAACCTCGGCCAACGAACTACCAACCGCACCACAGCGACCGCAAGCAAATCTCTACTATGGTTAAAATCGTCTGTCATACCTAAGCATATCAATTTCTTATATAGACAAATTCTATTTAATAGAACTGAACAAAAAAAAAAGAGAGTTTAAGAGCTCACCTTACAACTTGTCAACTTGTTTCATCATAGAGTACATGATCAGATCGGAATATACTAAGTATATGGGAAAATTTTTTGTGTAGGGATCGGGCCCATGCACCACAAGCAGGGACAGCAGCTCTCTCAATATGATCTCATGTGTACATATACACGCGGTCGACTGCGAACAATCGAGTAATTTTCATATTAGCCAGTGATTGACTTCAGAGGAATTTAGTGTTATTGTTAGTCGTTTTGTTTTTGCGAAAAATTCCGTTAGAGTAAAAACTTAAATAAGAGAGAGAGAAAGAGAGAGGAGTTATGTTCGTGTTGTTCTTGCAGTTCTTGCAGGAGTGGATTTTCTTTACTCCCTCTTTCGTTTCACTCCACACCACTCTATGTGCTAAAGCTTTATATTTCGATTTTATTCCTCAATAAAGAGAGTGAGAGAAATGAGATTGTTGTAAATTTTGGTTGTATGCATAGAGGGCCAAACAAAATAAAATAATTCTTCACACAAAAGGTTGCCAATTCAGATTTGAGTACACTACCATTAAACTTCGACACTACACTTAAACTTTAAGTACGCTACTTAAACTTGAAAAAAAAAAAAAAATATATATATATATATATTAATCATAATATAAGTAAACATATGCACATTACGAAAACCTTGTATGTAATATGTAGGAAAATTTAGTACTTTTCTAGAGATGTACCTAGTATATTTGATCTATGGTAGGATACCTTTTTGGCTCTAGCACTGTTAAATTGTGTTTGTGGCAATTAGTTGTATATAAAAATGTTTTTGGTTCAAAATATTAATAAGTATACTTACCTAGTCCTGCCATAAGTTCTGTTACAATTTGAATATAGTGTAAAAATTAAAGAAACGAGTTTATTTAATGTGTTGTAATTTTTAATTTGTTATTAAATTATAGTGTTTCTGAAAATCAACATCTTATTCAAAATGGTCGCCTCTCGCTTTAATGCACGCCTTTAGACGATTAGGCCATTGGGCTATAGCGGCACGTATGGTTTCGATGGGTATTGAGGACGCTGCTGAAATAAGAGCTTTCTTAAGACTCTCCAGATTTCGGTGGCGAACTTTGCAGGCCACACCCTCTAGCTCTGACCACAATTTGTAATCAAGGGGATTCAAATCTGGGCTTTCCGCGGGCCAATCTTCAGCACTAATAAAGGCTGGAATATTCTGACGTAGCCACTCTTGAGTGGTTTTGGCTTTGTGTGCCGGTGCAGAGTCTTGTTGAAAGACCCAGTGCTCTCCATTGAAGAGGGTTATTGTCAAGTCTTTCACCACGCCTTCCAAGACATCTTGTTGGTACACTTTTGCTCCAGTTTTAACGCCCTTTTCGCAAAAATGCAAGGAACTGACGCCTTTATGGTATACTTCCCACCAGACCATAACGGATGTTGGATGATGACCTCTCTGAACCCTTGGCACAATAAATTTAGCTTCTTCAGATGTTCTCGCATAGATTTTGTTGTTTTGCTTATAAAAAACTTTCTCCACCGTAAAAATTTGTTCATCCGTAAAAAGGATATTTTCATAACCGTTTCTTGCGTGCCACTGCAAAAGCTTCTTACATCTCTCCAATCGTATTTGTTTTAGCTGTGGAATTAAAAGATGGCCTGTGCACCTGCGAAAGGCCTTCATGTGGAGGTGTACACGGATTAGTCGTGACATGGATCTGGAAGACATATCCATTTCTCTAGCCATGATCTTTTGCTTTCTTAAGGGATTTCGGCGAATCCGCTCCCGCACAGCTTTTATGGCTCCACTCGTACGAACAACGCGAGGTCGACCACTTCTCAGCCTTTCTCCCAAGAAACGATCAATAGTACGACAAACAAACATTTTCGATATTTCGAGTTTTTTTAGCAACGTAAATATTTGACTTGCGCTATTTCCGCATTTGTGCAATACAATCACCGTGATGCGATTTTCGTTATTGCCCCACTCCATATTAATTACGCAAAATTTGAAACCAAACTGATTTGAATTTGTTTTGCAATAGAACATTGTACCAAAAAATGCGAATAACGGGATCATACAATTTAAAATTTCAAAGCCTACTATTTTGAAAACCTTGTAACAGAACTTATGGCAAGACTAGGTATATACAAACAGGAATTTTTAAAAGCATAAAGTTGAAATCCGGGCAACATACAAAATGAACGGAAGCTAAGCAGAAAGAGAAAGATGGACAGTGAGCTAGAAAATTGTACAGTTGGTGTGCTTGGTTATGTGTGGTATATCATAACGAGGTTCTGATTTGAATTCGCAATGAGAACTCTTAGCTTCTGAAAATTTGAAATAAGATTTATAGAAACAACTTAAGTTCCTTCCTTTTCTCAGCAATCCAAACCGAACTTAAATCTTTTCATGTATTGTCAGTATTAAATAATTTTTAGCAAATGCGACACGACATTAGCACAAATTCAAAATTCGCTTTTTTCAGCACTTCAAGTTCCAAAAACCCAAGCATTAATTGCACTTTCCCCGAATACTTTTGGAAATGGTAATCACAGCCTTCAATCAATTCGTTCTTCCAAATTAAGTAAATATGATTGACTTCCTTTTTCAGTTTGTTTTGATTTCGATACCAACTCACCACACAAAATACAGTGACATGATCTCATGATTTCTGTGCCTCTTCTATGTATTATATTTCAATCCGAATACCATACATACTCTCCAATC
This sequence comes from Palloptera scutellata, assembly GCA_958295655.1. Taxonomy (NCBI): domain Eukaryota; kingdom Metazoa; phylum Arthropoda; class Insecta; order Diptera; family Pallopteridae; genus Palloptera; species Palloptera scutellata. Next base: position 69,099,683 of record OY282450.1, read on the forward strand.
AATATAGAAATGACAAATAAAATAGGGAACGCACTTTGTTTATATAATTCAATATTTTAATAACACTTCTATGAAGTGTACCTATCTAGTAAAACTTTTTTTATTTATTAACTTTTTAAAGTGTGAAACATTCAAAGTGAAAAACTCTTTTCTTAATGCTTCTTTTAGCTTATTTTGCTGCGCTTTTATTGAATTATGCTTAACTTCATTCATTTATAGCACATACTTGCATACGAGGTGTAAATAAGTAGTAGTACTAAGTAGTAAACAAATATAAGCAAGAACGGAAAGTAAATAGTAAAAATTTAATGCTGATTGCGTATTTATGGAATTAAGTATCTTTAATCAATAAAATTTAATCGAAAAATTCTATTTTAAATTAATATTTTCAACAAAAAAAAAAAAAAAAAAAAAAACAAAGATTATATTGCAGTTACAATCCGCATACCAAAAAGAATTAATGTCTGCCAAGGTTTCAGCTGTTTAAGCTACACTCAAAATAATTAATACTTAAAGTATAGCATTGAAGGTAATTGTCAATTGAGAATTTTACTACCTTTAAAATGATGGTGAAAGGTACAAATTGACTAACAACTCAAACCCCTTAAGCATGCATTTTATGGGTGGCTGGCAACTGAAGCTCGAGTGTTCTATGATTTTGCTCCAGCCAATAATAACAACCTTTTATGAATCTATGTGAAATTAGGAAGCTTTCCTTTCTTGCCCATTACATTTTTATTTGCTTTCATCTGTATTTTGCTTCTTTAATTTTTATTTTTTTAATTTCTTATTGTAAATATTTAAATTTTCATATGCATTTTTACACTATATATTCATTTATAAAATATATAAACTTAATATGTACATAAGTAGGTATTGATATTTATGAAAAAGCGATATTTAGCGTTTAACGTTTTGTCAATAGTTTTAACTAATCCATGCAAGTTTTGAAATTTGGCTTTAAACCATTTTGCAGAATCGATTAAACCACGTTGCGTTGAACGAGATAAATTATTCAATAAAAAATACTAAGTGAAAATATAATACTGATACTGATAAGATATTTGGGTTGAATATACTTCACTCAATCTGAGTTTTTTCATATTTTCCAGTATTTTTTGATTGTAAAGTAGGGCTCTTCAAATTATTCGAATAATATAAAAGCTTGGCCAACGAATCTTTGATTAGTAATCGTTTTTTACAAATACTAACCGATTAATGTTGTCCGCCACATTCGACTAATTGGTTAGCCGTTCAATTTTGGTTAACCGAACAGGCGATCAAATCCGACTAGTCGAACACATTCCAGTTTTTAAAGTTATTTATCTGGTGTAAAAATGAGCAGACGGAAAATCAGTTGGATATAGGATTTCTTTGTGGTCGCTGTGGTGTAGTGGTAATCCGTTGGACTGCTACGCAGAGTGTCCGGGGTTAGAATCTCGGCACAGGCAAAACAAAAAGTAGAAAAAATAATTTTTCTACACGGCACCACCTCTTGGCAGGCAATGGCAAACCTACAAGAGTAAAAATTGCTATGAAAAGCTTTTAACTTTGCCGTTCGGATTCTGCATGAAACTGTAGGTCCCTTCCATTCATGTACGAATCTAACACGCACAACATGAGTAGTGGATGCGAAAAGCTCGGCCTAGGCCCTCCATGGGCTGTTGTGCCATTAAAAGTAAGTAAGTAAATATAGGATTTCTTTAAAAAAAAATCCAAGAACGAGAGACAAGCTACGTGCTCCATATGTAGTCTTTTGCTACAACTGGTTCAGATTCCAAATTTTCCAAATACCAAATCTTTTATTAATTTTTTTTCAACAAACCAGTTACACTCATTTATAAATTATGATTTCATCTTTTATAAAAAAACCTAAAGCAAAGAGTTTCTACATTCGTATGATGTTCGACTAACCGAATATCAACGATTAACCGAATGGCCGAAAGGGAACGATGAAATCATCGATTGCGTGCGACTAGTCGAATCCCTCTAACCTAATCAATAGTCAAATAATTAACTGGCTGGTTTAAAATAAGAGCTCTACTATATGGTATAATCAGATTGTGGATTTAGTGACTAAATTTCGCACTCCACTACCACTAAACGTGTAGTAGTAGTTGGGTTTGAGTACCACTACCACTAAAAATTTAGTGGTCACTACCACTAAACATTTATTGGTTGTGGTATTTATTTCCACTAAAACTAAAGATTCAGTGGTAGTGAAATCTATGGTGGAGTCAAAATTTAGGGAATAAATCCCTAGTCTGTTAATGACATAAAGGGTGGTCCATCTAAAATTTGGAATTTGAACTACTGGTTATTTTGAGTGTGGCATACTTACTTACTACTTACTATAGGTGGCACGACCACCGATCATCGGCCTTGGCCGCCTCTGAGGATTCATTGGGGATATTTCAACGTGATGGGTCCCAAGGCCGACGCACAACCATTTATTCAAGGCCACGGAGAAGCCTACCGCACACATAGGTCAGCTCACTGACGGGTGTTAGATCACTAACCAGGAGACACCACGAGGAGGCTGTGTGTCGGCTTGAGACGTAGAAGCGCAAGGATCGAATATGAACGTACCCTTATTGTGCGACTATCACGAACTTTACCATGTAATGTATCCTACGCCCCAGGTCCTCCATTTTGAGTGTGGCAACTGTCCTAGTATGATGGGCTTAAACAACGTTGAGAAATACTAAAAATTTATTTGCAAAATGGTGAATCTTCTACCGAAAGTCTAAGAAGAATTGTGAAACGTGTGCGTGAAACTGAATCTTTATTGGATAAAACAACACGTTCTCGTTCTCCTACAATGAACACAACCAACAAAATTGCTGCTGTTGCTCAGAATGTGCAAGAAGAACCTATCACATCAACTTACCATCGTTTTCAGGAATTGAACATATTACGAACTTCAATGCTGCGAATTTTGCATAAAGACCTCGGTATAAAGCTGCACAAAGTTCAATTGGTACAACAGCTGATGCTACATGACCAAACGCAACGTTTTCGGTTCGCTAATTGAGCTCTGGAACGCTTAGAAGAAGATGTGCAATTTTACCGATAAATCATTTTTTCTGGAGAAGCTCACTTTGACTTCGGTCGTTACGTTAATAAGCAGAATTGTCGTATCTGGAGACATCTGGAGACGTGCAACAATCGATCTTTTGCGTGGGTAGTTTGAAAATCACTTTATTAGTCATTTACGGGATGTGCATTGGCCACCACACTGTTGCGATTTGACTCCGTTGGACTAATATTTGTGGGAAGTCGTTAAAGATAAGTGTTACGCTTACAATCCAGCAACAATTAGGATGTTTAAGGACGAAATTGGTGCAGCCATCGGTCAAGTACAGCTCTACACAGTCGAAAATGTTCCGAATGGTAGGGGCTACTGCAAGGCCAGCCGAGGAAGTCAATTGAATGAACTATGTTCCACAATTAACCAGAAAGATTGTACTTTCGAAATATAAAAAAAACGCTGAAAATAAAAATTCATTTCTCATTTAAACCCAAATCAAATTCCAAATTAGGTATAAATGTTCCACCCGTTACCTTAATTTGCTAAACCCCTAACATGATTTTTTATAATTTTGCAAGAGAAGCAAATACTTCATTCAGGTTTTGAAACCTAAATATTTTCAGTATTGTTGTGAAAAAAATTAATTTAAATCTAAAGAAAAATGTCTTAAGTTTTTGGTTTATGGATGGCTTCAAAATTTGTATGCAGAGATGCAGATGGGAAACGCTTAATCATAATCTGACTAAAATTCGAGTTTGAAATATTTGATTTCAGGGCTCTAGCCTTCTCATCAGAGACAGACGGCATTGATAAAAAATGTCCACAGTATTACGTAAATAAAGTTCGATCCAGTTCGTTGGTAAATAAATTGACAAAACGTTCTGTTGCGCTTTCGTAACCAACCACCTAATAACTAATAAATAAATAATTCCAATTGCTTGCATTATTAACGGAAATTTCATGTTTGCATTTGTACTTTTTGGTAATATTTAAAATATAATATATAAATAAGATTTAAAATATACATTGCATTGAAACAAATTATTAACAAGTATCTGTACAATATATTTTTGAAAGTTATAAATACGAGTAGTTATAATAAACAACACTATTGTTATTATTTATAATACATATAACGCATACGACTACATACATACATATATGGAAATGATATTTTATTAATGAAAAAAAAATCTATAATTTACTCCATCTCCACTTGCATTTCCTCTTCACATGCCCCGTCCGTCACTTGGTGCCGTACTTTCTAACATACACAGAGGAACAATGGGAAAAAGATCTGGAGGCCGAGTTAAAAGACTATGAAGTTGTAAGTGGTGATAGTGGTGGAGGCGGCGGAGGCGGCGGCGCCGCCGGTGGTACCGTCACCAGCTCCAAAATCAACACTGGAAACGTAGCAGCAGCAGCAGCAGCAGCAGGGGGCAGCAATGACGACAACGACGACGAAATACCGACAATATCAAATCTGCGCACACGCTCAACAAACAACGATTGGGAAGAGTATGCTGATCTAATTGAGGATACCGATGATTTAAAGTAATTAAGAGCTTATATCGTAGTTTCTTCTAAGTTTTTAACAGGCTAAGTTTCATTTTGATATGATGATACTTTAATTTTGTTCCTTTCTTCTTTCTTTCTTTCTTTCTTTCATTCTTTCTGTGTGTCGGTCGATCATACTTTCTTACTGACTTGTATGCTTTCTTTCATTTCGGTTTTCGGACCTTATTTCTTTGCCTATGAAATGTGTATTTAAAAATAATGACGTGTATAGAACTTTAAAGAATTTGAAGCGTGTAATGCTCGGCTATCAATGAGATCAGAAGTTTTTTACACTCTTTTAGCTTCCTTTTCTGCTACAGCATTTTTCTTACAGTGTAAATATTTCAAAATATATATTTTGCAAGCTCGCTTTATGGTTTTATTGGAAAAGTTGGTTGAGGCAATATTCCACGAGGCATACGGTGCAGAAATTCAAAATGTTTAGTACAGAAATTTCGTTGAATCGATTACTTTTTAAACAAATATTATTCCAAATATGAATTAATAATATATATACATATTTATGTGTTTTTTTTTTTTATTTACATGATATAAGAGCACAATTTCAATGAAATATTATTTAAAAACGAAAACAAAAAAAAACCACAAAAACTCGGCATTCGAAAGAGATATTTCTCCAGAAAACTAAACTTTTACCGATTGTTCAACATACAGAATACAATTAAATATAAATTAATTAATTAATTACTAAATATATTAAATTTTCTTTAAATTAGTGAATACAAACAAAATATAAAAATGCAAGCTTCAAAGGGATGAACTTTTTGTTATTAAATATTAATATATATATATATATATATATAAAGAAAGAAACATTAAAAAATTAAAAAAAAACAAAAAACAAAAAAAAAATGGATTACCACTAATTAATGCATTTGAAATTAATGTGTAAAAATTTTAAAATTAAAAGTATAATATTATATAAATATATAATTATATTGTATTATGTATAAACAAATTATTAAATAAAAGCAAATGAAAAATAAATACATACATATATAAATAATAAATATGAAGTTTGAGACATTTTTTGCAAAATATAAATAGTTTACAGTGCAGATTATCAGAAAGTGTGGTGGAGTGTGGAGTTTCTGCTTAGAAATCCACAAATAGTTAATAATTTCCTAATAGAGATAATATCTAGAATGAATCTATTTGTCATTTGAATTGAATTAACATTTACTAATTACTGCATACATACATACATATATAAAATAGTTTGGTAATGGATTTTGTTCAAATTCTCAACAAAAAAAGAAACATTTTTAATAGACTATTTATTGTAAATACTTTTGCAGCTTGAAGAAAAAACCGCAAAATAAAAAATAAACATAAAAAGTATTAAGTTATTAGGTGAAAGTATGAAAGTAAGAGAAAGAGTTAAAAGTTAAATAAAAAGAACAAAAACAAATAGAAAATCAAGTAAATGATTCGCATTAAAAGATAAATATTATGTATATTTAAAATAGAAGAGAGAAAACACCTCAAGCACACACAACACAACTTTATTTGCTGTTGACACATTTGTCTTATGTGGACTTGTTTTATTTTGGGCAATATGCATGCACATCACCAGCACATCACCTCTGCCTGCATTGAGAACGGCTACGACTCTTCTGATTGCTTCAAATGCCGCCTCCAGTGTTTTGGCAAGGTGCACATCCTAACTACTGGAACAAATGAACAAGTTAATGTCTGATGTGTGCAGTTAGGGAATCCTTCGAACCCGTTTAGAGAGGCAGGCATAATCAAGTAGCAACAACCAGTTAATTTCCATTCTTTTTACCGCATTTCGCAAACAAAAGCTAAAGCAATAATAAATAAAAGAAATTTATAAGGCAAAAAAAAAAACAAATATTAAAAATAACAAGCAAAAGAAATAAAACAAAATCAGCTCATGGCCTTTTTAAGTAAAAAGCTTTTAGAACGAAAAATTGAGTTGGCACGAATATTAAAGTTAGCATATTAAAAGAAACAAAAGAAAAACAAAACATAGGCTTAAAAGCAATTTAGTGCGTGGCAAATAAAAAATATATAAAAATTTTGTTTTTATGCAATGAAAAGCAGTTTTGTTTTTGTTGCAATTCCTATACTTACATTTTTTAAAGCATCATCAAACGAAAATAAAATCAACAATACCTTGATTTGTATAACAAATAAAACTGATTTGACTTGAACTTCAGCAACACAAAGCACTTGAATTCAATTTGAGTTTTCCTTTTACATTGGTTACCATATTGAATCATTGAACACAAAACACAAAATGCTCTCTTGAGTTCAACTTTTTACGTTTCCATACGCAGCATGCCAACCTTAATGCTCTCTCTCTCTCTCTCTCTCTCTCTCTGTGAGTCATAAAACGCTTCCAATAAACGGTGAAAACATGAGAGAATGCCTTTGCATTGCACATTTTCTTGACGTGTGAAAACTTGGAAACAATTCGCTGCGATATATTTATTGAGTTATTATCGTAATCAAAAGCCTCTCCGCTAATAAAAATAAATGCTTACATTTTAGCTTTATGCTCTCTCTATACACACACACACACACACACACACACACACACGTTGACGACAGCAGCTACAGGAACCCTTGAACACGAATTGCCATCGGCTACAACCGTACAGCTACATACATGATTACAATGAAAGCGGCAGCAGCAGCACAAACGCAAGCAGTTCTCTTCACTCTCTCGCTCTCTCTCTCTCTATCTTCTTCTTCTTCCTCTTGTTGCTTGTCAAATTAGAAATAGATTTAAATTGGCTACAGCCGCAATTGTGGTCGCGGTGGTTAACGTTTTCGTGTCCATGCCATAATAATCGTCTCCATAAGAAAGTGTGTTTTTCATAATTTGACAGATGTGATCGTAGTGTAGCTGCCGTCGTCAATGTGTATGGAGTATAATGCTGCCAAAGCCAAACCCACACTAGTCTCTCTCTCTCTCTCGCTCCCCATTTTTTCTTATTCTTCTTCTTGTACTTACGAAAATTGATTATCAATGTTTTTAACTTAAATGTCTACCTTAAATGTTGTTAAACTCTACCTAATTATTTTAATATAAAGAAAACAAAAAACTGAAAATTACTTATTTTTCATAAATGTGAAATTATGTATGTAATGTAATTATTTGTTAGGAAAGAAAAAAGAATCCGAATCTACAAACAAAACAAACAAACAAAAAAATAGTCCATAGAGATTGTGTGGAAGAATAATGATGAAAAACGTCGAAGAAACAAACCAAAACAGCATCAATTAAAATATTCCAAAAATTAAAAAAAATTTTACATTTGAATAGCAAAAGCACGCAAAACCGATAAATCCAAATCCAAAGTTACTCAGCGGAATACGTCAAAAATTTAAAACTGCTTCAACTGAATTAATCAGGCGTATTCGGGATCAAATTTTCACGTGAACGCTTTCACTTGTCAGCAATACATTTTCGTTTGCTGACAAGTGAAAATGTTCACGTGAACATTTTTTTACAATACGGCCTGCATCTAGTTTGAGGGTCGTACATTACGACCCGACATTGGTTTTACTCCGACCTTTTTGGTTTTTTATTATTGATTTTTGTTTGGATTGATAGATTTTTGGTTTTTAAAACTAAATAAAGAAATGGATTTACCTACCCATAATGTGTAAAGGATTATTTTTTTGATTTTCATTTATTTTATCAATAAATATTGTTTATTTCAAGCAGATATTTTATCACTTGGGAAAAATACTAAAAATTGTATTTTGTTTTATGAACAGCAGGAAAAACAATAAATTGAACAAAAAAAGAAAATCTATATTATTAAAATTATTATTATATCATCTGCTATTTAATATATTCAAATGAAGTATAAAAAAAGTTAAATTGTTTAAAAAACAAGGAAGTACACATAAAAAATAAGTAAATATACCATCAACAACAAAAAACACAAAGAAATGTTATTTGAAAATGTTTGTTAAGTATTTGAAATATTAAAAATGAGAAAAAAAACAAAAAATATTATTATTATTATTATTATTGCGAAATTTAATAAAACAAATCTGAGAACTAAATTAAATAATGTCATTATTCACAAATATTTAAAGCATAAATAAGAAATTAAAAGTATTAAATTAAAATAAAATAAAACAGATTAAGTCATCCACAAAAATATAAATGAAAGAACAAAAACAAAATGTGAACCAAACTTTTGAAATTGTAAAAGCGAAAAAAAAAAACACTAACTAATTAGTTAATGACAACACAACATCTTCAACCAAATTAGCAACAAACATAACATCAAAGTATTTGCATTATAAATAAATATGTATTTAAACAAACACTGAAGAATAAATTCCAGAAAGTCTAAAAGAAGGAAATTATCTAGTGGACTATTTAGATGAGAAATTATTATAAAGAATAACATAACATAACATAACATAAAAAACAAACAACCAACAACAACAAAATTAATAAAGGGAAAAATGTATAACTATAATATTAAATAAATAAAATAAAAACAAAATATTTAATTTTTATTAATACATAAATTTAGTTCTTTATCAGTTATTGGTCAAATTATCAGCCGCTTCGTTTTTGGGTCCATAGTGATATCACGACGACCGTCTCGTTAGTACTAAGTCAAACTTTCTGAACCCTTAAATGCACAATTTTTAAATTGACCCGAAAATAATCATGACGACTATATCGGCATTCAGAAATCTAATGTTGTTTCAATGACCAACAATCCACAGTATAGCCTACAAACTTGGCAAATTAAAAAAAAATCAAATTATCATTAAATAAAGGTATACTTTTATTATTATTGTTGTTATTATTATACCTAAAATAATCATTAATAAAAAAAAACGGCAATCAATATCAGTTCAATCCGATTTTGATATTTTAATACATAGCACAATTGCTTTACTTGCGCCGCTATTTCACCGCTGTAAGAAATTGTTGGCTGGTCACTGTGGTGTAGTTGGTAGTGCGTTGGCTGAGTGCCCGAGGTTCAAATCACGGAATAAGCAAAATCAGAAAGTAGAAAAAACTATTTTTCTACACGGCACCACCTCTTGGCAGGCAATGGTACACCAACAAGAGTAAAAGCTCGACCTAGGCCCCACCATGCGCTGTTGTGCCTTTAAAGAAAGAAGAAAACAAAATTTCCGTTTGTATACATACCAAAAGGATCACCGCCAAAAACGAATTCCTTCAATTCTTTCAGGGTTACTTGAAATATTCCTGAAAATAAATTTCACTCTGTGGTTGAGAGAGAAACCACTCTGTGGTTCGCCTACACCCAGCATATCGTGTTCGGTGTGAGAGTGAGTAAAAGCTCTTTTTTCGTGTTCTGGCAACAACAATTGCATGGTATTCGCCGAGTAAAATCGGAATATAACCACAGCCTTACAGTTTTGATGTGGCTCAGGTGTCGTTTCTTTCCATTTCCAGTTCAGCAAGTAAGTGGCCTTGTAAAATATCTTTCACTTCATATTCCAGATGATTTATTGATATTTCTGAACCAACATTTCCTAATTTTCCTTCATTTTCACTTTACTTTTCTGACTCGCTTGACATGGGAATTTCCTACAAAATCACTGCTATTTTATCCGTGTTTAATTTCACTTTTTACCAATTACAGACATTTCCCAATAATTTTCGATTTATTCCTTGCAATTACCGAATAGTGAAATTTCTATTTGTGGGTGTGGTGTGTGCCTTTTCTCAAATGAATTTTGAAAAGTGGATATTTTGATATTTGTTGTAATAAGATCTTATTTGCTTACTTACTTACTTTTAATGGCACAACAGCCCATGGAGGGCCTAGGCCGAGCTTTTCGCATCCACTACTCATGTTGTGCGTGTTATATTTGTACATGAATGGAAGGGACCTACAGTTTAATGCAGAATCGGAACGGCGAAGTGAATAGCTTTTCATAGCAATTTTTACTCTTGTAGGCTTGCCATTGCCTACCAAGAGGTGGTGCCGTGAGGAAAAATTATTTTTTCTACTTTCTTTTTTTGTTTTGATTTTGCCTGTTCCGAGATTCGAACGCCAGACACTCTGCGTAGCAGTCCAACGCATTACCACTACGCCACAGCGACCAATAGCATCATCAAAAGATAATTCACAAAGAATGTTTCTTTCAATAATTAGAATCATCGGACCCTTAAGACAACCTTGTTCCATCATCGTAATCTGTAGGGGATTTTTAAAATTCTTACCGACAATTTTCGGATCGCCAACTTGCGACATCAACAGTTATGGCGCTAAGTGGTATTCTTAAAACCGGTTTATTTATTAGCTTTTATTTGAAATGGGCTCCCTCCACTCCCAGGGTGATCTTAGAGGGGTAGAATATTCAACGGACCCCTATTAATATCCCTTTTAAAAATTTTCCCTGATCGTGCTTACCCCCATCCCATCCAACCCTTCGGAGGGCTCCCATACAAAATGAAAAGAAATTAGTTTTCAGGTAGTTTTTACTTTATTTTTGTAGGAGAACCAAACTTAGGAGTTGGAGATGGGAGTAAGTATATTTGGGAAAAACGTTCAAGAAAATTATTAGTGGTCGGCCTTAGATTTTGCTTCTCTTGGTAGCGGAAAGAGCCCGTTTCACAAAAATTTACTTTGTATTAGAGCTCCTTTAAGGGATAGATATGAGGGGTAAGTACATATGTTCGGAGAAAATGTTGAAAAGTGAGAGGTCGGTCTTACATTTCAATCCTCTAGCAGCGACTTCTCACTAGCTTTGGATGGCTGGGCTGATTTTCATAAAAATGTCTACTTCGTATGGGCGCCCCCTACGGGTTGGAAATGAGGATTAAGTATATATATATTAAGTGTGAAAACTAAAGGAGGTCGGTTTTATATGTTGACGCTCTAAGATAAACCTGCAAGCATAGAGAGCTTGTTTCATAACAAAGTAAATTTTGTATGGGGAGGGAGCCCCCTCAGTATGAAATTTTCACGATAACAAAAAAAAATATTTATTTTCCATTAACTCAAATTGCTGGAATTATTCATCGCGCCTGGTGGGGGCCCGGGGCCACTGGCTTCTTTCAGAACTAACCCTGGTTAGCAGTAACGCAAAAAATTACGCAAATTTTTGATTTTTTTGCCTTACAATAACTTTGCAAGCTTTTATCCGACCATATTCCACATAGAAGCTCATGCCTGCGTTTTGTAGGTTCTTCGCTTACAGTTTTAAACAACTCAGCAGCCACCTGTAGCCTTATTGTTTTTCAGCCGAGCGATGGCTGTTAGGCCTCCTCATAGTCGGGCGGCGGTACTGTAACGGCGTCCCGAATGCCGAATTTATTGCCGTTATCGCCATTAAGCAACTGCGAGAAGTGATCCCTCCATAACTTCATTATACACTGGACATATGTCACCAGATTTCCATCTTCGACCTTGCAGGAAGAGGCACAGTCTCTAAACCATTAGTCAGGTGTCTTATTCTTTCAAAGAATTTTCGGACACCATTCCTGTCCCTTAACATTTCGATATCATTGAACTCGCGTCTGTCTCCATCTCTTTTCTTGCGCCTTAAAAGACGTTTCTCCTCAACTCTCTGAATCGCTCCTTAGCAGCTCGCGTTGCAACGTACTGCTGGGTGGCTCTATAAACTGCGTTTTCGCTTCAGTAGCATCGCGACACTCTTGGTCGTACCACATATTTCTCCGTGGACAGTGGTAGCCTAGAGCGGGAAATGTGCGTCCACTGCGCGCATATATCATCAAGTTGAGGGGTGTTTTGCGATAGGAGGCGTGCGAGTTGATTAGCGAAGACTTCGGCTGTCTGTTGTGATTGCAGCTTTTCGACATTCAGCTTTCTCTGCAGACCTTGGCTGCAGCCAAGTAGTGGTCTGAATCGATGTTTGCACCACGTATTGTAGTGGCAGCGTGCCTTCCATCGATCACAACATGATCAATCTGGTTTCGTGTGTTTTGATCAGGGGACAGCCAAGTGGTGTTATGGATATCCTTATGTTGGAATCTGGTGCTAGTCGATCAGTCTCATACCGTTGTGGGTGGATTCATCGTGGAGAATGATTTTCCGATCGTCGGAGCAATGCCCACATTGGAATTAAAGTCGCCTAACATGATTATGATATCGTGGCGGAGGCAATGCCGAGGAGCTCGCAGAAGTCATTTGTGGTCGCTTCGTCCTTCTCATCCGTCGGAGCATAGACACAAATTAGGCTGATGTTGAGCCTCGTTCACGAGCGTGATGCAGTCTCTTCGCAACACCAAATCCAACACCAAATTCCTGTCGCGAATCATGCCTCGCTTTTCTTTACAGGTTGTTCCAAAACTTAACCTCCTACCTTAGAGTAGCCCTCTTAAAACTAACCAGAATATCGGAATTATTACTTTAGTAAACTATTTTTAGTTTTTCAGATATCACCACTCTTTCGTGAATTTCACGAATCGTGTAAAAATGTAGTTATTTCTAAAGGTTTCACAGTGTTTTCTATTGTGATTAATAGCAGTGCTATTCAGCGTTCAACAACAAAAATTTAAATCTTAAAATATGGAATTTGCAGCTTTTGCAGTTTCTCGTAAAACTGATCTATGTTGCCTTTCCCGAAATCATTAAAAGTGCCAATATCTCAAAACTTAAAAATCTTTTACTTATGCTATATTTTGATATTGTGGTCACTTATGAGCTAGCTTCCAAAGGATGATGAACACCCTGTATATGAGTCTATGTTACACTCAATATTTTTGAGAGACTTGTCGAAAACAATGATTAAATCAGTAGTAGTTAAAATCAAGTGGAAGGTTTTTGGTTTGCCGAACTTTTTTAAACATGGTTCGATTCAATGAAGACAAACACACTTTTGACCAACACACACACACTATATTCTCAGAATTTAATAACCTCACTTTCTTATGTTATGTTCAAATTTAAAACCAATCCCTTCAGTACTTCCCAATCGTTTTTTTATTAAAAAAAAATAAACATTTTTTTACTAAGCGTACATACTAAGTATACAAATTTTCTTAAAATCACAAACAATTTACATTAATAGTAATAAAAAGTCATAGCTTAGCGGCCCAAAGTTAGTATAGTAAAATCACATTTCATTAGAAAAAAATGTTAATCATCCTGACAATATGAAAATTGCAACTTAATAAGTGCATGTACCTTTGTCTGTGGAGCGTGCGCCATGATCCTCTGAGTAACATTTGGAATAGTGTATATTTTGTACATAATGTACATAAATATGGAATTGACAAAAAATGCTTATTACCATACGCTTAAAAACAAGCAAATTTTAAACAAGCTATGCAATAGGTCTAGGTACTCAATAATCTTCATTCGCAAAACAATTTTTATTTTTTGTTAAAAACTTGGTTTTTTATGAATGTAAATTTAAATAATTGTTAACAATTTTGCTTTATTTCTAAATATATTTTTATTCAAAATGTAAATTGCAGCGTAAAAACATGAGATTAACACCTTTCAGCCTTCATGCATAGTCGTAATTTTATATACTTACAAATTATATAAAAACGTTTGCATAAATTTCACTCATGACATGCAATAGTCGCAAACACTTAAGAGAGATTCTTCGATTGCGATGTGTATCGTTAAATTTTGTTTAAGGCTACAATTTATATTTTGAAGCAATAATTTTTCTTAAATTTATGATATCTTGGATTTTTTCAAACGTTATTTTTTACAAACATAATTTATTGTATAAAATGCGTTTACGTAATAATTTCAAGTTGAAAAATGGTCATATTTACAAGAGTAACTCATTCAGACAATCGATTTCGCGTATATATCAGAACTGGTAGACTGCATGCCCTTGCATTTAAATTTTGGTTTCAAAGTTTACACTCTCTGAAATTATTGTTCAATTTAGTATGAGAACTTCGCAAAACAAGTTAAAATTATATTATTGACTTTGTCGTTCGAATTCCGATCCCGCTGCAAAAATCTGGCTTGACTCTTGTGGATTGCTACGCACATTGTACTCTATCATTTTCATGGGCGACGCCGTTATGGGACGCCTATATCCGACAGAAGCGGATACTTGCTGTTTATTTGCTCGATTACCTACTGTGTCCTTCCAAATCATAGCCAATAACAAATAGAATCCGCCAATAACTTTGGTGAATACATCGATTAGCTTCAGTATGATTGGTGTCAGTATGTGTGTCAAGCGGCTGAACTCTAACATGAAGCGCAGGAAAAAAATGCCCAAAAATTTTATGGCTTCTATTGTACCGAACAGTATGGCCATTACAACTAGACAGAGAAACTGTAGCAAACCTTTAATGTTGTCCTTATTGATGTCATTCGACATGAAGTGGAAGACAGTGTGTTTTATATCTCTTCCCCATTGTTGGACGATGCCTACGAAACCCTGTACAACAATTTGAGGTTCTACGACAACTTGTGCTTCACTCTCACTATTCTTGTTCAATGGCGTTGATGGTGCTTTGGCAATAGCAGGTGTTTGTGAAATGGCGCTAACGCGACGTACAACTAAAGGTGCTGGTTTTTCATTTTCCACCGGACGTATCACTTTCAACTTAACTATAATTTCGTGCTCGCGAAAACGAACTGTTTTCACGTAAAACCAACATTGGCCAAAGGCTACACCAACCAACTCTACCCAGAGGTAGGTGCTGAGAATATTCGGAAGCATCCGTGCAGTCAGCAGCGGGCCATGCGTAATGCCAATCCACATCCCTTGGTAGAAAAGTTGTAATTTTCGTTCCATGTCCAGCAGCAATTTTTCAAATTCACGTTCCCCTTGATGAAGCGCTACAATGTCGCGATATCCATTCACTGCTTCCACATGCAATCGTTCCATGTAGAAGCCACGAAAGAGGCGAGATTTGAGAATCTGTTTGCATAATGACTGCAGTGCCTCTTCTTGGGGATTAATCGCTGTTGAGCTGCTACTGCTTTGCACGGGTACTTGATCTGTCATTTTCTGTTTATTTCTGGCATATCCAAAAGAGAATTAGAAATGCAATAAATTCAACGGGCTTCTAGTTAATTGTCTACCCTTTTTAGTTGAACTTTACCTCTTTCACTTTTCCTTTTTTGGTCTGTTCTCTACTATTTTCTATCGCTAGTTTCTTGAATCAATTAGTCACTGCCACTTGTTTTCGGCTTATTCCCTTGCTTCTCTGCTGTGCTTAGAAACTCGCCCCTATCTTTAATTTGTTTAATGTTCGTGATATTTGCAATTTTACTATAATTTTGTATTTTGTTGATTTTCGAAGTAAAAAAAAAATTCCAAATTACTTCAATTCAACTTAACAAGAAATTCATAGCTGTTCAGAGTCCCAAGCCATTTGAACTGAGTAGCAACGGCACTGAGACGAACAACCGGCTCAGCTCGGTTTCGGCGTTAATGATATCTTACACTTTCAGTCGATCGACGTCAATCATTTGCATGAACAAGTGGAAATTTGAGTGAATACGTGTCACAATCACACTTTAATGGCTTGATTGATCGAAATTCAAATGATCGTAGCTTGTAAGGGCTTGATTGATGTGTTTTGCTTATTTCGTTCAGTGTTAAATAAATTTCTATTTGAAATTACTGCTTGAGCCACTTAAAACTACTGTAGATTACTGGAGTTTTATAAAAGAAACTAGAATTAGAACTAAATATTAAAAAAAAAAATGTTGTAGATTTGGAAAAATTCATTTTCAATTTCATTTAACTGATGCGGGGTAATCTATATGTATAAAAATGAAGATATGTTATGTGTGTGATTAATGATCTCGAAAACTGTACAATTTTTTTCAAAAATTCAACTTTCATATGAAATTACATGCCATTCTGACGGACATACGCTATTTATCACAAATTCACAAATGATCCACCAGGTTTATGTTGTGCTAATGGAAAAGTCAAATTAAGAGAGACCAATAGCATGTTGTTCATGCAAAATACCTTCAATGTAGTCACAAAATTGTCACGAATAATATTCGTTGCACCGAATGAAGTCATTTGGAAACATGAATTGTAAGATTGAATATTTGACAAATAAGGCTTTGATTCAGGTGAACCATCTAAAACCAATGAGCGTAATGGTTCTGGAGGTGGCTCCAATGCCGGTAAATTGACTTAAACTTTAAATTTAAACTGCTTTGAAATCTTTTTTTAATTATGCACAGTGAAACGTGCATGGGGTCCGCTAGTTGTTTATATAACAATTTAATTTTAAACAACTAAATTGCATTGCTGTTAGGGTAAATATATCTTCAGTTGATAAGATAAAATGCTAATTGCCATTTTTGCAAACAATGATTGCAAATAAACATGAACGAGTTAGAAAAAATAGTTCTACAAGACCTCAAAATGTTACTTTGCGCGACTCCCCAGGTATCTGTATAAGAATTAGATATAACGTTGTCAATAAACACATGGTTCAGTCATAGTTCACAATAGAAAAGTAGAGTAAAAGCCCATTCTAGCAAGTCGTTAAAATATTATGGGAAACTTTATCAATCAATTTTGAAATATTCATATAAATGGTATCAAATTGAGAACCATCAAAGAATGCTGAATTGCAATAATTAGATAAAACTGCCAGGTAAGTGATCGTAGAATGCCCAGGTATAAACACATGTAAACTGAAATAGGGATTTTAGAAAAATAGATTTTGATTAATCTAAGCAGTGAAAATTACAGCAGATAGAATTCAGTAATTACGGCATTGTTAACGTCACCGATTTCGGTTTTGTCAAGCAAATGGAAATCGTCTCTGGCACAGTGGATAATTTTCTGCTTTTCCTTTTTGACGCAATAAATGCTAAACATTTTTGCTACTATTTGCAGATCTGAATGCCATAAATCGTAAAAAATAAAGAGTATTGGGTGTCAATTGATTGATAATTGTAAGCCGCACGCACGCTATAATCGCTTATTAACATCGTTAACATTATCATGCAATTTCATGAAGCAGTAAACATTCTATGAAAACTTACCAAATAAAGGAAGAATTTGTTGTGCTGTTTAAATTGACCGAGCAAGGAAGACAGATGACTGCTGACAACTTTCCAATTTGTTTGTTCAGCAAGGGTACAGGTCTTCGTTGCAAAGATTCCTTCTTAAGGAAATGTTTGATTTTGTGTAGCTGAATCACAGCCTGATAATGACTGCTACTTAGTCATTTTGCTAGTATATACGCCTTCTTAACACAAATCTCACCATATAAAGATAAAATGTTAATTAATGGAAATCGCATAAGACAAAAGTGAACGGCGTCCTTCGACTCTTGTTTGTCAACAACATCACATACGTGAAAAAACCAAACCATCGTTTTAATGCACCCCTGCAGGTTTATAAATGGCGTTTTAATTTATTAAAAAAGTCACCACATCTGGTATTTGACAGCGGCTCACCAAATAATGTTAAGTTTATAGCAAACAAAAATAAATCAAATAAAAATTAATTGAAGTAAACGTAATTAGCAAAACCGGCAAAATTTATTCTAAAAAAGATCTAATTCAAATGACTCTTGTCGGATTAGCGGCGCGGAAACTATCCATAAAGAAGCGGTAAGTATCGAAGAACTGCACCGAAGAATGAAAACAAATGTGATGAATATATAATATGTTATCTTTCTCTTCCACATTAGCAATGCCAAATTGGCTGCAGCCTTCCCGAATGGAGTGCGTTGTCAAAAATGTCTGGAGTTGGGTCATTGGTCATATGAATGTAAAGAAAAGCGTAAATTTGTACATCGCACATCGCGGTCCAAACACTTGAAGAAGCGTTTAGCCGAGAATGAAGCTGCAAAAGTTCAAGTAGACTCGAATGACAACTCGTCGAAACATGCTGCTCTTTCTACGAAAAAACTTAAAGCTGGTGGCTCTGCTGACGGGAACGTTTCCAATTCAGATTCACAATCATCTTCCAGTGATGGCAGTGACTCTACAGACACCGACGAAGATTCTTCCGATGATACAAGCTCTTCAGGGTCAGACTCTGAAAGTAGTTCCTCAGGATCAGGCTCTGACAGCAGTTCATCAGAATCAAGCGATTCAAGCTCAAGTGATGACGACGAGGAAACTGCATCACCAAAGAAAAAGAAATCACGACAAAGTTCAAGCAGTTCATCGTCATCGTCTGATAATGAGGATGATATATGATTCGTAGATCTTCAAGGAGTGGTATCGGCGAATAGAGTAGGAGACGAAGGAAGCGAACGCGTGGAGCATGCAACAAGCTTTAGTAGTTTAGGTTGAAAATATTGTTCTTCTGTTTTTTGCACGCATAATCTCTGAAGAATATATACTGTATCAGCAGACAATATTTAATTTAAATACATGTATAATAAGCGAAACGATAATTAGGGAATTTTAACAAAGCGTTTCAGTTTTAGCAATGATTTACCCGGTAAAACAACAGCATTTGTTGGTCAATACTAAATAAAATGGCTTTATTTATTCGCACACACACAAGACATAAGTATCCCCCGGTGCCTGCAAGTTGAATAAACGAGAGAAGTGTAAATTTATGCGTGCACTCAATACTTTCTACTCCTTTCATATTAAGAATTTTATTCAAAAATGCTTCTAAACAGTAATTTAATTTTTTGATTTTACGACGTTTTACCAATATTTTCCAAGTTGACACTTATTGATTTTGTTTTCTTTTAGGCAACTTTTACTCGTATCATTAACAGTTCTAGTTTGCTCTTATTTTAAGGTCTATAATTTAAGATTCCGAAGTTTCTTTATTTATAGATTTAATCATTTCAATAATCGTTAATTTATTGTTACTTCGTAAGTTTAGAATGTTTTAGTAATTAGTTATCCCACTTTTTATTCGAATTATAAAGGAATTTATTGAAATTAGTTAATTTTAATTTGAACTTAAAACTGATTCCAAGAGAATTTATCACTTACCTAAAAAATCATATTCAAATTTAGAAGATAAATATACAATGTAAACCAAGTCATAAATATTGAGAAATAAAGCTAATATCAGATACTTATTTATACTTTAACTAGTTTCAATCACAATGATTTCACGGAGATTGAAAGCTTTTATCATTCTTTTTAAAATTACTGTTCTTATGAATTGGACAATCGAGGTTTTTTGTTGGGCCAACCTGTTCATCATCAGTGTAATGAACTAGTTACGACCACAGTTGCCGGTTCTGGTAATTCTAGCAAAATTTTTAACTATGTCCTTGCTTGGTAATTTAAATTCGGTAATTACTGATAGAAAAACATGAGTTTAAAGCAAATATTATATTATGATTGCTTTATTGTTCAGTGACCCACCATTTGATTTCGAAAAACATTTATCTGCAAAATATTTTTATCTCTGACCATTACTCAGGCAATGTTTCTCCCAAAAAGAAAAGATTTTCCACCGTAGCGTCTTCAACAAGAAAAAGAGCATGTTTGTAAAATTTAATTTTTAAGTTAACAAATATTTTAGTTTGTTAATTTTAAACTAAATAAAATAAATAAAATAATTTTTCTGAATTTTTGGCAAGTTTGTCAATTAGAGTATATTCTATTCCATGAACATTAAGATTACCACAGAGAGAATAACAACAAAGTATATAGCACAGGCAGATTATTATTTAAACTATTAACTGAAAATTTCATGTTATTTCTGTTTGAAAAAAATATATATTAAAATTATTGAGAGTGTCAACCGTGGTTACAATAGTAAGCTATAACTTAATCATCGTCTTCCTCTTCTTCGATATCATTTCTCAGCATTGGTGCAGTCAGCATATCCAAATCTATTTCCTGACTATTTAATTCTGCTTCGTATTGGGGGTGTACATCGTCCGGCAGTATATACTGTGTTTCTCTGGAAGTGTTCGGTTTCTTTTCTGCCGTAATGCAAGTTGGTACAGCTGATTGCTTCTCAATATTCATTGCTGCCACTGCACTGGAATTTAATTGCAGCTCTTCAACCTATTTAATTAGAATAATTTAGAAGCTGAATTTCTCGTATTTTCTCTCATACTTTTAGTTCGTTTATATTTTCCTGTATTTTGCCCATTATAAATTCCAATTCTTTTTGTATTTTCAGTAGTTTCACTTGTTCTCTTTGCAGCTGCCTGTTTTTTAAAACAACTTTCTTGCTAACTCCCATTATAATTGCAATTGTTTTCAAATATTTACTTCTATTATTTAGCTTTGTTTGTTGCTAAAATACGGCACAACTTACTTTCGGCTCTCGTTGCTAAACAAAAAAAATGAGTAGCACGGGGTGACACCATCTTTTAAATGTTAAAGGATCCGTGCTTGTAGCCACCGTTGCCACACTCCAAAAATTTTGCGTAGTAAAATTTCTTGAAATTGTAAATGTATTTTTGAATTAAAAAAAGTAAAAATAAAGAAAAAAGAATAATATTAAATTTTCAGCGAATATTTTCGATATCTTAAAAATAAAGTTCGAAAATGCTCTGAAAATAAGTACAATTTAACAAAAATATAATAAAATATTGCATTTAAGTAAATATACTTTCTAATTCAGTATATTTTTTGTGAGGGTCAAATGCTTCATAAGAATATAAGTATATGAAACTTGTCATAATTTATATGAAAATTTAAAGTTTGCTTACGAGTTTATAAGTTTATAAGGCTTGCCAGTTTATATACTACTGTGGGCAAAAAGTAGTAAGACTTTGTTCATAATTTCAAATTTTTTTATTCATTCTTCCAAATCTATTTCGTCCCCTTCAAAGTAATACCCCCCGGCCCCAATACACTTGTGCCAACGTTTTTTCCAATTCTCGAAACAGTTGTTAAAGTCAATTTCCGGAATAGCCTTCAATGCGCTTAGCGATTCATGTTTAATGTCTTCAATTGACTCAAAACGGTGTAACGGTGTCCACGAAGCGGTTTTTTGAGTTTAGAAAATAGCCAAAAGTCACACGGTGCTAAGTCAGGCGAATAGGGTGGTAGGGTGGTTGCGGAACGATATCAGTCGAATTTTTGGCAAAATGGTCTCGTAAAACCAATGCAGTGATTTTGGAACCAATCGCGCATTCACTCTTCTTAGGCCCAAATGATGTTTTAAAATGGTTTTCACTGATCCTTCCGATATTCCAACGATGCCAGTAAGGTCTCTGACTGTTAATCGTCGATTCTCGAGCACCAATTCCTTGATTTTATTGACGTGTTGATCATCAGTTGATGTTGATGGCCGCCCTGGACGTGGTTCGTCGTCAACGCGTTCTCGACCAACTTTGAACAATTTGTACCAATCAAAAACACTTGCTCGCGACATACAATTATCACCGAAGGCCTTTTGCGTTTTTTTGAACGTTTCGGCACCAGAAATTTGATTCCGCACACAAAATTTAATGGAACTTCTTTGTTGAATAGTTTCACTCATTGTGAAAATCGCCGAATGCACTTTTTGTACTTCAGAAAGACAAGCGTATACTAAACACTAATGATTATTTTGATGTGACATTTGGCACAGATGTCACCGACAGTCATACCAACCTTAAAAAAATAATATTTAGATGAATGGGTTTCCACGCGAAATTTAAATTAAAAAGTCTTACTACTTTTTGCCCACAGTAGTAAATGCCATTAATATTATAGTTTTTTGTTTTTGTTTTGCAAACAAACATAAGCTGTTTCGTTGTACGTGGCGGGACGTTGTATTATAACTGACCCTAGTTTTGCCTACGGTAAAGTGTCATTTTATTACTTCACGTTACGTCACCTCACGTCCATTATAACTAGAAAGCTATTCTCACCATTAAGCTGGATTTGAAAATGTTGTACCTGGAATTCTTCTTCTTTTAATGGCATAACAGCCAATGGAGGGCCTATGTCGAGCTTCTTGCTTCCATTCATGTTGTACGTAGTATATATGTACATGAATGAAAGGGGCCTACAGTTGTATGCCGAATCCGAACGGCGAATTGAAAAACTTTTCTTGCCTGCCAAGAGGTGGTGCTGTGTAGAAAATTTGTTTTTCTACATTTTGATTTTGCCTGTGTCGATATTCGAACCGCGGACACTCTGCGTAACTCTACGTCCAACTCACTACCAATACGACACAGCGATCATTTACCTGGAATTACATTCTTTTATTAAATCGAAACCGAAAATGCTTCGCCAAATACCATCGTCAACGAACAAAGCGATGACACACATGACTTTAGGGAAGTGGCCGTCGAATGAGCATCAACCATTATTTTTTACTTTTTAACCCAATAAACATGAATTAATCATAATTTTAAATAAGTTTTGAAATTACTTCTATATGCATTAAATTTAATTAAAAAATTCAATATGCAATGAACCTTCCCAAAAAAAGTTTGACGTTTACAAAAATTAACCTCTTTTTTGATTCAGTGAAAATGGTGAAAATTTGAGATGGGATGGAACGGCTTGGAACTAACACAATATAGAAATATGAATAGAATTGTTTTGGAACTCCATGCCGTTCACTCAACTTAACACTCATGCCTAAATGTTGTTGATTCTTCATTTTTATGTTCCTACAATAATCAATAATTGTAAGAATTGGTATTGGTAAACAAATAATAAAACAATGAAAAGTTCATGATAATGCAATTTCGCATTTATTTGCAACATTAACGGGGAATATTAATGGGGAATAATTGTTGCTTTTGTTGTCGTTGCTATTATTGTCGGTCGGCCGCTCTCTCTCTCTCTCGCATTCTCTCCTTTCGTATGAATGCAACGCAAACGAAAACAAAAACAACAATCGGAACAAGGACATAAATAAAGAATCAAATGTAGAAAAATCGATAGAAGAGAGATATTTGATATTCTTAAGGCATTGTGCAAGTGCAATTGTATAAATTAAGTGTCTCGAACAACAATAAATGAATATTTATAGTAAATTTAATATTATAAATTACTTATTAATCGATACTATGTAAATTGCAATTGATTTATACTTGTTTTAGTGCATTATTAAATACGGGAAATCGAGAGTGAAGAGAAAGTGAAAGCAGTAGCAGCAACAGCAGCAACAGCAGCAATGGTTAGCAAAACTGCATTAAGCGCTGAGGAACGCCCAGTTTTCATACCGCCACGAAAACGGCAAACAACTAAAAAAGCAAATGGTGCACAGAATTATGTCGATCACATTGTAAACGTGCAGGTATAATTTATAAACACAGAAGATACCATTCATTGTATAATAATACTTAAATTCATAATGTATAAATAATTCTAGCAAAATCGCCAAAAACTATCCCCTTCAAATCCGGGTCTAGATGAAGACCTTCTCAAGACCTCGCTCATTCTTAAGAACAAACAGCCACTGCCACAAATACCAACTGCAACTACAAGCACAAGCTCAGAAATTGAGGAGAAATCTGTCAATTCTTCGACATCAACACATCGTAGCACAAAATCCGCCCAATCGATTGTGGCTGATAACATTTACGAAGACGACAATGAATTGCAAAATTTCGAAAATGTTTGCCAAGGCAACAGATCGGTTAGCCATCGTCATGAAAGTGCAACCATAACACCAAGCAGCTGCTATTCTGAAAGTAGTCTTGATGCTAAACTGATGAGCAAATCTCAAGATTGCCTAAGCAATCGTTCCTCGTCGAAGAAACGCGTTAATATACGCACGGACTTGCAGCATGTGCGTAGCCAAAGAAATTCACCAGAGATTGTAAGCTTCGAAGATCTGGAATCCGGAGAAACGAGTGTACTCAATGCTGATGACGACCACAGTTTAGTTGAACGGTATAACACGCGTCGCTCAATGGACAGCAGTAGTAAATATTTAACAATGACAGGTGGGTGCTCGTAAATAACAATATCTTACAGTATTCAACATACTTTGTATGGTATAGCGCTAGCTTAGAGTGAAAACATGCTAAGTCAACTTTTTAGAAATTTACTGGATTAGTAAAAACTTCCCAAAGGCTTTTACCATATTGTCAATATTAAATAAAATAATGGATTTCTTGCCGCTAGTTCTACTACTATTTTCTGTTACATTTACTACTTCTTTTCTACAAACATTTTCTTTTACTAAGTAATACTATTTTTATTACTTTTTCTAATACTTTTTTTTACTACTTTTCTACTGTATTTTCTACCACTCTTTTTAATTTAAAGAATCTTTAAAATACTGAGCGTACTTTTTAATAAGAATTCTCAAAAAATGTTACCACGTTACGTTGCTTCGAGTTTATTTTAATTGTATGTACATATATGAAATAAATTTACTACTTGCATTTTTAATACCCTATTATCAAGTGCATATCATAAACACCTCTTTAAAGTATTTGCGTTGATGCTAGGTCAGTTACTGTACTGGAACACAGGTGAACGCTTTCATCCGTAACAGCTCAAACTACGTTCTTGTACTCTAAAAACTTGCAAATGCGAGCGGCGATTTTCTGAGTAATTGTCTTCTTCTTCTTGCACGAAGTAGCCCGTACTTTTACTTTGGGTAAAAACGTTAATCATATATTTCCATTCATGTACAAATATAACCCGCACAACATGAGTGGATACGAAAAAGCTCGGCCTAGGCCCTCCATGGGCTGTTGTGCCATTAAAAGTAAAGTAAAGTAAGTAAAAACGTTAATACTTAGTTAGCTGTTTTGTGTTTGTGAAAATAAATTTTTAATTTGAAATTTTTTTATATTTTGTAAATTTTTTTACTATGATTTGAACATTCTCTTTTGTGTACTTTTGTGCATTTTTGTCTCCCACAGAGAGTATTTTTTGTTTACTCTCATTTTACCAGATTTTGCCAAAAAAGTTTAAGAGTATACAGATCATAAAGGCGACTTTATACAGTTCATGCACAATAAAGATGTTGCACGGTAATTTTTCAATGTAAACTATACCTTTAACGTAAAAAAATGAATCTTTCAAATTGATGTTATCACATTATGAGTGTAGAAGAAAGTCATTGTATTTTGTTTGAGTGCCTTTTTGGGCTACTGCGGTCTTTGGACAACCTCACTTTTACGCCTCAATGCCTTACAATAAATAAAAACAAAACCAGTGCATGAAGTATTTTTAATTTCTCTTTCTTACTGCATCAAAGTTTTCATAAAAAGTGAACTTAACACTTTTTCACTCTAAGCTAGCGATATGTATTTATATTTGCACGCATCTATTCTCTGTTTAATGTGGTTTTAGGTACCATTAAACGTGGACGCAAAAAGGGTCAAAGCTTGG
This sequence comes from Palloptera scutellata, assembly GCA_958295655.1. Classification (NCBI taxonomy): domain Eukaryota; kingdom Metazoa; phylum Arthropoda; class Insecta; order Diptera; family Pallopteridae; genus Palloptera; species Palloptera scutellata. The sequence continues at coordinate 69,125,438 of OY282450.1, forward strand.
ATCTTCAAATAAATATCAGTCGCGAAGAACTGGAACTAATCAATGCAGCCGCAATCGCAACCGAAGTGAAAAAGAAACAAAATCTCTGTTGCACGTGCACATTAAACACTGGTGTACATATCTTCATACTGTCCCTGATATGTCTTCCATTTGTTACACTTATTTCGTGTATTTACTCCTTCTACATTGGCACCTTGACCTGGTACAATATGTTCAATTATGTCAATGATGAGAAGTCATATCTGTTTCGGATTTTCATGTCCCCAATATTAATACTCGCATACCCTGTAGCAGTTATCAGCTGTACTATAGGTTTGGGAGTATATGCTGGCATTGCGCAGCTTAGTCTACAATTTAATAGCTGGCTAAATGAGATTGCCGATATTGAGAAGGGGTTCTACGGCTGGTTGTGCTCATTTTTACACTTATCCGACTGCAGTCCATACGAAGTGGTTATATTAACAGATATACGTCTGCCACAGGCTGGAGGTGTGGTTCATGAGGTACCACGTTTGCATATTAACGCCTCGACCGAGGAGTTATCTCTATAAATTGTGAATAAGTTCATAATACACCAACAACCGTAAAACCGTCAACTAAGAAAAAAAAAAAAAACATAAAAAGTGATATGAAATACAAATTGTGGTTATTATTATAAAACTGAAACTGGGTTAAGCATTAAGGCTATCTACAATATACAATTTTACAATAAAGCTAAAAATGCCAAATGTTTTTTGACGGTTTCGCATTAAGATGTAGAGTGATAAATACACATACATACATACATACCTTAGAGAATCAGTTTACCGATGAATTGAGTTCCCTTTACGTAATTTTGAAATTCCTTTGATACGTGCATAAGTACTTGAACTCAGATTGTAGTGATTTTAGTAACTAATATTTAGTAGTTAATTTTTATATCATGATGCGAGTATGCTACTTCTGCCGCCACATAACCAATACAATTTTATTCGAATCTTTAGAAAATATGCACTTTTATCGACAAAGAAATATTCCAATAGTACGAGTACATATAAACATACATATGTATAAGTACATAATATATATACTTATATGTACATATATATTATATACAAATGCATACAGATTTAATTACTTACTTATGAAAGAAGAATATTCACATAACCAGATATTGTATACTAATTTCAAAGAATTATACACTAAACATTACAACAGACAATGGCATTTATTTTGCAAAAATATAAATAAAACATTTGCATTTAATTTTACATTCTTTTTTACTATATAATATATATTTATGTACATGCATATGCATATGTTGATGTGTGTACATAGTTCCATTAATTTTGTAATGTAAAAAGTTGTCAACTAAAGTGAAACACATACAGATATGTGCAAAATAATAGCAGTAGCAGTGCTCGTGGAAAAAAAGTATAAGTCAAAAGAAATATATTTTGAAAGAAAAGCAAATTTTATTTTTTATTTCCATATTATTATTTTGTATTAAAAAAAATATGTAAAATCTAAGATGTTATTTCTATTTTATTTTACAAAATATTTGCGAAATAATAAAATTCACCTGTGCAAAAAAATAGCAGTATTTCACATACTTATAACAACAAAAACACTTAAAATGACAAGTTCAAGAAAACACTAAAACAAAGTAATCAGAAAATCAATATTTTATGGAATACCCCTTGCTAACAAGAACAGCAACGCCCTTGTTAGCAAGAACAGCAGCGAGACATAAAGTCCACTAGTTTTCTGCACTTTTCGATCGAAATAACTTTCCATGCTGACTGTACCGCATACCATAAATTGTTGACGTTTTTTGGACTTTTCTTCCCGAGCGCTTCTTCGACATCCGTAAAAAGGTTTCCAATGAGATTAAGGTCAGGAGACTGGGCCGGCCAGCTCATGACATCAATCTCATTCACCGCAAAACAATTTTTCGCTTTTTGCTGGTATGCTTTGGGTAGTTTTCCTGCTGATCAACCCATTTCAGCGGTATCTTCCATTTAGCATAAGACAACTTAGTTGAACTCAACGTATGACAACGTATAATTTGGCATCCATGTTGTTTTTAATCCAATATATAGGACCTGTGCCACAGTATGAGAAACAACAGTAAACATTTATTTTTGCGCCCCCGTGTTTCACTGTTTTGTAAACATATTTTGGGTCATGTGGACCTCCAATCGGTCTTCGAACATATTGTCTGCGTCCTTCAGACACGAATAAAAAAATGGTTTTCTCTTACTTTACTTTTAATGGCACAACAGCCCATGGAGGGCTTAGGCCGAGCTTTGGTTGTCTCATCGGACCATAAAATAAATTACGCCAAAGCTGTAACTTTTCTGTTCTCATGCCTGGAAAATACCATTTTACGACCTCTCGTTTCAGGTTTTTTTTTTCCATTTTTTGGCATTGCTTATCATTTTTGCAGAACAGCCAACAATATGTAGTAGAAATTTATAAGGTTTTCCTTCAGAAAGCAGTTTTTATTTTAAATAATTTTGCGTCCCATTTTTCCAAAAATTTTAATTTATTGATTTCAAAAGAAAGTATTTGGACAAAAGCCATTTGCACTCTTCACAATATATTAAAATCAGCTTCTTTCATACGACTAAATGCAAAAACTTCGCCTGATATTATTTTGCACAGCTCAAAAATTAAATTTTGTGAATCAAATTGCTTCATTATTTTAAATATGACGACTAGAATGGAAGCAAATTAATTTTTAGACTGCTAGTATTAAAGGAAACTCAAGAGTGTTCAAACAATAAAACTTCACTTTCATTTAAAAATTGGATTGATTAGTTTGCCTTAGGGCACTGCTATTAATTTGCATATATCTGTATGTATGTACTTACATCGCAGTTCCAGTTATAAATGTAACGATAACAAATGTTTCTCTTAATTCACAATAAAAGTACGATTTTTTTTTTTATAACTTAAGGCATTCAAGATCATCATGAATAAACAATCAGAGATGCAATTGGACATATGAATACCATATATGAGTTTACCAATCGTTCGCTCGTTTGCTGCAAGACTGTCATAACACGAAATAAAAATGCTGTGTACAAAAATAACCGTTATTTAGTTATTGATCTTTGGCAAACAAAAAATATCATAATTGTATCTTGTAAACACTTTACATGAGAAGAGAGTTTAACATAAATTTAACATAAATTGTATGAACTTATAGGTAAATTGAAAAGTTTAAATGCGTTTTTCTAAGAATTTATGTTTTTTGAGTAATGACAGTTTTGCAGCAAAGTAGACGAAGAAAGAGTTGATATTTTAAATTAGTTCATTGCGATTCGAGCGTCATAAACCGTAGTGTGATTGCGAGCTCTACTCTCGAGCTGGGGGTGGTGTGAACAATTTTACTTTTCGAAAGAAAAATTTTAGTGGGGATTAATTGTTTGTTGTTGGTTTTATCTTATTGCAAGCTGGTTTTAAATGAACGAGCATCAAATATTATTAGGAATTGCATAATTAGATTTTCAAAAACGGAGGTGCAAGAATATTAATTATACGATTTTTGGGGTGAAATTAAATCGAGCATTCACTACAATCGTTCATATATCTGAAATTTGTTTTCATCTCTTGATATTTATATGATATTTGAGAAAATTAAGCCTTTGTGGTCGCTGTGGTGTACGCAAAGTGTCCGAGGTTCGAATCTCCGCACAGGCAAAATGAAAAGTTGGAAAAAAAACAAATTTTCTACACAGCACCGCCTCTTGGCAAACCTACAAGAGTTAAAATTGCCTAGTGCTTCTCACTTCGCCGTTAGGATTCGACAGAAAACTGCAGGTCGCTTCCATTCATTTACAAATATAATAGGCACAACATGAGTGGATACGATAAGCTCGGCCTAGGCCCTCCATGGGCCTAGAAAGAAGAAATCTTTCATTGCCGATAAGCCAATTCAGCTCACGAGGAAGGAGTGTCCGCAATCGAAAAACGATTTATCGCGCTAGACTTCCAATGATCCAAAGTTTCAATCGCTGGAGCAAAAACACTAACTTTTTTCGCCCACCTTAATGTACATACTATACATCGATTTTTAAAAAGAGGGGTTAAATAAAGGCGTATTGGTATAATTTTAGTTTTTGTACCTGTTGCGTAAGAACCCACTTTTGGATATACGAGTAGTATATGTAATTGTAGAACACGAATGCAGAAGAGCGCTTCTGTTTAATAAAATGAGTATATTAAGGTGCTTAACGAAACAAAAAAAAAACTGTTGCTGTACCTTCCTTACAAAGAACGTCGGTTAGTTTTATGATGCTTCCCATTTTATTTCGACTCTAGCGATAACCCATTGTGAGCAGAAAAAAAGGTCTAAAAATCGTCTTTTGTATTGTAAAATTTTTCTTAAACTGCTAAAAGTTTTGGACAAAACAAATTTCTGAACAATATAATAGGTGTGAACATATTTTTTTTTCATAAAACTTTCTTTGACTTTCATATATATTTTATTATCCTTCAAAAACTATATTAGTTTTCAACATAAACTTACTTCAGCGTCATAACAAAACATAAAAGTTTTTAAAAACTCTAAACAATAACTTAAATTTTGGTTAATTCATAAAATACGCTGATTTTCGATTGGACAGAATAATAGGTGTGCACAAAAAACTTAGGAATAAATATTGAAATTTTGCTAGTTATGGATGGTCCCGTCTTTAACTGAATTAGTAAGAACGCATTAATACCCAGAATATCCACCATTATTCTTGATGGCTTTTTCGATTCTTCTGGGCATTGACGATATCAACTTCCGACTTCGGAAGTTTCCACAGGAATGTTGTAAAAATTTTTTTTAATATTTTCCCATTACTGCGTTTTGTTTTGGCGTTTAAGTTCTCCCCAGAGGTTCTCACTAGGATTTAGATCTGGGGATTTACTTGGCCACTCTAGGATGTCTACATTATGCTCTTGGAACCATGCTTTGACAACTCGCTATTAATGTTTAGGATCACTGTCCTGCTGAAATGTCCACAAAAGCAGTATATTATTCTCGGCATATGGTAACATTACCGTTTCCAACTAATCCTTATACACGAATCTATCCCTAACGCCATTAATTTCATGTATCGGACCAACACCTTACCAAGAAAAATAGCCCCATACCAATAAGCTGCCACCTCTGTGCTTCACTGTTTTATTTGTGAACCAGACGCCGAATTCTTTGACTTTCGGACGACGAACTTTTCTTTCCGCATCATTACCAAACAAATTTATTTTTGTTTCATCGCTCCAGAGAATATTACGCCAATTTTTTTTCTCCCTACGAACCGCACCACGTTTCATGAACTAATGCAAAATTTTTCCTCTTCTTCAAATTTGCAGTTCTAAGCGGAGGAACTTTGCGAGCGTTCCTACCGCGTAGATTTGCGCTTACTAATCGTTTTGGAACGGTTTGTGATGACACAACATTCCCAATTTCGCTTGCAATTGTTCTGGGCAACTTGAATGGGTCGCGTTTAGCTAATGTAACGATACGATTGTCGGTCACTAATGAAGTTTTTTTTGGGTACTCCACGCGTTTCAATAGCTTTTTCTGGCTTGAGAGCATTTGTAACGAAATGCTGAGACTGTCCCATCGATCTGGCAATGAATTTGTAGGGGTTTCCTTTGTCTCGGAGATGACGAACAAGTCTTCTCTCCTCTGTACTGCAATGAACTCGACGACCCATCTAATATTATTAAAAATTATAATTAAACCTTTATTAAGTTCACTTTCATCGAAAACTTACCTTCTGGAACTAAATAACACTTTAAATTTATTCACTTTTAATCTAAACTAAAACACACCTATTTTATTGTCCACATCAATTTGAAGGTTGAACAAATAAACAAGCCGCGATATTTATCGAGAGGAGCTTTTGTTGCGGGTATTCCCCCATTTCATTCCAAAACAGTGCCACCAAACTTCCAAATTTGCCTTTTGATCGTAGACCATGCCAATTAGTTTTTATAATTTTTGGGTTCACACCTATTATTTTGTCCAGGTGTGTATATATGTACATAATAGCTGAGCCATTATTTGACATCGTATAATAAGTAACTAAATGAAATTTAGACCACTTACTTTACTTTACTTTACTTTTAATGGCACAACAGCCCATGGAGGGCCTAGGCCGAGCTTTTCGCATCCACTCATGTTGTGCATGTTATATTTGTACATGAATGGGAGGGACCTACAGTTTAAGTGAAAAGCTTTTCATAGCAATTTTGCAATTTTTACTCTTGTAGGTTTGCCATTGCCTGCCAAGAGGTGGTGCCGTGTAGAAAAATTATTTTTTTCTACTTTTTGATTTTGCCTGTGCCGAGATTCGAACCGCGGACACTCTGCGTAGCAGTCCAACGCACTACCACTACACCACAGCGACCACAAAAATTAAATCAGATGTACTCTCGATTACACTTATTAATTCTTGCCTTGTAATCAATCATCGCTAAAATGATAGCAAGAAAGAGGGCCGTTGGCTTCGTTAAGGGATTTTCCAAATATTTTGAGAATCATCCAAAAATAAACAGGGGTTAACTTTCAGGAGGGTACAGCAACAACTTTTTTTCTAAGTTTATTGGGTTTGATACACTTTATTGTCCATATGCCAATGCTGGCTCATTATGTTCTGAATGCTTTCGTTATTATTACACTTGATATATGTATAACTATTTCCTTTAAACTTAAAACGAAGAAACCTTTTAAATATCTACATACCTAAAATATTTACGCCAAATAAAGATAATTTCAAAATGCAATCTACATTAAAAATATTAATTGTAACTATTATTTATTTAATACCAATATTAAAAAGTAAGTATGGTGAATACTTATAAACTTCAATAGAATCTCAACTACTTAAACTCGATCATAACCTAGTGCGACACGATTGTTGGCATTGGATACATTGGAGTGATACATTTTTGGAAAGCTTGAATCGTATATCGTAAACTTATTTCTGAAATCTTTACGAAATGGTCGGTGTTTTGAGAAATACGTAATTAAAGTTTGTTAGTTTACGTGGTTAAAATTTCTTTCAAAACTAATATAAATTCGGGACTAATTCTTCAAAAAAGTTTTTAAACAAAATATAAGTATATCATCATACCAAAACACCCTTAAGTTATCAATTATTTTTGCTTACTTAACGAATTAATATTCAATTTATATTAATTTTAAATGAAGTTTTAGCCACGTAATAAACTTTAATTGTGAATTAAATATCTCGAAACAAACTTTAACACCAAAATTTTGTTTGCGACGTGTCCCACTTTGACTTGTCCCCCACCACTCCCAATCCGATTAAACATGACTGGGAATATTTGTTTTTTTTTTTTTTTTTGGGAATTAACAAAGGCTCATTAAATTGAATTACCTTGTATAAAATAAAATTTAATTCTCATTATTTTTAACTTCACTTTAATTTCTTTTAATTCATTGCCTTTTGCGTTGTTTACAAATGTAAACAAGTTATGTAACCAGATTTTTTTTAAATAAAGAAAAAAATCATTTAATTAAAATGGGATTTAAAATTTTTAATTCGGAAAAATTTAAAATTATTTAAATTTTAACATATTTTAAATACAATTTAGTTAAAATTGATCGATTATAATGAACATTGATGCCAAAGTATGACCACGTTCATAGAACAGAACGATTGCTTTGGCACGCGCCACGGTTCCTCACCAGTGTTCTGTGTGATATAGTAGATCCATTATTTCAAGAATATCTATAAGTAAAAATATTGTAAAGTAAATGAGAATTACTAGGCAATATTTTCAATGGTATGGTGGTTTTGAAAGGATCTACCACAACTGTTCCATTACTTGTTGTTATTCTCTTGGTCAGATTTTCTGATAAGTATCTACATAATATGAATCTTACTCAATCTGACATCTAAACACTTTTCATTTATTTGGAGTACATGCTCTTCCTAATACATAGACTACTGGATATAACAAGTTTCTTAAATACTGTTGTTGTGGTATGAAGTTGTTGTTTTCATCTAAAAAAATGCTGGAAAAGCTGGAGTTGGTCCATGACATCCAGCTGTCCGATGTTGAAGCAATCCAAATTAATTTGCAGTACTCAAGATGTGCTACAGATAATTTTGATGTTTTCCTCACCTTTTACCAAAAGACAATTAAAGAATAAGAAATGAGGAATGGTTTTCTTAAGGCCAAACTCTAATTTGCTGTCAGATTTTTCTAGTATGGGTAGGCATAGTTTGTTGAGTCATACTGGATTTTTGTGGCACTTCTGCCTTAATGACTGTCCAGTTATCTCCATCAGCACGGTCTGATTATGTAATTTGAGATATTTCAGCACTTCCACGCTCCATTACCGGCAACCAGATACGAGCACGAAATGGGAAAGGAATGCCCTTGGCTGGTATCAGCTTGAGCTTCAAGCCTTCCCAGATGCTGCTGATCTCAGCAACGCATCCCTCAAGAACCTTCCTAAACCAGTCCTCATCGCACTTGATCCCCCTACAGCCGCGGTGGACCGCTGCAGATTCGAAGGAAGGAAGAGTTCCGCCCTAACCTTCGAGATTCGAGAGTTTAGCTTCGATCTCCCTCCATCTCTTCAGGACTCCCTTGCCGTTGTTGGTACTCTCGTCTTTCTGTCCAACACATTCAGATGAATGGACGTTGTGTTCATAACTTAGTCATTTTGGCGCTCTTCCACACCTTAGTTCTCTTCGATCACATCGTGTGATCCATTTCCCTTGGCCTGTTTTTTTTTGGGTTCAGGATGCAAGGAATTCTTCGTATTCCTGCATCACTTTTTGATATTTTTTTACCCTCAGCGTCTCATTCCTTTCTTTGTTACTGGCAGCTTGCCTCTACTTTGGCTGGTGGTAGCTTTTGTTAAATTTTTTGATGGTAATGCTTTCTTACTATCTAGCAGGGGAAAACTGTAGCTGGTACACGCCTTACCATTCACAGACACAGCCTTCTCTAGGCTGGATGCCAGTAATAGAAGAGATTTATTAAACCCCTAGCAAGTAGGGGTGATGGGCTTCTCACTTCTATCCGAATTTTGAGTTTTATTTAGGTTATCAGATTCTTACTGCTGCTTCGCCAGACCGAAGTCAAGCTCGGCAGTACATGAGGAATAAGGGGAAATAACGGGGTCCATCACAGCAGCGCCCCATACCGTCAGAAGGTTACAGTTACTGTCTGAGGCGGCCAGGTATCAGAGAGAGAGAAACTTCGTTCTCGATGTACATTTTTCAGTTCCCTGCACCATTCCAAGTTACACCTCGGCTTGGGAATTGTTGACTTTTCTTAATTGTTATAGCTCCCTGGATCACTGACACTACTTAAGCCCCCCCCACCACGTCTTTGTACGTCAACGCGCGAAGGTATTAAATACTAGATAATTGCAGTCGTTATTAACTGATTTTTAAAACTAAATCATTTAGAATTTTTATAGAAATCTAAAAGCTGCAAACTTTATTTGTCTCCCTTAAAAAACGTGTCAGAGCCTCATTGAGACAGTAATTTACTCATTGATAAGGCACAGACAAACGATTCCGAGATCTGCAGTCACGAGTAGGACAGTAAAAGCCAATTAGTCGGAAAAAAACAGGGTAATAAATCTGGTAGTTAATAATGTCTCTTAAGAACAATACAGCAAAATATTTCCGCTTTGCTTCAAGGTACTGTGAGCCGAGCAATAAGCACCTGGTTCTATACATAAGATGGAATATCTACGAGTATACTCCAGCGCAATCTATGAATAACACATTTTGGTAAATCTTTTCTTAACTCTTTCAACTCTGAGTGAGTGAACCGAGTAGAAAGGATCCCAAATAATATTCAAATATTCCAATATACACCTCACACCCAAAGGAGAAATATAAAGTTTTGAGAGTAAATGGATCAAAAACATCTTTTGAATTCCTTCAAATAAATCGAAGCATATATAAATCCATAGCTTTAGCCACTATTTAGTAAATGTGTTTGGAAAAACATATTTTTGGATCAAAAATAACTCCAAGATACTTACTATAGACAATGCAAACATCAACTTCGTCAGCGCTGCTTTGTTACGAAAACAAAAAGCTCGTTGGAAAAGTCTCAGTGCGATTTAAGCCTTTTATTGCAGCTAAACCAAAAAAGAAAGTATATTTTTTCAGATCATTCAGTTCACCAAGAAGGAGTGTGTGTCCGCAATCGATGTATCAATCGCGGGGACATAAACATAAACTGTATTTTTCTGCCCACTTTAATGTAAATATGTATGTATATGTGCATGTGTTTATGTAAACATGTGCGCAAAAGAGAGTGTAGAATAATTTATTACACGGAGAGTGATAGACATTTATTTGTTTACAGTCTGCTCATCGAGAGCAAATAAACGAGTATGTACGAGTATGGCTGGCAACTAGGAATAACAGCTAAAGTTAAGTTAAGTTCGAAAATATTTGGTAATATATTTGTTGCTTTAAATAGAAAAGTGCTGCGAATATTAAATCATTTTCAAAATTACATAAGTATATTATATATCATTTAAAGTATGGTCTTTGATCTGAATAGAAAATCTTGTGAAATATTGCTACTTTTATCATTTTCATTCAAATCAATCAAAATACACTTAAGCTGCTAATCCCTATCGCCACAAATACCTACAGACGTACAAATGTGTGCTTAAGTAGTAGTTCATATGGCAATAGTCATGCATACCCTGTTGAGTAACCAACTGGTTTAATGTTAGTCGATAAACTGGTTCACAGAACACCACACACATTTGGTGGCGTCTTTCCTCATAGCGAACTGATTTCTTTAACATTATGTTGTGCTAGGCAAAAGTCAATCAATCGTCCAGGCTTGCATGAAAAGCTCGGCCTAGACCCTCCAAGGGCTGTTGTGCCACTAAAAAGAGAGAAGAAAGAAAGAAAAAATAAATAAATTGCATTATAAATTAACTGCATTATAAAAAAAAAATTTTTTTGGTATAAATTACACTTTTTTTACAATCTCCAAAATTAGATGTATGTATATATTACATATTCATATTCATTGTGGTCGTTGTGGCGTAGTGGTAATGCGTTTGACTGCTACGCAGAGTGTCCGGGGTTCGAATCTCCGCACAGTCAAAATCAAACAAAACAAAAAATAGTAGAAAAATAATTTCTCTACACGGCACCACCTCTTGGCAGGCAATGGCAAACCTACAAGAGTAAAAATTGCTATGAAAAGCTATTCACTTCGCCGTTCGGATTCGGCATTAAACTGTAGGTCCCTTTCATTCGTGTACAAATATAACACGCTCAACATGAGTGGATGCGAAAAGCTCGGCCTAGGCCCTCCATGGACTGTTGTGCCATTAAATGTAAAGTATTCATATTCATCAGTGTTCTTTGTGACATTTTAAAATCCATTTTAATGAAAAACATTTTGTAAAGTATGATAATTTCTGTATTTGTGATATTTGTTGTATTATTTAACAGAAGAAGAACATAAAATACTTACAATGCAGCCAGAATCGTCCACCATTATTATCATAGTTATGTTTATTTGCAATGAATTTGAAGTGCTGCTATAGCAAAAACTTAAATCCACAAAATTTTATGAAATATATTTTTTTTACTAAAATCATTTCAACTAAGTATTATATTTTCTTGCCAAAGATTTGTGAAAAATTAAGTCAAGACTTATCGATTTTGGAGAAGAGCGCAAAGAGTGAAACTTTTTCAAAATCTATCAGAAATTAAATAATATGCAAGCATTACATTTTTGTGTCAACTGATTGGCAAATACCTACACAAATACGAATACTACTTAGTTATAGAAAAGTTACAATGGGCTGTCGCTGTTGCTTTTTTTTGTGATGTTTGTAGTATTTGATCATGTTCACATTAGCCTCAGTGAGACTATTAATTTTTTTATTTTCCCAACTTAATTTGACTATTGTTGAAATAACATTTCACTCAGCTGCGTAAAAATAAATTAATCGTACAAAATTTTATTTAGAATGATAAAAAAAAGTGAGACGAAACTTGTAAAAATGAGTAATTGGAACTTCTTCACTATCATTCATTGCTTAATTTTTGCCTGCAGTAAAAGTAAATATTTGTGCAGCGCAAAAGAGCGGGTAAGCATCAAAAATGAGGCAACGGTTTTCAGACTACATTTTAGTACGAACATGAGAGAACATGGACTCTTCTCACAATGAGTCGAGACGCTCAGAGGTTAATGAGAACATGGTCTTTGAGAATCGCTTGTGTTTTGTTTTTGTAAACATATCAAATTTACTACAAATATCAAATTTATTAAAAATACAGAATACAACAAGACCATTTGCTCCAAAGCATGAATATCGCTAATATTTTCACTGAATTTTGATCAACTAACCACTTTAAAAACTAGTAATTTTAGTGGTCCAGATTGGTTTGGCAGCACTACAGCTTACCTACCCAGCATTGTTTCTCATTCTGTGTCTACATATTATACATTGATCTATAATTTTTTATCTATTTGAGATATTATTTTGTCCGATTGATTATACAAGAGACTCCAAAATGCCTGAGCAGCTGAAGCAGAAAACTGTAAAACATTCTAAATCGACTTGCATTACTATTCGTATTGCATAGACTCATCGTATTTTATAAAAAAGAAAACATAGTAAGGTATGCATGTATGTGTGTATTTGTGTGTGTTTGTTCACAAACAACAAATGATTTGACAGCAGAAAAGCAAGCAGAGAAAGCACACGGCGAACGCCTCAAAATTGAAACTTTTTGCAAAATTTAGTTTAGTTCAGTTGGTGAAGTGCGATAGCGAAGATTTACTTGTCATTATTTTTGCTGAAATAAATTAATTCATTTTAAACGGTCTCGTCATGGCAAAGGATAATTTAACCGCGGTTTTACATGGGATAGAAGATTTGCGATTGGCAAGTATAAAAAAGAAACGTTGATTCATGTGCGAGTAAACTACGTGCTTGAATTAAGCAATTTAAAAATGCAATATGCTTTTGTTGTTCAAGTGGAGATACAACAAATCTATTTATATTTAAATTTATTTCATAGTTTCTATAACCTTATAGTGACTTATTCTATATACCAACATAAGTACATATGTATTTATATAGTAATTTAGTTGTATATAAGTAGAAGCTAAGAATCATTTCCGTCGATCTGGTTGACATGCATGCCTAAGTGTACTCGTACTTATATGCAATTGCTGGCAGCAGGATTCAATTAATATCATTATAACTTTTTGTTTTGTTTGTTTTTTTTTATTCATTTTCTAGGAACAACGTCCTATACCCGAAATCTCGGATAATGGTAATTAAAAACTTAATTAAGCATCTTATAAATTTTATTTTAATTTTATAACTACACAAAGATGTCCTCTTGGAAATGGATTGTGTGGGTATTTGCGGCTCTGACGTACATTATTTAACTAAGGGACGTATTGGTGACTTTGTTGTAACGGCACCGATGGTAATTGGGCACGAAGCCTCCGGGATTGTTGTGAAGTTGGGGAAGAATGTTAAAACGCTGGCTGTGGGCGATCGCGTTGCTATAGAGCCTGGTGAGCCGTGCCGATACTGTACATTCTGCAAAGAGGGGCAATATAACTTGTGTCCGGATATGAAGTTCTGTGCTACACCACCTTACGATGGCAATCTTACACGATTCTATAAACATCCAGCGGATTTTTGTTTTAAATTACCCGATCACGTTAGCATGGAGGAGGGAGCACTGTTGGAGCCTCTTTCTGTTGGTGTCCATGCATGTCGTCGTGCTGGTGTCGGTCTCGGCTCGAAAGTGCTCGTTATGGGTGCTGGTCCAATTGGTCTGGTCACTTTGTTAGCTGCTCAGTCCATGGGTGCATCTGAAGTTCTAATAACCGATTTGGTAGAACAACGTTTAGCAGTGGCAAAGGAACTAGGTGCCACATACACGATGTTGCTACAGCCTGACGGTAAAGCCGAGGACATAGCAAAGCAGATACATGAATGCATGAATGCACAACCGGACATATCGATCGATTGTTGTGGCGCAGAAAGTACAACACGATTGGGTATTTTTGTAAGTAAGAGTAGTAATGCGAATACTCGTGAATTTGTCATGATTATGTTGGTAGCTAGTCGTATTTCAATAGCTTCTACTTTCACCAGGCTACTCGTTCAGGTGGATGCTGTGTCATTGTTGGAATGGGTGCAGCTGAAACAAAAATACCATTAATTAATGCCTTAGCTCGTGAAGTTGATATACGTGGTGTTTTTCGCTATTGCAATGAGTATAAGCTTATGCAACTTTTAGTTTAGCCTGCATAATTTTACTAACATGTATTTTGGTTTTATTTAATTTATTTCAGTTACTCGTCTGCCTTGGCTCTAGTAGCTTCTGGCAAAGTAAATGCCAAGCGTTTGATTACACATCATTTCGATATCACGGAAACAGCAAAAGCCTTTGATACTGCACGCTATGGGCACGGTGGAGCCATTAAAGTTATCATACATGCTCAGCCCAGAAATAAAAATAACAAAATTAAAGTTTAGCCGATGATATTCTAACCACTCACTACACCACTTCTGTCAAAATATATAATGTGTATATATAATATCTGTGAATAAAATGAAATCTATAATTTACGATGTAAATTAATAGAAAGGGCAGAGCCCCAGATAAGCATGTCAAATATGTATAATATGCCACCAAACCAAATTTCAATTGTTATCAACTATTTGGAAGGACTTGGTTGAGAAATGATTTTCCTAAAAATCTTAACTGGAGCTGGAAATGGGGATTTCGTGTTTTCGTTTTTCTCTTTTTAATTTGAAGAAAACCTTTATTTGGAAAATTCTGAAAAAAAATCACATTTAATCTTGGAATCAATGCGTATTAGCAGAATTTTTTTTTAAGAAATTTATGATGCTTTAATTTTGACTTTCAAGTATTAGTTCTAAGCTGTGCTACTGAGCTCATATAGCTGGCTGCAAGAGTAAATGTTTCCTGGTTTAAAAAATGGGAATATTTAAATACCATACATGCATATACTTATCTGTGGCCACAGGGAATAACAGCTAAAGTCGAAATATTAAAACTTATTGCATATTTTTCATTATAAGTCCCAATACGTTGAGAGTACTTGAAATTTTTTTTTAATTTTAGCAATTCTCATAGTTTTTTTTAATTAAACTCCAATAATTGTGTAAAAACTTTAAAAATTTTTGGCTTTATAATGACGAATCCCACGCCCACCTCCCGCCCGGCCGACCGAGGGCCGCTCTCAACTACGTGTAGGTTATCGTAGTAGAGTGACCCAGATCAATCTTCAGAGGCGCGAACGGAAGCAAAAGCGCGAGGGGAGAGAACTCCACTAAGCGCACAAAATGGCTGGATAGTGGAGAGAGTTAATTATTAATTTTTAGAAGAATTTTATCGTTAATTGATTTTGATGAATCGGAAAAATCTATTAAATGATAAACTTTATTGAGATCTCTACAGGCATTATTGAAAGATTAAATTTTTAAGTAATTACAATTATAAGTTTTCAAGAATATCAAATCATAGTTCCTTGTAGCATGTGTAGCAGGTATATTGATCCTACTTAAAAGATAAGTGCCATTTATATTGCCCTGAAAAACCCTAAGTATAAATGTAGAATTCAACATTATTCTATGTGAGTATAAAGATGGCAATGATATTAGTTGTAAGCGACTTTCATATGATGGAAGGGTTAAGTTCGGGTTCCAAGGTAAACCACGTAAGCAGAAAAGAAGAAATTGTTTTTGGACCGACTTCAAGGCATCTACATATATGACACTTATAATATGGACACCAAACTATTGAAGCATATTCTAATATGCAAAAAGCTCGATCTTTGGCGCTACATGCGGTCATTGTCGACATTGATAAAACTGTATTTCATTGTGGTAAAGGCATAACACTTGCCACAATGGCTTTCAATCGTTTTATCGGTGCCCTGTGATTGCATTCCCTCTCTCATTCTCCCTCCTTCCTTCCACCTATCAATCCTTCCTTCCAATCAACACAATGCTCTGAATTCATGGGGGTACACCCAGTGTGTTGAATGTATTATTAAAAAAAAAAAAAGTATTATTATGGGTCTTCAAATTCTTTTGCCAACCTCCTCACAAGAGGCCTTGTTAATGATTTTGTTAATGTGTAATATTAAAACAAAGTTTGGTATCCAAAGTCACTCTAACATCCACGAATGTTGAAACGATTTCAAGTTTGTAAATATCAATTTCATAGGTAAATAATAAAGGAGTTTTACGTGAAAAAGATATCTGCTTACATT
The DNA here is from genome assembly GCA_958295655.1 of Palloptera scutellata. Taxonomy (NCBI): domain Eukaryota; kingdom Metazoa; phylum Arthropoda; class Insecta; order Diptera; family Pallopteridae; genus Palloptera; species Palloptera scutellata. The sequence continues at coordinate 69,141,734 of OY282450.1, forward strand.
TATTTAAATAAATTTATTTTAATTAAGTTTAAGCTACAGCAACTATTCAGATGATTTAGGTCATTTTGTAGTAACTTAGTTATTAAAAACATAAAATAGTTTCACGTCATTAGCGTACATCAAATATTTACAATATTGAAAAACATTGGGCAAATCGTTAATAACAAACAAACGAAAAACAAACGATTGGGACCAAGATGACTCCCCTGAGGAACGCCAGAAGTAACAGGGAAACAATTAGACTTAAGGGCCTTGAACAATACACTATTGGTTCGATTTGTAACGCAAGAAGTGATTTCATTTCATTCTTAATTCGACTTTAGCTGTTCCATGTGGCCACAGATATGTAGATATATAGTACTCTACCTAATCGACTAAATTCATAATTATGCAACATTTAGTTTTTAAAGTGGTTTGAAGCAAAGGCAGTGATCAATCACTTTTATAATAAGAGTACTTACTATTCAGTGAAAATAGTGTCTTTTAATTCTCATCGGCATAAAACTGTAGGCCTCTTCCATTAATGTATAAATATAACACGCACAACATGAGTGAATGCGAAAAGCTCGGCCTAGACCCTCCATGTGCTGTTGTGGCATTAAAGGTAGAAAGAATGAATACAATATTTTTTTTTTTCACTTATGTATATGGATTTTGAAATGCCACAAAGATCACTGATGAATACGAAAAGTTATATGTGATATGATAATTTTTAAGAATTAAGTAAAAGAAATTTAAATTTTTTTTAAAATTAGGATTATTTTTCATTTTAGTGTTAAACTTTTTTTTTTATTATGCTCTTTTTTATTTAATATAGTAACTAATCCTCGTACAACAACAAACATTTTTAAGTCATAGTAGGTACTAGTCAAATACGGAAAAATTCCTTTAATTTTCCACGCACTCGTACAAATGGTTGCAAAACTGAAAGAATTTGATTGGTCTACAAACTGGTTGCAAAACTGAAAGAATTTGATTGGTCTACAAACTAAGCATGTACCTTTCAACTAGTTGAAGTTTGATTGGCTTACTTATCAAAAACATCTATCTGCCAACTACATAGTTGAAAAGATATGCGAGCCTGGACGATATATTGACTTATGCTTCGGGCAACACAATGTTAAAGAAACCAGTTCGCTATGAGGAAAGACGCCACCAAATGTGGGACTAGTTGTGTGTGGTGTTCTGTGAACCAGTTTATCGACTAACATTAAACCCAATTGGTTTCTCTACAGCGTACGTACATACTCCAAATACTTATTATATTTATAAGTAAAAAAGAAAAACAAATTTACATATATCGATTAATAGATATACTTAAGAAGCATTTTGCCGACAAAACCGATCAAAATTTGTTATGGGTTCGAACCATGGAAATCAACTGTGAAGTATGTAGTGTAGCTCAATTATGTATAGAAGTATTTTGATCTTATCAATTTTGATAATGTTTTTAAGATTGTTGGCAGAGGCTAAACTTAAAACAACAGTTTCCTTATCTGCTATTAATTTATTATAAATAGTAAGAGAGGCACATGCTTTATCATTAATGTGATTTAGAGGTGAATGGGTGCCGCTGTATGGTTCTTTAAAATGTTATCATCAAGTATTGGCGTACACTTGTTTTGTTTAGAATTATTAACTGTTTGCTCTATTAAGTATGAACATAACGAAGTAATAAAAAGCGTTGCCTTTCAGCAGAGGTAAAGGTCAGGATGATCACTTTTTCCTAGTACAGGGTGGCACTTAATAAATGTATACAACTTTCTTACTTACTTAGCCGGCACTACAACCGAAGATCAGTCTTGGCTGCCTCTACAACTTTCTTCAAGGTATAGAAAAAGTATTGTACCTATAATTTTTCTGCAATTTCCTTCACTCTTGTATTATTTTACGTAATCGAGAGTACATCTGATTTAACTTGGTTGTATGGTCTATGGTTTTATTTAGTTATTTATTTTACGTTGTCAAAAAATCGGTCAGCTATTATGTTACATATAACATTTCACAAACTAGGCAGCTTCGCATTGCTCGTTCGTTAGTTTCTCGGGCGCAGTTAAACGTTTTTAGAAGCTGGGTCATGAAGGTGATCGTTCCGGTAGAGGCAGAAAACCCAACGTCAATATTTCTAGAGTGCAGCGGTTTTCATGAGAAAAATTGCTCACTAAACTGACATCAATCGTGAATCAGTTCGACTCATCGCAAAAAACGAACTAGGACTCAATGCTTACAAGCTCCGAAAAGGCCAGTTACTTACAGATGAAAACAAGCGCGTGCGACTCCAAAGATGTCGCCTACTTCAAAGTCAGGCCGCAGGAATTGGATGGGGGAAAAATCACAGTTTTCACAGATGAAAAGCTGTTTACTGTTGAACAAGTGCATAAACGTTAAAATAACAGAAGCTGGTCAACGGACGCTACTGGATCATCATTCTTCATTCAACATCGCCAAAATCTGCAATCCGTCATGGTATGCAAGTGGCAAGACAACCTTGATTTGTGGGGAACAAGGAGTCAAAATCAACCAAGAAGTTTACCGCCGCGAAATTTTGGAGGCTGTAGTACTCCCCTGGGCCCGACAGCACTTTGGCGAATATGATTGGTCGTTCCAGCAAGACTCTGTGCCAGCTCACAAAGCCAAAACGACACAGGAATGGTGCAGTGCTCATTATCCTGATTTTATCACATCTTTTTTAAAATATGTGATTTCCACGACGCCGCTTTTATTCCGTACCTGATGCAATACAAAATTCAATCTTTATCAGAGAATATTTGGAAATTAAAATAATCGTTTTTAGTTAGGGGTAACAGTTACAATTGACACAATCGCCGACATTTGTACTTGACTCGGTTCCTTGCAGTTTTATGTAGAACCCGTATGGCGTAAGCTGTTTTAATTGCGGTATTATCATTTTCCAGCTATTTATTACTTTTCTGATTTTTCGGTTGTCCCAAGACACACAGTGCATTCTGCGTAATACTTAATCTTGTAATAATCTTCCACATATCACCTACGTCACGGCAGTCAAGAGTTATTTATTGAAACATTTCATTTATTTATAAGAATAGCTAACTTTTAAGCCAATTAAAATAGTTATTTATAGATTAATACTTGCGTAAAATCTGTTATGATGTTGCTCTTGAAAACATTAAAAAAAAATACATAGATAATAGAAATAAGTACATACTATATGTACATAGAAAACGCTGACTGGAACGTTACATTCGTAAGTATTTTTTTGAGCATTTTGTCTCATATCTCTATTATAGCTCGTGAAATCTTGTAATGTGCTTTTATAGGGTGTTTCTTTTTAAAGTGTGGTTTTCAAGAAGAAATAAAACGCATATATTTTAATGTTATGGCCAAGAATTAAGCTTTATTATAAAGATAAGGATTTGCCATTATGTTTTAAAAACGATTTCGGGCAAGTGGTCGCCGCAGCTAGTTTGAATAAATTTCAGCCGAGAGGCCCAATTTTCGATCACTTTTTGCAGCAATTGGGGCCGTATGTCAGTAAAAACGCGCCGAATATTCTCTTCCAAGGCGTCAATCGTCTCGGGCTTATCTGCGTATACAAGCGACTTCACATAACCCCACAAAAAATAGTCCTGCGGTGTTAAATCGCACGATCTTGGAGGCGACGCCACAAGCCCACGACGCGAGATAATGCGCTCACCAAAAGTTTCCTTCAATAAATTGATTGTTTCGTTGGCTGTATGGCATGTAGCGCCGCCGTCTTGTTGGAACCAAAGGTTGTCCACATCAACATCCTCCAATTCAGGCACGAAAAAGTTATTAAACTTGGCTCTATATCGTTCCCCATTGACTGTAACATTATGACCGGCTTCATCTTAGAAGAAATATGGACCAATGATTCCCTCTGCCCATAGCGCACACCAAACAGTGACTTTTTTAGGATGTAACGGCGTCTCAACAATGGCTTGTCGATTATGATCACTCCAAATGCGACAATTTTGCTTATTAACGTACCCAGTCAGCCGAAAGTGAGCTTCATCGCTGAACAAAATTTTCTTGTGATAATTGGGATCGGTGGCCATCTCGTTTTGGGCCCATTCACCGAACGTGCGATGCGCTTGATGATCGTTAGGCTGCAATTCTTGAAATGGCAAACCAAACTGAGCATAAATCAAGTGACAGCTGTCAAAAAGAAAAAACTCAGAAAAAAGTATTGAAAACCATACTTCTAAAAAAACAACACCCTTTATAAGTATAGTACATACGTATAATGAACTAGGTTCTAAGCAGTACATTTGTTAAACACATAACATTTATCCCGATCTACGGCAATATTTTAAGTATGGTCGTGTGAAAAACGACGATTGATTTGGAATTGTCGTACATTTTAACAACAATTGGGCGTCGTCTGTCGGTGTACGCCATAACTCGCGTAAATCTATTTCATATAGTCAAACGAGGCTTAGTTCTGAAATGCGTAAAATGGAACAAGTGACATGGTGTCTTCCATACAAGTGACATTTTCAAAGAGTAATATTGAAAATATATAATTCTAAAGAAAATTAAACTAAATTCGGTACACTACAATAACCTAGCAAAATAATAGGCGGGCAATAGCCACACCTACCTCCCATACAAATGATATACTCAAAGTACAATACATATCAAAGAAAATAGTGTAGCGAAATTTGAAAAAACTTCAAGAATAGCTCTATAGAAATTGTTATTATTGGGCAATAAACGTCTTCCTCCTATACAAGTAAAATCATCAGAAGAAATTTCAAAAAAAAAAAAAAATATTGGAAGCAATAGAACAAACAATTTGAACTTTGGAATAAAAAAAAATGATTTTAATTATAAACTTAATATTTAAATTTAATTATTTTGTATTTGAAATGGGAAATTCATCTAAAAAAAACAAAATTGATATGGAAATCATATTCACGTAAGTCTCCATATATTTTTGAGAGACAAAAACTGACCAAACATTTGCTGAATTTAATTTGTAATAATTTCTAAAAAAAAATGTTTTATTAGTATGTAAGTATTTGAACCAAGAGACTATGTTACGTATGGGAAATTATGCTTTTTTGTACACTTGGTCACCTCATTTCTTCTGGGTAGGCCAAAAACTTCTACACCTTCTAAAATTCACAACATTTTTTTTTAGAATTTAGAGTGGAGAAATGTCATATACAGTGTCGGACAATCAAATAGAACACCTTGTTCTGAAACCAAAAACATTAAAAAAATATTTCTCTAGGCTTATGATAAATTTAAAAGGTATTTACTTTTATTCATTTATTCCATAAGTTAAATTTTGTCTTAAAACAAAACCAATTAAGTGTAAAAAAAGAAATTTAAAAGTTATACATAAAATCACATTTCAAAAAGACAAAACAATAAAAACAAAAAAGACTTCAATTAAAAAAAAAAAGTTATAAAATATTGACTCAAATTGTTCACTAATGCTAATATTTTGCGGAATAGCCTTTGTATCATTAAAGCCGCCTTACACCTTCTAGGCATTGATTCCACCAGAGATGCGCAAGTAGCCTGGGATGGAATACCGCGCACTTTGAATGCTTTGCCACAATTCGTCTTTGTTTTCAGCTCTGGTACTGCCAATCTTCTCTTTGACAATATTCCACAAGTTCTCGATTGGATTAAGGTCAGGTCATAACGGGAATTATGGGAAAACCAATCTCACGCAAGGTTTGAGGTGTGCTTTGGGTCGTTATCCTGTTGCATTTGCCATTTCAGGGGCATTTCCCATTCAGCATAAGGAAGCATCACCTCCTGAAGGATGTTTACATAAAGAAATCAGTTCATCGTGTCTTTTATCCAATACCCACACATGGGCCCACACCATACCAACAGAAGCATCCCCAAACCATGATGCTTCCACTTCCGTGCTTAAACGTCTTCCTAGTATATTTTGGGTTCAATTCTGCATTTTTCGGGCGTCTAACCCAACGTTTGCCATCACTTCCAACAAGATTCACCTTACTTTCGTCTGTCCCTAATAAGTTAGGGCATTTTTTTGCATTACCCACTCAATGTGCGCCTTAGCGAACTCTATGCGACACTTTCGATGTCTTTGTTTCAACATTGGTACTTTTCGTACTGTTTTCCCATACAGTTTTTTCTCCACCAAACGTCTCCTTACTGATCGAGCACAAATTTGAACACCTGTCTCCTTTCTAATTGCGGCAGCTGCCTTAAATGGATCGCGTGCCGCCAAAATTTGTATCTGCACTTGTCGTTTTGCGGGGCCTACCTTTCTGCAATGAAATTTTTGAGGTAATAAAGATTGGTAGACAAATGTCGAGGATCTGCTAATAGTTTTAGCTATTTGGTGGATGCTTTGTCCCTCATTTCGCAGTTTTTTACTAAATCACGTTCCTCCTTGCTGCAGTGCTTTTCTCGACCCATCTGGCTGTGACATTACGGAATAGTTTGCATTTAATTTGTTGAATTACCCTCAATGCTACCATTTAAATGCTTACCAGTACAAATTATAAACAAATTTAGGTTTTCTTTTTAAAATATACATTTTTTCGTCTGCTGTTATTGTATCCACCGTTTGTCCGCCTTCGAATGCTTCGCTTCAACATTTTTGTTTGGGAATCCCCAAAAAATATTTAAATGTAGTGTTGCCACCTAGAAATTTATAAAGTATATACCATACTATTTTCGTCTCTATAAAAATTGTTTGCCATAAGCAGTCCGATAAAAAAAAAATCAATGGAAGTTTTATAGTGCAAGGTGTTCTTATTGAATTGTCCGACACTGTCCTTACTTAGACTATATAGAACCTAGGTACATATATTTAAAAAGTTTTCAACTCATACCACGACTTTTGGTGCCTATTCAAAATGGGTTAAATTAGACTGGAATGTTTCGCATGTTTGATACTTTTGTCCAGTGAAAATTTCAAGTTTTATATTATATGGAACCATAAATTAGATCACAAAATTATAGACATTGGGCATGGAAATAGATTTAGAGTAAAAAACTTGTTTGTAATTTCTGACTGGAACGTTTCATGTGAAATTGCGGCACCATTCAATGCCATCAAAAATGATAAAAAAAAAGTGTCTGAATTTCGCATATTTTACACAACACTTACTTTTCAACTGCTGAAAAAATATTTAATTTAAGCAGATATTCAGGAAATATTTAATGCAGCTGCAACAATCCTTCTTTTAGGATAAATTTTGAAAAGTTTTAGAATGTCGTTATTTAGACGGTATTCTTTTGGATTGGTGGATGAACCAAAAATGTTTCATGTAAAATCCTGTGACAGTTAAAATTTTATTCCTGCTTTGATTTAGCAGTTGTTACGCTCTACGTCAATAAATGTTTTTGCAACGAATAATATGGATTGTCTGTAAGGTTTCTCAGTAATGTAGCGTATTGTTATGCAACCCATTTTCAGATTAAGCCATGGAAAGCGGCAAAGTTGTCATAGATGAGTTAAAGTCTCTGATGGAACATTAAGCAGATATTCAGGCCAGTTCGTTGACAGCATGATCACTAGTGAACATATCGATACAAGTACCTACTCAAAGTGCTTACCTCGATCCAAGTACTTTTGTACTCGATTCTTTAATTCAAATACTCGAGTAGGTATCGCTAAATGTAATAGCAATGTACTTGGTATCGGTTCCTCGTTATGGGTTAACTACATATTTAATTTGATTATGATGAATCTGCACCCACCGTGAGGTAATCTTGGCTGTTGGAAAAAATATATTACAATAGTTATGTATTGAATACAAAGGTTGCTACTTTGTTATTACTCTTTTTCACCTCGTGTAGTATCACATTCTACATTCGATTCGAGTAATGAACACAGGTACACGGCGGCCAGGTGGTATTGCATTATCACCACTTCCACAGAAAGATAAATACAAACAATTTCATCATACATAAGTTTTAATATTTATTTTTCCTTTAAAAAAAAAACTCAAATAATATAAATTTTTGCTGATTAATGGCATCTAAATGAAATTTTACAAAAAGCTAATAAACTACAATTTGTTTAATTCATTCATATGTATATAAATAATTGATGCTATATTTTTCAAATGCGTTTTGAAGACTTCAGGAATTTCGCATTTTATGAGTACAAATTTTAATTGCAATTTATTTTTTATTAAAGAGCAAAAATAATTATTTTTACTTTCTGCAAATAATATGTATTTAGAAATCGCTCGTTTAAAAATAAGTATTCAAATAGAGATTCTTAGAAAATATCGATTTTTATAAAAGTTTAATGTCATTATGTTATAGATTAGAGTATTTCCGAGAGGAAAGCATGTTCTGAAATCGATCATCCACCGAAATTCAAATGAAAAACACAACTCAATGTGTAACACACACAATTTCAATAGGATTGAAAGTCGATTTCAGGTCATGACTATATACACTGTTAAGCTTATTTTGTTTCTAATTGAGTAATTGAGACATTTTTAGGCACTAGAACATTTAATCAAAATACGAGTAGCTGCAAAAATTGTATTTGTAAAACTTACAAAAAAGAAAGTTTCTTTCAAGGGAATGAGAAACAAAAAATTATATGTGATAAAGCACCGCGGACGGAAAGCGTAATGCAATATATTCAATGCATTTTCAAAATAATAATGAAAAACGTAAGCAAATTAATAACAGAAAATGAGTTCTTAAGTTGTGCGTTGATAATTTTTTGTTAACTTCTTTTCTTTTAATGGCACAACAGCCCATGGAGGGCCTAGGCCGAGCTTTTCGTTAATATCATAGATATATAATTGGCGAGTGAAATTAAAAATTAAGAGATACAAAAAAATTTATAGTATTGATAAAAAAATAAATAACTTTAAAGTATTTCAGATTACAAATAATTCCTTTCATTAAACCATCGTTGAGACGAGACACACGCGCATCACAGAGATACTGAGATGATGGTGGCGTGGCATAGCATTGCTTTAAATATGTGTTGGTGCAGTGGGATTGAATTGAAATGTTGGATAACGTGGCGCAAAGTTTGCATCACCAACAACCGTTGTGTGTTCATCGTCTTTGCCGGCAATAGTTCCTTTATAGTCGGTCTCAACAAATTGAGGAGGCGCTGAAATCGAGTCGGTATTGCATTATTGTCATTCTCAATTGACTAGTGGTTGTATCAACTTACGTATATTTGGATAGAGCTGCCCTCCTGCACTATCGGCAACATTCCACCCCAAGGCGCCGCCAGCACCATTGGGTGGACTGGCTGGACTAACGGGTTGAGTCGGTGCCAGTGATGGATCATCGTGATGCTGTTGTGGCGGCACTTGTGCTGGCACATCCGTGTACGGTGCAGGCAGCTTAAAGGAAGCCAACGGTATGGTACCCAAAATAATGGGAATATTACCTGATAAATTGCGATGTGGCCCGCTAACATCACATTCAACCTAAAAACAACAAAAATTTACATGTTTATGTGAAATTGAGGTACAAAATAAGAGTAATGTTTTAAATCTGGAAATACAAACATGCAAATCATAGTCCAATGTAATAATGCCGCAATTTAACAAATTTGTTGGCGGCAATGGTGGTATCTCCAATTGCTGTGAAAAAGTACGAGATTCTCCAGCTTCCACCGGGCCAATACTCAATTCCGCAATGGTCACCTTAGATTGTTTCTTTTCGCTACGTGGTTGATTTGTTTGGAAAGTTACACGTTTGCGTAAAATGAATTTAACTAAACTAATGCCCACGTTACTGACATTGTCACATTCACATGTAATGGGGATAACCTGCCCGGAAACATAACCCGTTACCGGAACAGAAGTGACAACCGAGAGTGGACCAGAGCGACAACAGAAGCAGCAAAATGTTTTCTCCAGCTCGAGTTTATATGGCTCCTGAAATTATATTCGTTTAGTAATGGCATATACTCAATTACAAATTATCACCGGTGACGGATCTCACCTTAACACGAGGATTAATGTTCAAGTCAACTGGTGCAATTACAGTAAATGCCATTTTCATATCTTGGTCAAACTTCCATGGACGATCCAGTGTCACTTTAATCGTGTAACGTACATGCCCAAATTCACCCTCAAATGATGAAGGCAAAGTTGGTGGTAGGGCACAAGTGAAAGGATACGTGTGTGTGCCAGCGGGCAGTTCATTTTCGGCACCTAAGCGAAAATAGAAGATGCGAATTTGAATAGGAAAATAAATACTTTATGATTTACTTACTATTTTTTCCACCCAACAAGTAATATTGTATTTGAAAGTATTCCTCGTGCCCCTTTAAGCATATCGTTTCATCTTCAGTTTTGCCTTCGCTATTGGTTACACTTTTGGTCTCTGACCATTCAGTGTTCGCTTCACCCATAAATTTAATAATGATACCTAATAGAAATTCAATACAAAAAGACAAAGAAAGAAGTAAATGAAATGAATTGAATATTTGAACTTGTTGAATATTTCTACTTGTGGTTAAGTGACCTGCATTTCAGCTTATTACATATATGGTACTTATGCATAGATGACATCATCGGTGACATGTTTTTTAATTTTAATTTATTAATTTTTTATTTAAACTTTTTTTTTTTTTTGAATGGAGAACACTTTTCCGGCAAGTGGCTTATATTTTATGGTGCAGTTGATTTATCATACAATGGAATGCTGTTTTTCTTTTATCTCAATTCAAGGAGAACATACATATGCACATAGTTCAAAAGCCAAACACCGGACACATCACACTGCTTTTCACATTTCAACAGAACACGATAAAGAAGAATGAACTGCATACAATAGTGAATGGCAAGGAGACTATGATGGGAACCGCCACCGACTTTCAAAGTTTAAAATAATAAATTCGTTTAAAAAAATGTGTCGGTGTGTGTGTGTGTGGGTGGGGGGAAATAGGTTTCGTGCACGCATTGTCGACGCTATCGCAGCAGCATCGACGCTAAAAATAAAAAATTACGTCTACGAAACCGCTTTTTCAAGTTTCGCTGATAAAAAAAAATTATATTGAAAATAGAAAAAACAAAAAACAGTGGCGATGGATGCCGATGCCTGCTGCTGGAAGGAATGTAGGGAAGGTGGTTACTGGGTAGAATGTAGGGGAGGTGGTTGCTTTGCTTTACGTTTGCTACTACTCCCATTGTCAAGTGATGCCGTCATTATCATGAGTAATGCCTGCCGCAAAATCTTTTTCTGCTAGTAATCGCGGCAGCTTATTACAAAGTATTTTTTAACAAATTAGACAAAGGAACTATGTTTCTATAAAAAATTTACTCATCTTTACTCTTTACTCTTACCTCGCACTTTTTTTGGCGAATCAAATGAAAGATTCACTTGTCCATTGACTGTTTGTCCTGCATAATATGTATTCCATGGATTGTCCAATTGAATTTCACAACCTTTAAGACCCATTTTCCCAATTTAACTTTGATAAATCCTTTTTAGAATGTACAAAAGTACAACAAAAAATCTTAAATTCCAAAAATAGCTAAGTAATTTTCACTTTTCCCTATAAGTTAACGACGGCACTCCCAAAACTATCCAAATATTCGTACAAAAAAAATATGCAGAAACAACAATTGCACAGGGTTGTATGCAAATAGGTCAAAAGTGAATTCGCGAAAAAGTACTTAATTAATATGGACACGAATGGAGAATGCAGGCAGAAAGGTTAAAAATTATATATTTAATAAAAATTACAGAAATCCAATTTCCATTAGGGGTTTTCCCGTCATGATCTTGGTAAATACAAGTTTTTTAACCTATCTTGTAGGTACCTGTACCCTAAATGCAAATATTCGTTTCTGTTCCGAAACGGCTTTAATTCCGATTGTTAGTGTTCTGCAATCAGATTTAAAGATTTTCCTTCGGAATTATTCCGATAGTGGATGTTCTGAAATCCGAATAGGATTCCATCGGACCAGATGAGTGTTTATGGACTTGGAAATTTGTAAGCAAACAACAATTGCATGGGAAAGGCAAACTCTAAAGACACTAATTCAGAACAAAAATCACAAAAACGCGACTATCGAAAAACCCGTTTCAAAAATTTATTTCAATTAATTGCTTATTTGATTTGGTCGCTGTGGCGTAGTGGTAGTGAGTTGGACTGCTACGCTGAGTGTCCGGGGTTCGAATCTCGGCCCAGGCAAAATCAAAAAGTAGGAAAAATAATTATTCTACACGGCACCACCTCTTGGCAGGCAATGGCAAACCTACAAAAGTAAAAATTGCCTATGAAACCTTTTCACTTCGACGTTCGGATTCGGCATTAAACTGTAGGTCCCTTCCATTCATGTACAAATATAACACGCACAATATGAGTGGATGCGAAAAGCTCGGCCAAGGCCCTCCATGGGCTGTTGTGCCATTAAAAGTAAGTAAAGTAAGCTTGTTTGATTCCCATCATCATGTAGAAAACATCAATTGACGTATTTGGTTGGTTGCTTTCACTCGCTTCCTGTTGTATTTTTACGTGATCTCCTTTTGCCACACGTCTGCGCTTTTCTCCATGAAATCCAATAACTTTGAGTTTTCAGCAGCCTTTTTGTATTTATCCCTAATTATATGTATATTACAAAATTTACAAATGTTACCCAAATTTCCGAAGCAATTTCGCTTCGGATGTCAGAATGAACCTGATTGTTTATGGTATGTATTGACCGTGTTGTTTACATTTGCACAAAAAAATTAATATTATAGTATTATACTTAACCCGAATTCTCCTGAAACTTTTCTGGCGTTTTATCCATGAAATCTTGAACACTTGAACTTCTAAAGCTTTGCTTGGATACATTTTTGTTGTATGTGAAAATTGGACAGTTTTGAGATATTGATGCAGTTCTGCGAGATCTTCCGACTGGCGTTATCTGTTTTTCGAAATCACCTTTTGTTTCCAAAATATTCAGGCTCATTTCGTTGTATGTTACAAGGTCACGACCTCTTTAAGGTACGAAGACTATGGACGAGGCAAACTTCAATCTATTTTGGCATGCCGCAGAATGACAAATCAACAAATTATCAAACCTACAATTACATCATTGTCTTCATAATGTTATTTTCTTTGACAATAAATAAATTAATGAAGTGTTCTATTAAAAATTATTGTTTTTTACCGGTATAAAACAAATAATGTGTGATAATTGTCAAGAGTAGAATTGTTAGAATTGTAATAATTTCGTCGTCGCGTTCATTGAGTTCTAGTCGCTGACAGCATGACAAAATTGGCTGTGAAAGCCATTTTATTGTCATGTTGCAATGACACTGTCGCACTCATTGTATTCGTATGAATATTTTAAAGAAACACAGCCAGAATGAACTAGTTACCTTTTATATAGTAGATATGTGAAAAGTGATAGCATTGTAAATCAGGGCACCTAATTCACTAGGGATGGGGACATTGTTGACAACTTATCGATAGGCATGCAAAGTTTTCATCAATATAATTTATCTACAAAATTCTATTTTGTACATGGAAAACCTTAATTCTTAGCTTAAACATATTTCATCTTCTTCTTTTAATGGTACAAGAGCCCGTGTAAGCCAGAATGCTGAATCCGAACTTCAAAAAAGAAAAGTTTTTTTGGTTTACTCATGAAGGTTTGCTGTTGCCGTATGCAAAAAATTTAAATTTTTCTTCTTTTTGTTTTTTGACTATTCCGAGATTTCAAATATGGTGTCTGAAAAACCGTCTAGCTTTGAATGTTAAAAAATGTTTTCATATTACGTTCGCTAAATTAAGTAAAAATATCCTGGATGAGTTTTCTATTGCAAATACCCGTTTAAAATACGTCGCTGATATATTGGATTTAGGTGTCTTACTTGACCCCAAATTAACATTCGTGAATCATATAAATTACATTATACCGAAAGCGTATGCTATGTTGGCCTTTGTGCGGCGTAATAGCTCCGAATTTAATGACCCCTACACTTACAAGCTTTTATATACAGCTTTTGTAAGATCCAGGTTGGAATATGCTGCTATTGTTTGGAATCCATATTACGCTATTCATAGCGATCGTCTCGAAAGGGTAAAAAATAAATTTTTGGAATTTGATCTTTTTTCTTTGCATTTTGAAGAACCTATTCCTTCATATAAATCTCGCTGTTTGTTAATTGACTTGAAGTCTCTAGAAAGCAGACGGATGGTAAATTCCTTAATGTTCATTTATGACTTCGTTTGTGGCATTGATTGCTCTTGCTTGTTAAGTAATATACATTTTTTTGTCCCAATCAGAACAACTCGCCAAAACAAGTTTTTCTACATAAAATGTCATAGAACTAACTATGCTTTAAATCAACCAATCATAAGATCTCTTAATGAATTTAATGTATTAGCATCGGAAATTGAATTAGATTTTTGTATGCCTAAGGAGATGTTTAAAAGTATAATTAATAATGTTTACTTATAACTCTAAGCTTATTATATTTAATTTGTGGTTAATACTATTTTCAATCTGGTCTGTAGAACTTTGTATCACTTGGCTTAAATAAATAAATAATTAAATATGAGTAACTTATATGGATTATTGACACACAAAGATTTACCACTAAGATCACTGATGAAGAGCCATGACTGGTTCTGAAACGATCATCTGATCAGCGCGCTCTATATAAAAAATTGAAAATAAAAGTAGATTCCAAATTAAAAACATAAAATCTATTAGAAATTTTCAATATAAAATACCTAAATTGATAAAAGTTATAGGTATATGATTTAACTCCTTCTTCCACTAAGAGTCTAATATATCCAATGTAACACGTATTTAGTATATTTAGTTGAATATAACTTTTTATTGAGATGACAGAAAGAAAGAAATCAAGACAATTTTGTACTTCTCTGAACTGAAATAGCTACAGTTGATATTTAACAATATCGATTCTTTTCGTTAATATCGATAATTATCGATCAAATTCCCATCCCTACAATTTGCAAGAAGAGGAATAGAAAGAAGACAAATTCAGGGCAGACCGACAAACCGACTTTCGATTCGGCTTACATTGTACATTATCTCTGATTTGCCAAATCTACTAAAAATTAAAAAGTTCTATTGATTAAATTAGTGATTTGCAGTCCAATTTGTTAATATCTTGCATATAATAAAAAGAGAGAGAGAGAGATAAAAATGTCATTGTTTCGCAAACCGAAGAAAATACAACGGCGCGTGTTTTCCAGTGCTCTCGAAGAAGATGATGGTGGTGGTGGTGGAGCTGCTGGTGACGACCTCGATGATGAAATGGATGCACCACCACCACCTGCAATTAGTTTCAACAAAAAAATGGATAGGAAAGAAAAAAATCTAAAAGAGGGGAAGAAATCTTCGAGTAGTACCACAAAATCGGAAGCAACTGCGGATTCCAAGAGTGTGAAATCTAAGGCTTTGTTAAGTTTTGCTGACGAGGGTAAGGGATTATAGGAAGCGAGTCCAAAAATTTTGATATATTGTCTGGCTGGCATTAAATTCATATTTTCAAATCAATTAATATTTTATATACGAGTACGTGCAGAAGCACTTCCAATTTTCCTTTGCGTTGTAATAAAAATGTGTTAAAAAATTGTTTTCTTATTTCACAGAGGACGAAGCTGAGGTATTCCAAGTACGTAAATCTTCGCATAGTAAGAAAATGATGAGAATGCTAGACAAAGAGCGGCGTAAAAAGAAGAAAGAGGAACGTGAAGGAGGCATACAGTCATCATCAGATGCTACCGCCTTTGCTGCTGCTTCCGCATCTGAATATAGTCGTGATCGTGATCGTGGTCGTCATGAACGTAATGAGAATGGACGTGGCAACAACCACAGCTCAAGTGGCGGCAACAGCGGTAGTGGTTCCATAAATAGTAGTAGTAAATATAAAGGTTCTGCCGCGCCATCTTCGTCCAGCACTGCTTCAGCAGCTGAACAGTGTAAAAGTAAAAAAACTGATAGTATCCAAACAGAAATACGCACAGACGACTTTGTGGTAAGGTTATTATTATCAATTTTCTTACAAAATGTAATTAATCGCAAAATTATCGAAAGCAAAAATGCGAACCTTTTTCAATTAACTCTCTACCAAGAGTATATGCATTAAAAGTGAAAAAGCTTGGAATTAGTTTGTAATTCCTCAAAATGTTGCATGTTTTGTTGTGAAGTTAGAATACAGAATTACAAATTAATTCCTTCATGAACTCAACACAAATAGAAGTTTTATGTATTCATCTTACAAAAAATCGATTCCTGTAGGATAGTAAAATTTAATAGTGTATAAATGTTATTGGTTTAGTTTGAATAAATTCAAACTGTGGGTAAAAATAGTAAATTCTTATTGTGAATTGAAATATTATGTAAATATGTAAATGCTTATAAAATTTTGTACAAATAATGACCCCAAATATTCGAAGGAGAAATTTATATTTAGCAATTTTTACTAATTTAATTGTAGTGTGGCTGTGATTAATCAAGCTTGTTAATTGGTCCTCGTTCGGATGACATAAATAATTTTGTTTTTATAATTAATAGCATACTAATGATGGATATTAATAATTAAGGAACACTTATTTATGCAAAATCGAAGACAATAACTGACTTAATCAATAGAACCTGCTCAATAATTCAAAATTATGTATTATTTGTTTATAGTTTCCTTATTTGTTAATCTTAAATTTTTACTCTTCCTCTTATTAATTTAAAATTCTAACTTTGTTCACAGTTGGTTGTTAAAAAATCGGAACATGATGTCATACTTAATGGACGCGCTGCATTCTGCGCCGGACGCAACGATATGTCTGACGAAGATGTAGACGAAAACAATCGAAACGATGACGATCGAAATGGACGACACCGCTTTTCGAAACCCGAACAACTAAAGCAAATGCTCGAGAGTGGTTCTATACCGGACGCAGCAATGATACATGCGGCACGCAAGCGCAGACAAAAAGCGAGAGAGCAAGGTAAAGATCGAATTGCCACGTAATAGTTGAAAAGAAAACATTTTAAAACTAAATGTTCCTTGCTTTTAGGTGATTACATTCCAGTAGAGGAACCAAAAGATATTCCGAAAAAGGGAAGTCGGTTAGCACGTGAGGATGTCGAAGGGGATAATTCAGATGACGAAGAACGAGTGGATATGAATGCTATTACAGGCATTAAGGAACGGGAAGAACGCCGTGAACAGTTTTATTCGGTGGAAAATGATTGTATGTAGTTTGTTGTACAATTGGCAATAAGTAAACAAATTTGACTCTTGGAGTGTAATTTTGATCATTGACTGGAGATGTTTTCACATAAAAGTGTTCGTAACTTAAAACTATTATTTACTATTTTAATAGATTCTGAAGAAGATTCCGAACGCGAAACAAATGAATGGGAAAATCAACAGATTCGTAAAGGTGTCACCGGTGCCCAGCTGGTGAGTGCGCAACACGAATCAGTGCTGTCGCGTTTCATGATAAAATCCTCCGCAGCAAATGCGTTGGAATATCACCAGACGCCACAATCAACTTCGACATTATTGGAGCAGGCGTATGCAAAGAGTTCGCTGGAGAAACCACAGCAAATACTAGCATCTACAAAACTTAAAAAAGATAAGACCAAAGCGGCATCATTGCGTGCACCGAAAGAGATACGTGATGCTATTAGCACAAGGTGAAATTAGAGCAGCAATTATTTTAAGTAGTACAAAGTGGTTCCGATTATATTAAATGATTATTTTTCTTTGCGCACAGGCTAACTAAACTTAAAGAACTGAATAGCAAACATACGGCCGATATTGAGCGGATTGCTAGCGAGTTGAAATTATTGAAGTTAGAGGAACTGGACTGCAATCAAAAAGCACCAACAGCAGCAGCAAAATATCGATTTTATCAAGAAGTGAAATGTTATGTTAACGATTTAGTTGATTGCTTAAATGAAAAGGTGAGCAGAGCAAATTATGAGCAAAGTAAAGTTGTTAAAACCGATCTTAATATGTCACTACTTTGTTTGTATTATAGACACCACTCATAAACGATTTAGAAAAGCGTACATTGCAAATGTTTGCCAAAAATCAAACTTTTCTCACTGAACGAAGACGTCAGGATGTACGCGACCAAGCAAAAGAAATGGCCGAAGCATCAAGTGAGTATGCCATTTTATTGGAATGATTAAGGTATGTGAATTTTGTACTAATTTACAAACTTTCAGAGGCTGCACCCACACGTCGTGGACCCGAACACGAGGAGCAAGTGCGACGTGCTGCAGAACGTGAAGGAAGGCGTACACGTCGTCGTTGTGATCGTGAAAAGAATGAGCTTTCTGTTTCACATTTAGATGGCATGTCCAGTGATGATGAAACATCGGATCGATATCAAGAGCAATTTCAAAATAATTTAGGTAATCCAAAGGCGCCTGAAAACAAAAAACAGACATACATATCTACCTATAATGATTTTATTTTCTGTATAGAACAAATCGACAAAGAAGCTGAGGAAGTCTTTAACGATGTCACCGATGATTTTTGTAAAGTTGATTTAATTTTAATGAAATTTTTTGCATGGCGCAAAGCTGACATGGAGTCTTATAAAGATGCATTTGTAAGCTTATGTTTGCCGAAGGTGCGTAGGTATTTCATTTTACGTGTGCATGTAAAATAATTATTTTTCTTTACTGGTAGACGCTCGGTCCCGCAATCCGCTTGGAAATGCTCACATGGTCCCCGCTGCTGGAAGAATATAAAGATATTGAGAAAATGTATTGGTACTCGGCGAGTATGCTGTATGCTTGGAGTGATCACGAAACAGAGGAGTCTTTAAAAATGGATCCGGATGTAAATTTAGTGCCGACCATACTCGAAAGAATCGTCCTGCCCAAAGTTACAGGTGTGTATTGTCAATTAAACTGAGCCATTTTGATAATTATGCGCCATTATTGTTTTCCATCCTCTAGAAATCGTGAATCAATGCTGGGATCCTTTGTCTACAACACAAACTTTACGCTTAATCGGATTTATTAATCGTCTGGGACGTGATTATCCGCTCAAAGAGACTTCAAAAACATTGCAGCAGCTGTTCAATGCAATATTGGATAAAATGAAATTAGCATTAGAAAATGATGTCTTCATACCGATATTTCCAAAGCAGTAAGTGTTGTGTCGCAAATACCCCCAAGTATTTATAAAATCACATTCAATTTTTCTCGATAGAGTGCAAGAAGCCAAGACATCATTTTTTCAGCGTCAGTTCTGTAGTGGTCTTAAACTCTTTCGTAATTTTCTAAGCTGGCAGGGAATTATAGCAGATAAGCCTTTGCGAGAGTTAGCGATTAGTTCATTACTAAATCGATACTTACTATTAGCAATGAGGGTGAGAGACACGCTGAAAATGTTACTAATTTGCACAACAAAACAAAACTTATTCCTTTTGTTTTTGTAGGTTTGCAGCTCGCATGATGCCATCAGCAAGGCGTATATTGTGGTCAATACATTACCTACAGTGTGGCTGCAACCCGAAACTGAAACATTGAAAAACTTGCAGCTGTTCATCACCTACATAAAGCAAACATTGGATAGTTTTGATTCTAAGAATCCGTTGTATATGTAGGTTTACTAATTTTCTTGCCATTTTTGAGGAACATTTATTTGAATACAACTTCCTTCATTTCAGACAAACATGCGATAAGGCAAAACAAATTCTGCAAAGACTGCATAGTCTGTAATTTTAATTAAATCACTATTAGATTTGCAATTATATTAACTTGATCGACTTTAATCTGTATATAGTTGTAGTTACTAAGCTCTTTCTAAAAAATATATAATTATGATTGATATTAAGTGAATTGTTTGTTTAATTACTTATATGGAGTTCAAATTGATGTGCTATTTGATAGCCATCCAGATGCCTTCAATTCTATTAAACCAATAGAGATTACTTTGCAATATTTATATTGATGTAAAAAGAGAAACAAGAAGTTATTATGGAAAGCGAAAAAAAGCTATTTGCCATATCTGGAAGTTTTTCCTGGTGCACAACGCGCTATATTCAGTCAGCTTTGTATACACCCGGTTTCTCAAAGGTTGCCGCTAACGTTTTGATATTTCCTTGCACACTTTGCAATTGTTCATTTATAAGTTTAGCCTCGTCACTGTCTGCATCGGCTTGCAATAATTTGAGCACCAAATCTACAAATACATTCGTCAAATGATCACTGAAATTAACAAAGCATTGCGTGCATTCCTACCATGATATTCCAGCAGCAATTGGTTTTGTTTATCGTTCATACTCGTGCGTATGTAACTTAGAATCTGTGCAACAAATTTGCCCGACGCATGCAAAATACAACCAGTCACCGTAGTGAATAGTATCAGAGCGGTTAAATGCAAAACTAAAGCAGGGTCTGTGGTCTCTTGCAGCTGCTGTGCTAGTTTCTCCCTATGCTGTATAATCAATTGACGATCCTTCTTCTTGTCCACTTTCTTCACAATCATGCTGCATGTTTTCAGCACTGCTTCGGTCGCCAATACAAAATCTTCAATTGTTTTATTGAGCGCCTTGTTTAGTTCCACCAATGCTGTTTTGTATTCAGCATCTGTGTAACAATGAAAGCGATGAAATTTAGTTGTTTTTTCTTCACTTTACAGTTGAATAATTTACCGCATTCTTGTGCAACTTTGTTGCGTTGATCCACATTCAAAGCGACCGTTTTTATTGTTAAATTACATTCGTTTGCTACGTAAATGGTGAGTTCGTTGCAGACATCATTGCCAAGCGATTTGAGTAGATATTTGACAAGTTGCGTTTGCACGTCCCCTGGAAGTACCTGCAAGTCCAAATTGTAAAATAAATCAACGGACCATTTTCGTTTAAAACACCGGCCCCAAATAAATACCTTCAAACCCTTTTCATATAGGCGTATATCAACTAACAGTGTATTCAGTTTCTCTTGAATAGCTGCATGCGTTTGACGGCGGTTTGTTTGTGGTGTCGATTCAAATAATTCCTGAGCCTTGGCGATTGCAATTTGATTCATTTGACTGGCAAAATAACAGTATCAATAAATTAATAGATAAACAGATTCGAATGAACGTACTTGTGATAAAGCGTTGCTACATTATCGGCTAAATGATCCAGACCTTCTTCCTCCAATTTCTTATTGATGGTTTTTACAATATCATCAGATTTTACCAGTTCAAATGTCTTCGTTGTTTTCTTATTATTGCTACTACCCCTGGTATATTCTTCATCATCGCTATCAGCATTTGCCACTCCACGACCGCCACGTTGATGTTTTTTCGTCGATTTGGTTTTCGTCTCACGGCCCTGACTGCCACCGCCAGCTTTGCCAGTAGCAGCTTTCTTGCGTCGCTCTTCGCGTTTGTCCTGCTTTGACAAATCATCATCGAAATTATGGGAGCTAGTAGTGCCTTTGCCAGCTATTTGTTTCTCGGCTAAATGCTGTTGATAGATCCCACTGTCTACAGCTGCCTTAGCATTGGCATGCGCCAAGTCCTGGCACGGCTGTATAAGGTCAATAAGGTACTGTTGTGAAAATACTAAAATAACGAAATTATGCTCCTAATAAAACTGTGCATACACTATAGTTCTTAATGAAATTCCATTACCAATGCTTTCCATATACACAAAACTACCAAGAGTGCCGCCTTTTTGTGTCATGATCATATTGAAAACTTCTTCGATATCTTCATCGGACATGTTGGAAGGCAAAATAGTTGACAAATCTACATAACTCTTTGTGGCATTGCATTCATTTAGCGCGCTCAACACAGTCAAATCAATAATTTTCGAACCGATTGCGCAAAGTTTTAAAAAAATAATTTCCTCAGTGGGAAATTGTTTACGTATGAATTGTTTAGAATCAGAAATGCCTAATTTACTGATCGCATCGTATTCTAAGAATCCGTTCTGCTTGTAAAACGAGTTCACCCAGTCGCACTGAAATACACCGAAAATAAAATTTTGATAATGCAATCAAATGCCATACGATACTCACCTGCATTTTCGTATAAATGTACGGCACATATTGAGCATTCGCCATTTTCGAAGTGACCTGTCCGGCAGGTGCAATCTCATCGAGCAGCGAATGGAAGATTTTCTCTTGGACATTGATGTGCTGTAGAATAGTCGCTACATTGGTAGGCCGTGTTATTGCAGCCAAGGCGCCCCGTACTTTGGCTTTACACCGCTGAATGTAGGCCTGTGTGAAGAAAATGCGCGGGTTGCTAGGATCCTGGCGACCACGTATTATTTTACCCAAATGCTTTTCCACGACATCGCGTTGTAAGAAATCGGAAGGCAAGTCAAATTGTTGTGTTAAATCTGACACGGATATTTCACCTTTTTGCGAAAGTTTCTCATTGATTTCTTGCGCTATTTGCGTAATATAATCCTCATCGATGAGTTGCCCTAACATAAAGTGTATATTCGGATTGGTGGCAGCAATGCGTTCCGCGATTTCCTCAACCTGTAAGGAATACGTCAAATAGCGACATTTACAATTGCAGACAAAAAAGACAGCTTGTATATTTTTTCCAGTTACCCGTGTCAAGTCGACGTTGAGGGTCTTACTAACTTCCACCAGATTAACACGTCCGCCGCACACATACAATTCATCTTGTATTTCACGATCCAAATGATCAGGGGTAATGTACTCTTTGCCGTCGTTGGTGAAAACAACTTCCAGCAGTTTCTTTTCTATGAGCAACGTAACAATTTCTATGCAATTGCGTTCAGACAATCTTTATTTTGAAATAATGAAAGGTAATAATTAAAGGACAATCTCTAGGAAAATATATCTTACTTTTGCAGTGTTGATGTTAGCTGAGCCTTTTGAAAATCCGCTGCTAGTCGTTTGATTTCATCCCAGTCAGAACCCATTGCTAAAAATTTCCAATGACGTATAAATTGCTTAAAAACAATAAGAACAAATTTGCGAAACTATCACTCCAAATTGAATGGAAGAAAAGTGAAACGTCAACACCGACAGCAAGATGTGCTAATTGTGTGGATGTGGCTCAGGTCAATGTCAATGGTTGTAATCAGATGTTTCCAATATTAATGTAAGTATGCACCTGTGTGCAGTGTTGTCGTTTCGGAATTTTTAACCGAAATGAAATAGAAATAATTGTTCTGTAAATTCAAATGTTTCAAAATGGATACAAAAACTGTGCAAGACTTCGGAAATTTCATAAAATTGTATTCAATTTATTTACTGTATGAAGAACTACATGAATTTGAATTAATATTTTTGTATACTGTCAAACAGCGGGTAGCGGTGTTAGCTTTACGTCAAAATGAGTCAGTCTGTTTGGCATTTCACACTTGCCTAGCGGAGTAATTTTTTTAAATATTTTTTTATTGTTACATTCAACACACAGGGTGTATCCCCATGAATGTAGAGCATTGTGTTGAATGGAAGGAAGATTGATAGGTGAGAGGAAGAAGGAGGAAGAATGAGAGAGTGAACGTGATCACACAGAATACCGATAAAGCCATAGGCAGCCATTGTGGCAAGTTTTATGCCTTTACCACAATGAACTTTAGTTTATCAGTGTCGACTATGACCGCATGAAGCGCCAAAGGCCAAGCTTTTCACATCCACTCATTGGATTGTGCCTTGCAGATTACAAGTTTACTTAAGAGCTAAATTAAATTAACTTTTACTTTACTTTTAATGGCACAACAGCCCATGGAGGGCCTAGGCCGAGTTTTTCGCATCCACTCATGTTGTGCATGTTATATTTGTACATGAATGGAAGGGACCTACAGTTCAATACCGAAACCGAACGGCGAAGTGAAAAGATTTTCATAGCTATTTTTACTCTTGTAGGTTTGCCATTGCCTGGCAAGAGGTGATGCCATGTAGAGAAATTATTTTTTCTTCTTTATGTTTTTTTTTTATTTTGTCTGTGCCGAGATTCGAACCCCGGATACTCTGCGTAGCACTCCAGCACATTACCACTACACCACAGCGAACACCCAACTAAACTAAATTAAACGTGAATTAATTATAAAATATATTTAGAATTCTAACCATGATTGATCTGTAGTGATCTAAATCATTTAAATATTATTACAAATATTGAGATATCTAGAGATAGAATTACTATAACCGTAATTAGTTCTATGGACTTTGACGTAAAATAAGCTATGTTCCCTAAGACTGCTTTATATGACGCTTATATTCAGGCAGTCTGACTATTTTTGCCGGCGAAAGAGATGAGCGGCAAGGGAATAGTCAAACGCGCACGGATTCTGTCTTTCATGGCTTATTTCTGACATTCGTACTTATTATGAAATAATGTTGTTGTTTCATGGGTATTTCGTGTCAAAAATAACGCAAGAGCTTGTATGAATTCCAGCATCGTATTAAAGTGAGACACTTTAATAGAGGAGAATCACCAATTACCCTTCCTTAATATAGGCATAGTACAAGAATAATCTGTGGTCGCTGTGGCGTAGTGGTAATGCGTTAGACTGCTACCCAGAGTGTCTGGGGTTCGAATATCGGCATAGACAAAATCAAATGGTATAAAAAAAAAATTTTCTACACGGTACCACCTCTTGGCAGCCAATGACAAACCTACCAGAGTAAAAATTGCCTATGAAAAACTTTTCACTTCGCCGTTCGGATTCGGCATTAAACTGTAGGTCCCTTCCATTCATGTACAAATATAACACGCACAACATGAGTGGTTGCGAAAAGCTCGGCCTAGGCCCTCCATGGGCTGTTGTGCCATTAAAAGTAAGTAAAGTAATAAGAATAGTCTAAGTGGTCTTGCTGGAGCATGAAATTTGATTAAAGCCAATAGATCGAGTGAATCTCTTTTGCAATCATTTATATCTTTGATAAATTATACGCTTGATAAGATATATCTAATTGAGAGCTTTTGAAAGTTTATTAGTTGGCATTTCGTTTCATAAGATGGAATGGGGAGGACCATTCAAAAATTCGTTGTAGCGCAAATTTAGTGAAATTCTTTTCAACTCTATCAATTCGACCGATTTTATTTTGATAGATTTGGCGCCAGATGATACTTTCATATTCAAGAACTTATCTAACCAGAGAAA
This sequence comes from Palloptera scutellata, assembly GCA_958295655.1. NCBI lineage: Eukaryota > Metazoa > Arthropoda > Insecta > Diptera > Pallopteridae > Palloptera > Palloptera scutellata. The sequence goes on from OY282450.1 coordinate 69,166,752, forward strand.
TTAAGGTGACTTAACATAAGTGTCAACCAATTCTTTAGTTTTGCTTAACGAAACCAAGTTACGAATTAGCTTTTGAAGTAACGTAGTCCCTATGGGCATGGAGGTAAGTTTAGAGTCCAAATAGACGTTAAGATCTTTAATTAATGAGTGTCACAAAGTTAATTAATTGAAATTGGGACTGGAAAACATTTGCAATTCCTACCAATTCATTATTTGCAAAATTTGTATCTTTATGTTTTTTCTCTCCACAAAATCTTTCGCTTTTGCAATTCTGCAATCAGCTTTACAAATTTCATTTAAAATGTCGTATACAACTGAATTGTAAAAAAAACAAGTTTCATCTGATCGTGCTGTATTCGGACAGTCTCGTTTTCATACAGAAGGTTTTTTTCCTAGAAAAATTGCATGCGTTTATTTTAATTCTTATTATGAATAATGCAATGAACGTTTGCTGGTGGATACGCGGTGTTAAGTAAAAGGTAGTATTTGCGATTAAGTAATTATGATTTACTCCTATTTTTTTCAATTACGCAACTCTGTTTTAATCGGAATAGAAAGCAAAAACAATTTGATGTTTGTTGCCATCAAGAAGGGAAAAGTAAACAAAAATTTATATTTTGCAAAATTTTGAAAAGTTGTGTAAAACAAATGCACATAGTTCCGATTTTAAATTATGTCAATTGCTAAATTATTTGTAAAGGTTTTTGGTGAGGATATTTTTGAGAAAGCTTCCAAAGAGGCAGAGGAAAGACAAACAGAAGAAGATGAACCGACATGTTCGAATGTGCCGGAACCGCAAAAGCCTGCAAAAGTCGAGGATTTGCCATTGACAGAGTAAGGAGACATTATATGCTTCAATCAATAATAATGAATGAATTTACTTTCAGTCAAATACTGATGGTTAAGACGTGGTTACAAGAACGTTTGGATATCATCGATGCCAATTGTGAGAGTGCGATACGTGTGCAGCGACAGGATATGATGCCACGTTTGGGACCGGAAGTGACAATTTGTGATATTGATTTTACGTCGACTGTAAGGATATCAACTGACAGGCTAACGGTGCGGTCACAAGGCAGCTTTAATACGATCAAGGCGAATGTGTGCGTGTTTGGAGGTCGTTGGATGTATGAGGTAGGTTCGCCAGCAGAAGGAGAGAGAGAGAGAGAGGAAGAGATAGAGAGAGGAAGATACCAACACCACTCAATTGCGTTTAATGTGCACGTGCGTGTCTAGGTCAATGACTCAAGGACATGTTCAGTTTTGCTTTCTCATAAAACTTTTTCGGCTTCTTCCCCCTCCACATTTTCTGTAGGTACAACTCCACAGTAAGGGTGTGATGCAGATGGGTTGGTGTTCAAATAAATGTGTTTTCAATGAAAATAGTGGTGTAGGTGATTCGAAACTAAGCTATGGTTACGATGGCAGCAAACAACAAATCTGGCACATATCCACGAACAAGTGAGTAGTTTTTAAAATATGTATAACCACGCTAAATTGTAACATTCCAAATATCTAGATACGGCGATAAATGGCAAATAGGTGATGTCATTGGTATTGTCATAGATGTGGATCACGAGCAAATCGAATATTATCGCAATGGCACATCCATGGGTGTTGCATTTGATAAACTTGAAAAGGGTCCGGGAATATCGTTCTTCCCTGCTATTTCTCTTGGTTACAATCAGGGTGTTCAATTGAACTTTGGCAACATGCCATTTAAGTACCCTATCGAGGGATATATGCCGCTGCAGGCAAAACCGATAGCGCGTCTGCAAAAAGCTGATGTGCTCTTGGGGTATTTGGTCAATTTGACTACATCTGTGATGCGCAGCAATCATTGTCGAGATAAGAAAAACAAAGATCCGAAATTATCAACTAGAAAAACCGTTTATGTAGTGTTTGCTACAATTATATTTGACAAGTTGACGCAACTACTCTTTGATACGTACATCATAGAGGATAAGTTGCTGATGTATATTAAAAATTTAGCGAACGCCAGGTATGAATGCGTGCTGTTTGAAATGGGTTTGCGAGTGTCCGAACAATATAAATGTGTTCTTGCACACAGGTATGACAGCGAAAGGGATCTCGATGTTGTCCCTGGCAGTCTGGATAGCATCTTGGGTAGTTATCTTTCGATGTTTTGGAATTACTTGGAGACGGAAGAAATCAGATTTGTGCTCCGAAAACTGATAAATGCGCTACTTTCGTCCTATACCCAAACCCATAAAGCTTTGGATTATGAAAAGCAAAAAACAGCTATTTTCACTTTGAACTGCTTGTGTAATCACCCGCAGACTCGAAAAAGTTATTTGGAGTATAAATTCTTTAAGAAACATTGGTGCGTTTGATTAGTGATTTTCGTTTGAAAATTTCAATTTCTAATACACACTTATAGTTTATCCTTATTATTGTACTTGCGTCCTCCGGAATACGTTTACATGCAAGAGCTTGTGCCGGACTCAGCTGCATGGACGGAAGGTATGAAAAAGCATTTCTTTGCAATTATGTATACTATTCAGCATGTAAAAACATTGATTTATAGGTATTGGTGGGCCCAAGCAAAAGTATATGGGAATTGTAGAAAAGATTACGAAATCCACAGAAAGCTTGTACATTTTACAGAAGAACTTACTTGTTACGCTGTTAAATAATACTGATGGCAATGCGACAACAGCATCGAGTCGTAAAATATTTCTTATAAAACTAAGGCGTTATGTCATGGACATCAGCATGGAACAAAGGGTAACTTAATCAATTGCCGCTGTCATCAACTAATTCCATTATTTCTCATTTGTTACTGTTAATTTTTGCAGCCGTTTCATTCGTTCTTTCTCATGCAATCCAGCATACAATATCCCATTGAGGCGCCAGTCGCTCTATCTTTCCTATGCCTCTTGATCGATATTACAAAAACGATGTTCGAGCGGGAAATGTCCAGTGCACAAGTGGAAATTAAACCGAAATACTTTTTCGATGGCACATTTGAGTATCAACATTTTGATCGTTTGGGTGGTGTGCTGTCACATTTGCGCAAGGTGCACCGTAATGATATTTTGCAGCAATTAGGCGCTGAGCGTACGCACGAGTTGATGGAGGACGATCGCACGGTGGTGCGCGTTGGAGAACTGGGTAGAATAGGTATAGGTATTATGTAATTATCTTTAAATTAATTGTGTGTTTCATGATTTCAAAAGATCCAGCAATGTTCCTAACGACGGCAAATCTCAACAATATATCAATTGTGGGACCAGGGCAAGGGTAGGCTGCAAAGCGAGAATGGTGATCTCTTACATATTCGTATTTTCTTTTTTTTAGTGGAACTACAACGGCCACATTTACACATTTCTTTAATCCACGTCTAAATCCAGTTGTTGAGGCTTCGCCGGGCAACTGCCTTACAGAGTCGTCGCTCTTTGAGTTGCTTGATATATCAATTTTGTACTATTATTCTGTGGGCCATAAATATATTGTAAAGGTATGTACACATACATAAAGGCAATGCCGTCGGCTTATGATTAGTTTTAAATGCATAGATTGCATCTGCACGTGACGAAATTGCTGCCTTAAATGATGTTTTACGCGAGACCAAATTCTATCGTGAAGACGTCGAAAAGAAGCTGAAAGCTTTGGAGGATCATGCCAGTGTTTGTATGAATGATAGTCATTGTCACATTGTTACGGAATTGAAAACGAAATTTAGTCAGCGTGAAAATGTGTTTGCTGTAAGAAAAACAAACAAACAAACATGAGCTAGATTTTATTCTATTGATATTTGCTTTTAATATGTAATTGCAGAAGCGTTCAATTGAGTTGGCGCGAAAGCAAACGTGGTATCGCGCAGTTGCACTCGGCAAGCAGCGGCGGCTGCTTTTGGTGTGGCTTTTGGAAAAAACATTGCGCACGTTAAATGTAAATTTCATTTGTATTTCGTTTGGCCGATACTTTATTTTCAATTTCTAGGCATCGTCTGCATTGGGGCCGCTCTTCTCATTTGTACCTGAAGTCTATATTAATATATTGCCCATACTTTTGGATACTGTTATGGACTTTAGCTATCATGATTTATTTTTACAATTCGACATCATCGGTAAATTTTGAAATATGTATTTCTCCAAATCGGGCATGCATTTAAAACGCTCTCTTATTGGGCTTTTGCAGATGCTGAATGCGCTGTTAATGGCTCAGCTGAATTTCTGGGCGCACATTCGGCAGACCCACGCATAATACTGGCTTCATGTAAGGACTCTTTACTGCAGGCTCTTGGCACTTTGACGTGTCATAAAGCGGGCATACTTGCATTGGAGCGATCGCCGAAAAAAAGGTTATTATCAAAATTGTAGGCATTGAATTCTTGTATCGGTAGATATGCTTAAATCGTTCAAAAACATAATCTTTGCTCCAAACTCATTCTTAACACCGTCACACATTCTTATAGTCAAAACGCACTTGTTAAATCGCTGCTGCGACCCTATGAGAATCGCGCTTGGGGTCAAAGTAATTGGTTGCTTTTACGCTTTTGGCTTGGCGAGGGGTTTGCCTATAAGGATTCACGCCAGCCCAGCGTTTGGCAGGGAGGCAATGAGCCTGTGCACTTAGGCCTTTGCCGTAGTCGTGCCAAAAATGAAACACACACTGGCTTACTGCATCACATAGCGCCGGCAAACCCTTCCAAACATTTTCAGAAAATCATTGGCGCCAAGCTAAACGAAGACGAGCCATACGCCACGGCTTTTTTAAATTCAGTTTTGAGTCAATTGAATTGGGCATTTTCTGAATTTATACTGCTTTTGCAAGAGGTTAATATTTGCTGAAAAATCTGCTACATTATGCGAGCAAAATTGAAATTTTCCACTCCCACTTCCACTCACTTTAGATCCAGAACACAGCACATCGCCAGGAGAACGCCGTTTTCGAGCCGAAACAATTGAAAATCTGCTCGATGTGCTTTGAGCTGACGGTGTCGCTTATGCGTTGCTTAGAAATGATCGTTTCCGTGGCGCCGGATATATTTCAAGATACTTCGAGGCCAAATAGTGATCTAATTTTGACACGCGTCTGCCAGCTCATTAGCCAGGTGTTGTCGCGTGTAACGGTGCCGCCAGGATGCTTTCAATTTGTTGTTGATATGTGCTCAGCTGATTTGAATTCGGTAACACATTTCCCCATCATCACTGCTGCCTTGGGTATTTTATTGGCGTTGATGCGTTCCGAAATGGAAACGGATAAAAATCCAGCGAAGGTGCATTTCTAAATAAAGTTTTAATGTTCTATTTAACACTCATTTTGCCGTCGGCTATTATTCCAATAGGTCACTCGCATTACACGAGCCTTGCTCACCGATCCCAGCTTTCAGTTTGCTAATTTGGAATTTGCATTGGGCGAAATCAAAACACCGATACTACAGCAAGCCGAAATACCACGCGGAAACTTCGATCCGCAAACACGCGCCCACATTGATCCGCTCACGAATGACGTACGTGTGCCAGTGCCTTCCACTTCGACGAAACGCATTCGTGCCGATCCACCGATTATTAAGTTTTCCCTAAGCGATTGTGAGTTGAACATTTTTGAGTTACTATGTACATAAAAGTCTTAAGTATTGTAACTTTCTTTCTGTAACGCAGTTCCCACTCACGTTAAGCCACAAGAAATCGAAGAAGTACGACAGCTTATTGATATGCTGCGCGTGAAACAGTCACTGCTCTCCGACATCACTTTGCCGTCGGAAGATTCACTTTGCCCGATCTGCTGCGCCAAACCGATTGCCGTTATATTCATGCCATGCAAACATCAATCATGCGGAAATTGTATTTTACAGCACTTGATGAACTCAAAAGTTTGCTTCTACTGTAAAACGTTGATCAACACGATCGAGTCGCCGGATGGCACGGTCATCTATGAAAACAATGACTACATAACGCCACCATTACTGGAACATGTCTAATCAGAGTGCAAAAACAACAGCGAAACTGCTGCTGAGCAACAGCGAATAACCAAAGACAACTGTATCAAATTTTATCCCACCCTTCTGCTAGTCAAATTTTAAAATTAACTGCCTGAAAGTATACCAAAGAGTATAAGCAAATATTTAACTATAAAAAATTACAAATTTTTCCATTAAATGCATTTGCTCTATTAGCTTTAAATGTTAATTGTGATACTTATCAATGTTTAGAAACAAATTTTTAAATTTTCATTGTGCACATTCCTTGGAATCAACCAAACGAAGAAAGAAGCCAAGATTTCCAACGAATCTCAATAACTAATAATTTTGCAATAATAATTTCATAATTCTGGAAGTTTATTCGTATATGTATTTGCAATGATCTCACACACACACACACACCATTGAGAAATGCGTCAATGTATTTATTAAAATATTTTAGCTTTTACACAATAATATAGCAGAATTTTACGCAATAAAATTAAATTACACTGCCAAAACAAAATAGTTAAATTACCTACAGTTTTTTGTCACTTACATTACAATTCCAATATCAATTCCAGGAAATTTGTAATAGATATTTTTTGTTTTCAATTCCTTAGTAATGGAATTGAATAAAGTTCCTGTACAAGAAATGATAATCAGGAATTGGAACTGGGTAATGGAATTGAAAAGTTTAGCGATTCCATTACAGGGAATAGTATTTTGTAATTAAAAATATTTCAATTCCTTAGAAACAACTAATTTAAATAGAAAGCAATTTTTTTTTTACTAAGATTAATCTATTACTTACTTACTTTACTTTTAATGGCACAACAGCCCATGGAGGGCCTAGGACGAGCTTTTCGCATCCACTCATGTTGTACGTGTTATATTTGTACATGAATGGAAGGGACCTACAGCTTAATGCCGAATCCGAACGGCGAAGTGAAAAGCTTTTCATAGCAATTTTTACTCTTGTAGGTTTGCCATTGCCTGCCAAGAGGTGGTGCCGTTTAGAAAAATTATTTTGCCTGTGCCGAGATTCGAACCCCGGACACTCTGCGTAGCAGTCCAACGCATTACCACTAAGCCACAGCGAAGTTGAAGTCAATTACTTACTTTTAATGGCACAACAGCCCATGGAGGGCCTGGGCCGCGCTTTTCATGAATGGAAGGGACCTACAGTTTAATGCCGAATCCGAACGGCGAAGTGAAAAGCTTTTCATAGCAATTTTTACTCTTGTAGGTTTGCCATTGCCTGCCAAGAGGTGGTGCCGGGTAGAAAAATTATCTTTTCTACTTTTTGATTTTGCCTGTGCCGAGATTCGAACCCCGGACACTCTGCGTAGCAGTCCAACTCATTACCACTAAGCCACAGCAAAGTCGAAGTCAATTACTTACCTGGAATTAAATTCCAATTTTGGTGGAATGATTCGTTAAAAGTAATTGATTCCTTTTTAGTTCAATTCAATAACAAAAAAAAACAATATCTTCAAAATATATTCTAAAGCGTTTATTTGTCCCACATCATCTTCGAATATTTATAATCAATTGGTGTGTTCACAATCTGTAGTATACTGTCGGATTATTTTGTATGCAGAATGGGAGATTTTACGACAAATGAGAGGATGAAACTCAGAAGAAATCACCCTGTAAATACCCTAAATGTTCAGTTCAAAAAGTCATTATGCGGGTAGTAGTCCGATTTGATTGCAAATGCGAATATTTTAATTGTTGTTGCTGATGACTGTTTTTAGAAAATGAGATCAGAATTTATTTGAAATTTCTCTACGGATGCTTGCTGGTTGAAGCAAAAAGTGCTTTAAAGCAATTATTACTTTATATGACCTTGTACAGCCACGCTAGAACTTAGCATTCGGTATTGTCATCATAATTTCTCTGTTTTCTTCTTCTTCTCCTTCTTCCATCTCTTAGGTGATCTCTTGCGATATTGGCAATACGGTCATTTGTCATTCTTTGGAATTGTTGTTACCATTCCTTTTCTTCATTCCCAGTGGTACACGTCTCGTATAACGCGCATTTCTCGACCAGGCTTCATTTCAGACCAGGTCTCTTCGCGTCAGCCCTCTTATTTATCTCAAGGTGTTTTGCATTTCAACCCTATTGAGCGCTTGTTGGGTGTTGGCCGGTTTCCACGGCTCTGACATATACTGGTCTCAGGCATGTTTTTTATTTTAATGCTAATACACTTATTCTGCCAAATGGTTTGCTTAAGGCATCCAGATATCCGAGCAGCCTTATAGCCTGGATGTTCACTTCAGTGGCAATGTCTCTACTAGATTTTATGTTAGCGGCAAGATCATTGAATTCTCTAACGTGCCGTATACGGCTAGTTTGCACCTGGCAGGCTTTTGTTTTTGCAACCTGATATTTTCATGTTAAACACGACTGATGCTTTTTCGAAAGCGAATAGCAATCATTGAATGTCGTCTTCATTGTCTGCAATACGTGCTGCGTCATCGGCATATAAATATTACTACCTACTTTTTATCTCCTTTCTATCCATTATGTATCCGGACGCTCTATCCTTCACTACTTTTGTTATTTCATCCATCTTCACATTGAACAAAATGGGACTAAGGCTGCCTCCCTGTCAGGATTTTAGGTGATGTGCAGTTGCCGACTCTTACTTGCGTTTATGGAATTTATGTTGGTAATGGTGTCTCGGACATTTGCATCTACTTACTTACTTAACTGGCCGCCTCTGCAAAGCTTCGCCAGTCGCCTCTGCTATGCGCGCGCTGGCGCCAGTTGATAAGGCCAAGTGCAGTCAGGTTGCCCTGCACCTGGTCTTTCCAACGGAGATTAGGGCGTCCCCTTCTGTGTCCCTCCACCGTATGTTCGAATAAAACACCCTTCTAGCCGGAGCGCTTTTTTCCATTCGCTCAACATGACCCAGCCAGCGAAGCCGCTGGAGTTTTATACGCTTGACTATGTCAGTGTCGGCGTACAGCTCATACAGCTCATCGTTCCATCTTATTCGATACACGTCGTCCACGCATACTGGACCGTAGATCTTACGGAGTATCTTCCTCTCGAACGCTCCTAACAGCCTCTCATCATTGATGGTCAATGTCCACGTCTCTGCGCCATATATTAGGACGGGAAGGATGAGGGACTTATAGAGCGTTATTTTCGTCGGTCGAGATAGAGCCCGTAGTAACACCTGTTGGCAAGAGTTAATCTCCGCGTGATCTCAAAGCTGACATTATTGTTGGTGTTTATGCTGGATCCTAGAAAAACGAAATCCTTGACGACTTGAAAAGCTTCTCTTACGCCGTGACTTTTTGTTTGCTAACACAAGGTAGTTCGTTTTGTTCTCGTTCACCACTAGATCTACTCGACGAGACTCCCTTTCCAGGTTGATAAATGCTGCACTGACTGTTCGTATGTTGGTGCCAATGATGTCAATATCATCAGCGTATGCTAGCACTATGACACTTTTGTAGAAAATAATGCCTGAGATGTCGATGTACGCAGCTCAAGTTATTTTATCCAGCATAAGGTTAAAGAAGTCGCACGATATGGAGTCACCTTGTCTGAAACCTCTTTGGGTATAAAATGGAGCGGAGAGCTCTGTCCCAATTTTTACTGCGCTGGTAGTGTCAGTCAGTGTTATTTTGCAGAGACGAATGAGCTTTGCAGGGATACCAAAATCAGACATTGCGGCGTACAAGTGATCCCCAATCGTGTTGTCGAAGGCGGTTTTATAATCGACGAATAGATGATGGGTGTCGATCGGTTTTTCTCGGGTCTTATTTTCCAGGATTTGGCGTAGTGTGAATATCTGGTCGATGGTGGATATACCAGGCATTTACTTCTCTCTTGTGATTACATCAAGAAGCCTGAATCTGCAAAAGGCCTTGATAATATCAACAAAACGGAGATATGAGACCTTATTGAGTTCTAAAGTTTTTTTCTAGCAAGCAATCTGACATACTACCCTATGAAAATGGCATCTGTTATCGATCGGTTTTGTCGAAATTCTTGCTGTTCTACGGAGAAACCTGTCGAGGTGATATGGGCTGCAATTATTTTTGTGAACAGCTTAAGCATAGCACTAAGCCGAATAATTGTCCTGTAGTTGAAAACGGTTTTGTTGTTATGTACCAAGGTTGTTGTGCCGATAGAAATTTACAAGTTGAAATCCGTTGTCATTCGACATGCATTGAACCTTCCTTTTATACCCGAGATCGTTTGATTTCCAATGTGTGCATTTATGTAAATCTCCGCGAATTATGACTTCGTCGTTTTGTGATATTGAGTCAAGCGTTTCCTGTAATTTTGAAAAGAAGTAATCTATTTCGTCTGGTTGCTTAGTAATATCGAGGTAATAGACGCTGATGAAATGGATTTGTATTCTATTTTTAAGGTAATAACGGGTGAACCAGAAAAATTTTATAATTTTTAAGGAGACTTTAAAAACCAACCAACAGTCTGGTTTCACTTAAATAAAGTTCAGTTTATTAAACATTTTTTGCCAAATTGTTCAACATTTTTCTTAACGTTCTTAGTTAAAGACTGGACAATACGTTCGGTGACTACTGCATAAGCTTGACTTCATCGATTTCGGAATTCCACATCATTTTTGCAAACTTTCTTTGTTTTTCCTAGGGCTTGTTTCATTATAGCCCCATATCTTTCAATAGGCCGCAGTTCCGGGCAGTTGGGAGGATTTGCCTCTTTTGGTACCACTGGGACATTATTTTTCTTATACCATTCCATAGTTGACCTGGAGTAATGACTTGTGGCTAGGTCTGGCCAAAACAAAACGCTTTCCTTGTGCCGTCGCTACCGCTAATGTATAAATGGTAGGCGTCGTTTTTTTAAGTACAATGGGCTACATAGCCTGAGTGCTTGAGGAACTGTCCTGCACTCGTAGGTCAGGTTCTCGGCCTTCTTCACATCCATCCATCCATCCATTACTACCTAGGTCTGGTGCTTGTAAGGTTGTTGGATCGTTTCTCAGTAATATGTGGCGAAGCTGAAATTGATTGCAGGTGGAGATAAGGCAGAAAGTAAATAAGTGGATTTAATTTTCTTTTTTCGTGGTAGGAGTAATATTTTTTAATTTAGCTGCTACAAAACTTCAATAGTTGGCGGCTCACGTAGAGAGATGCATACAATTGGTAAAAAAATATGTACCATAAACGGAAACACATTTCTAATACAAAACGAAATTGTGTGCGTCATTGGGACGCCCTACAGAAGTTTACGTCTTTAGAGCGTTTTCGTTTTGGGTTTTCACGTTAGGTTTAGCAATCTTGTAAAAGCCAGGGTCTATCGCAGACACTACAGGCGTGTCCGAAAGAATTTTTAACGATGTGCTGATTTATGTAAATGATAAGCCTTGTATAGTTCAGTTTCATGATTCTCTGATCCCAGGTGTGCTTCATCTTGGATTAACTTCATTTTGATCGTTTTCATTTTCAATGCATGCAACGCCCTCTGTAAAATCATCACCTCTATCAAAATATTCATACCCAAAGCATTCGAATTTATTTTCTATAGATCATTATAATTATAATCTTAACATCATCATCAAAATATTCAGGTTGTATGATCTCAACAGGTGAAAAATTTGCTACTTGCCGGCCTGAGAACTTTTGCCACTTCTCGTCTACACCACAACAAAGCTGATGCGAGTTGTTTTCTTTCCACTGAGTAAAGATTTTCAGCCACACTTTTAAGCAAATCTTATGCCCTTCTCTATCGTTGATAAGGGCAGGGATTTCGCTGGTAATTCGAAATCACCTCAATGACTGCCTGGTGCTTTATAATCTGAGTACCTTCATCGGGACTCAATGATATGAGTGTTGATGCAATTATTGGCTCTAATGAACTAATTAGTCATTCATGCTGTTTCTCCGCATTAGTTTTTGCGAGTTGTTTTTCAGTGAAATTCGAATTCGGTTGTGCCTCAACTTGCTTGCGAAGTCACATTCTTGCGATCTTTCGGTGCTGGTTTTTGGTTTTTTTTTCACGATAGCAGAATCTGAATTTTGTTGGGCTTATATTTTTCGACGAAGTCTATATTCTCGCAGATTTTTCAGCTCTATAAATTTCTAACGATTTTTGTTTGATGTCAATATAAAAATTTTACTAGAAACTGATAGGCAGCGCTCTCTATCAATTGGGTATGAATCATATGCGAATCAGCGCCCTCTATCAATCAAGTTTGCATCATACGTGAATCAGCGACCTCTATCAATCGAGTTTGATTATACTCTTGGATACATGTGGATGCATATGTGTTGCCCATCATCCCCATTTCTTCATACTTGATTGATAGAGGGCGCTGCCCTTCATTTCCGTGATAATTTCCGATCATCATTGCCACGATCATCTTTTACCCCCTCGTAAATATAAAAACGATTCTAAAGAAGTAAAATTCAAAAAGAAAAACTCTAGTTTTGTGTTTTAGCTTCAATTCATTTAATAATCAGTTTCTGACTTTCAACTTTACTTCACATTTCGTTTTTTATTTTAATTTTAATTTTCTTGTTAAATGTTCTATAAAGCCACTTATTTTAACAAAAGCACAACAATTATAGTTTAATTTTCAATTTTTATTACCATACACTATTATTTTCCTCCAAAAACAACTTCTTCTTTGTTTTGTGTTGTTTTGGTTTTCCTTTTAACAATTTGAACTTTTTTTTCTTTTTGACTAGACTAGAGTACATTTAAGTAATTAGCTATTGTAGATTATTTTGATTTTCAACTAGCATGTCTTGCTACTAACAACAACAAAAACTGCCTGCGCCCATAACAATTCGTAACATTTATTAGTTGCTTTTTCACAATACCACAAAATTCCTTTGATTCGTCTTAAGTATTTCTTATTTATTTATTTTTTATAAAAATATGCATGTGTTTCTAACCTTAGCCTGCTATCAAGATTCCTCAGATTTCTTAAATACTTGGGATATGCATTCAAATATGTTAATTAAGTATTTGTATCTAGTTATTTACCATATGTATGTATGTATTTATTGACTCTTGACATTTAGAAGTTAAAGTTTCACCTTGTTCAGGGGTTTCTTTTTTTGTTTTTTTGTTGTTTTTCTCCCAAGCCAATTTGAATGAGAATTTCTGAAAAAAAGATTTTCGAAATTCCTTATTCAATTTGATCTCCATTTTGAATGATATTCAATGGGAATTCTGACATACTTAGTACATTTCAAATCAGTTGGCATTTGTTAGCATTCGCTGAGAATGTTCTGAATTGCAAATTATATGGTACTTAGTAGGGACATAAATACTGTTACAACATTGAGCACAGCCATTCCAATAGTAGAACTGAACATAGCCTGTTATTACCACATGGTTTATGAAAGCTAACCTATATAGCATGGTCAAATAATGAGAAACGTATCGCTGTCATAGAACTTTTTAAGTGTGAAATGAAAAAGGCGATATTTTCACTGGAGATTAGTAGCATGTTCATCTACCGGTGCATTAAACTGTTTGAGGAGACTGGCGATATCAAAGACCGCCACCGGTCGTGCCGTCCACGTACAGTTCCCACGCCGCAAGTCATTAAAGCCGTCAAATCAAGAATTCAGCGAAATCTGCTCCGAAAACAGAAAATCGTGGCCCGTGAGATGAATATCACGCAAAAGACCAGGAGTTGAATTATTAAAAAAGACTTGGGACTTGGTGCCTTCAAACGTCGCACCGGACATTTGTTGAATCCAGCTTTGGAAAAAAATAGGGTAGAAAAATCCAAACGTCTTTTGCACACTGGCAACTTGCACAAGAAAAAGGAAAAATTTAACAAGCAAAATGACAGGGTGTATGCACGTCCCACGGGACGAAAAGGCTCATCACCCAGATTCAGTCATGATTTGGTGGGGTGTCTCTTAAGATGGGGTCACTGACTTGCATTTCTGCGAACAAGGGATCTAAACTCCAAAGTTAACCAAGAAACCGTTTTGGAAGCTGTTGTGAAGCCACTTAACCATTTCCAGTTCCAAAACCAAGCGTGGACTTTCCAGCAGGATTCTGCGCCAGCCCATAAGGCTGAGACGACCCAGACCTGGCTTCAAAACAATTTGCCCGCTTTAATTTCCTCTGAAAAATGGCCGCCTGGCAGCGCTGATCTGAACCCACTGTATTACAAATTATGGACAGTTTTAGAAGACATGGTTTGCCGCAAAAGATACGATACCCCAACATTAATTTTCTGAAGTCTGCTTTGATTCGTGCTGTCAGCACTTTACCAATGCACGAGGTGTGTGCAGCTACTGATGATTGGCCAGTGCGACTTAAGGCGTGCGTGAAGGCCGAAGGCGGGCATTTCGAATAAGTAATTGCTTTTTGTATACAAAATATGGTATATCGACAAATATATTTTAAAAAGTTGGTCCAAAAAAATGAATTATATTTAATTTTATAACATCAAATGTGTGTAACAGTATTTATGTCCCTACTAAGTAGTTCTTAATTTCCATTACGATTAAAATATTACATTCACAGTAAAATCTCCGGGACATTTTTAACACAACTGAAATGAACGCGTGTCGCGTGTGTACATGTTATCCCGATTATGAATTCGAAAATACTTCTAACTATTGCTCTCCAGTCTCCAGCCTCAGAACACCCATTGAATATGGAGAGGCGTTGTTCATACCGGGAATATTTTAAAGCGAACTATTTTCGCCCAGAATACTAATTTATTTAACTATCAATAAGTATGTAGAGTATTTATTTGTAAGTATTTAAAAAGAAAAGCTACTTTTCTCTAATTATTTTCTTTGGTATTGTCATTAGAAGAGGTCTCCATTTTCTCATAAAAATATTTATTTTGTAGTCTAAAGGTACATAAAAAAAAAAAGAAAAAGAATTTGACTTGAATATTTTGTTCAATTACACTAAAACACCAAAAAGCGTTAGCATTTGTTTAAGCGTGAATACAATAATTATGCCCATCTAATTACAAATGTTTAAATCCGACCGGATTACCGAATTACTGGAGTGGAATTACCTAGGTCGAGCTTATCGCATCCACTCATGTTGTGTGTGTTATATTTTTACATGAATGGAGGAGACCTACAGTTTTAGGCCGAATCCGAACGGCGAAGTGGAAAGCTTTTCATACGCAATTTATACTCTTGTAGTTTTGCCGTTTAAAAAATTGTTTTTTTCTACTTTTTGATCTTGCCTGTCACTCAGCATGTAATATTTAACCGTCTAGTTGCCAAGTTTTTGATTGACCTAAAGAAATTATAAAAATTATAATAGATACATATCGATGTAAAAAGCACAGAACTGTTCTAAAAAACTTAAATAAAATTAATTGGCTCGGATTTATGAAGTCGTGAAGTCGGGATCCGTCAAAGCAATTGTTGAGGTTAGGAATTTTCATATTTTTTTTTGTTAATGATTAAATATTTCTATGCTTAGCTAGACATAGACTGTTTTATATACCGTTAGTATAACGGGAAGTATTTCATTTATTTGTTTTTATTTTAATAAAAATTCTCAAACTTAATCTATGTAAAATAAATAAGAAATTTCTCAGATTTTTGAAAATGTTTGTCTTTGATTGCTTCCAGCGGCTGTAATTCACATCGCAGCTCATAGCCGAAGCAATATTATGCAATTGTTGCGCAGGTCACTATACGATATGATAAAGTGTACCTCCAGACTATTCGTCTGGTGGTTATTACACCAGTTTCGGCGGCAGCCGTCTAGAGGTCTGCTTGGGAACTAGAGGTTTAAAATAAGTATTATTATGGCATAATTTTGTTTCCCCCATATATTCAATTTTAATTAAAGGTTTTACGAAAGCTCTGTAAGCTGCGAAAAAAGTGACTTTATATTCGTAATTAGCGACCCCAAATCAGTCGTAAACTCTTGTCAAATCCCCTTCTGGGTTTTACCTGTTGCACTGTGTAATTATCTGTATTATCTAACACAAGCATGCCCACATGTTCATGCCCACATCAGGCACATGCATGTACTGTTCCATATTTTCGGTTTTCGGGTACCTATTCTCTAGAATATCATACATAAGCCTCCCTATAGCAGTTGGCAGGCGGCGCTCGAATGCATTCGATGTCGTCCATTTGGGTGTCCGTATCCCGATCCACCAGCGCAGCATTGGTGCGCGGTTGAGCGTGAATGTGAATGACTGAAACTGTGACTGTTTGCCATCTTGGGCGGCGGCGGTGGCGGTTCATGTGAATGATGGCAAGCGGCAGCGTAATGCACAGCGGCATAACTGTGATTATGACTGCAAATAAACGAATGCAATTAAAATATGATAGGCAGTCCAAAGGACAATTACTCGAACGAACCCATGGCCATGATGTGTAATATTTGAATCTGACATAGAATTAGTCATTTGTGATCCGCTCGCAGCTGCTGCTCCGGATGCTAGCGGCGGTGGTGGTGGTGGTGGCAGAAATAGCGGGCACCCCCCCATAGCGCCTCCCAAGTCTTCACCACCTTCAGCGCCACCATCACCGAAAGGCGGCAATCGACGCATCGTGGCGGTTTTCGGATGGTGATGCATGTCGATTTCGTTAACTTCTTCGATCATTTTATCCAGCTTTTCAATTGCTTTTGTTTGCTTGGCAGCCAGGAATGCCTTACGTGCCGCCTTGGACATAGGCAGTGGCGCTGAGTATGAACGGACAGGGGGCGGGGAATTTAACGACAGTGATTCTCTGGATGATGTACGACTGCTATGGTACGAGGATATGTTCTGTGATGCTGGTAATGAGCTTCGTAGCTGTGGTTGCGATTGTGATGATGGTGGTGGTGGTGGTGGTGTTGGTGATGTTGTAATCTTCTGTTGCAACGGTATGGTTAGGCTATGTGAAAATGTGATTTTTCTAATTAGAAAAATTATGCAAAAGAAGAAGAAGAAGAAGAAAGAAAAGATAGAAAGGAAAAATGTGGAAAAATTATAAAAATAAAAGTGCTTCTTATCTTGGAGCAAGTGTGCGATTTCTACAATACCTTCTACGGAAGAGATGCCTAGAGACCACTACTACCTCACATACCTTGCTTTCGTTTTGTCCAGAGAAGTTGTCGAAGTGGATGGCATCATGCTCGCCATGTTGCATGTGACTGTCTCTCTGGCGGGCGCTGTTGCAGGTGGCGTCATTTGTGCCATTGCAGCCAATTCTTCGGGCGTAAATTGGTCAGGATTGGAGGGGCGTGGCTTAGAGGGTGCGCTGCCAATACGAAAAGATGGCGCCGGGCTAAAGGGACATGGTCCCGTTTGGCTATTTGCCAAAGAACCACGCGAGTATTGCAAATCCTCCAAGAACTCTTCAGTATCCAGTATAAGTGAACCGAAAATATCACTTGGCGAGTGCATAAACACATGGCCGGTGGAGTTGGAGCGCGACTCACGCCCCTTCTCCGCGCCACCAGCGCTACCACTATTTACACTACGAACCGGTGAATTTGCAATACTACGGCGCGCCACATCCTTAAACGTTACGGGTGAGTAAATGCGACTGCGATCTTCAGTGATATTATTACTGGCTGCATTCACTGGCATGCCAACATCACCAACAATGGCGGCAGGAGTAACAGTCGAAATGGGCCGCTCTGATATGGGCGGCGTAATTGGTCCTGTCGGGGGCAAGATTGCTTTTAAGGTCTGCGAGACGCTGCCACGTCGATCGGCGATTGAGGACGCCGTCGTTGCGGCCGATGTGCCACAACTAACAGCAGGGGCAAAAGTTGATATCGGGTGCAGAATCTCAGGCGGCAACTGCAATGGTTTGCGGTTTTCACGCTCTTCCAGCCAGTACGTTTTCATGGTGCCCTTACCCTTGACATCGATTTCACCACGCTCTGTTAATTTATAACTTTGACTAAGAAATTCTTTGGTCGACTCGGAGACATGCACCTTCATAGCTGTGCTGGTAGACTCCATGCGCGATGCTGTATTAACTGAATCACCAAAGAGACAATAGCGCGGCATCTTGAGACCAACAATGCCGGCAACCACTGCACCGGAATGCACGCCAACACGTATACGCAAATGTTGGCCCGTTGACGGATCCTTCAGATCGGTAATTGCGTCAACCATGTCCAAGGCCATGTCACAGACCTTTTCAGCATGATAGGCATTCTTTTCGGGCGCACCGGCCACCACCATATACGCATCGCCGATAGTCTCCACTTTGTAGACATTATTGCGCTCGGTGAGCTTGTCGAATATCGAGTACATGGCATTCAGCATGGACACCACTTCCATGGGGGTAATGCGACTACAAATCTCCGTGAAAGTGACGACATCAGAGAAGAGAATAGAAACACTATCGAACATCTGGAAAATAAATTTTGGAACATTTACTATAGTACGCATGATCAGCTGCTACTGGGCTACTGGAAACTTGGTGTGTATATGTGTGTATGTGTTTTTGTGTGTGTGTGTGTGTGTGTGTATGTGTGTTTGTGTGTGTGTGTGTGTGTGTATTTATACTTCGCAGGTATCAATTGGATTCTCGCCACGCCGCAAACGATCCGCCACTTGTTTCGGGATCATTTGATAGAGCAGCTCATCTGTGCGTCGCATTTCCTCATCCAGTTTTCGCATGGACTCCTCAAGTTTCTTAGACTTTTGCTGTTCTTGATCCAGAGCCAGTTTTAACTCGACTGATTGCTGTGTCCCAGCCAACATAAGATCTCTATAAGTAGGTAGTACAAGTAATTACATGCAGAAGTAGATGCAAGGCAGAGAACGCCTGGAACGCCTGGAACGCCAATGACGAAAAATACAACATAATCTTACCGGCTGAAGTCATGCATTGATAGATCATTTATATATAGACCGGTTGTTATTAAAGCAGTCAAATCGGGCATAACCGGTGTTCCCAGAAACATTATCATGCGCCAGTTGTCCATGTAAACCATTTGACCTAAACACAAGTGAAATGAATGCAAATCAGATACTCGTCGCCACAAGTTCTACGCAAGTACTCATACCTTTCAGCCTTAAGGACTTCTCTGGCTCGGAGCCATCCTCGTGCAGCAGAAGCTCATTATTATTTCCATGCGTAACTACACGTTCGGTAACAGGTTCGACAGTAACTAACTCGAATATGTTATTCGTTCTGTTCAGAATCTAACCGAGAACAAGGATAATTTGCAAATGAGGTAGCTATTGTTTGCATGTCAATTAGCTTTGTGTCATGTTTTTGTGAAATCAAAAAGTGTACCGGTAATTTGCAAGTAACATTCGCTTCCAAATGCTAATTGCTAAAACCATAATACTTAATGTATTCATAAGGTTGCTGTAGCTAACTTACGGTTTGGAATTTAAAGGCAATCAACGGCCGCACCAGATCAAACCATGCTGTAATCTTCTTTCCCAGCAGGTCGGGTAATATTACCATCAGTGAATTGCCAATGCTGCGCACAACCATATCTGCTCTGTACGGCGGGAGCGGTCGGTCGGGAGGCGAAAGGGGCAGGGGGGCGGGCAACAAAGAAAGAAAAAAAGAAAACGGATGCCATTAGTTACTACCTACACTTTGTGGTACATGTTGAACATATGCTGCATGCAACGAGCTCGGCAATCGATGTGTTCTGGTATACAGATAAAGGATTAAAGCTCTAAATACACTGGCAAACACACACATACATATGTGTATATGTACATAGTTGATGCAAGCTCACTGAAGGAAAAACATTGGTAAAACGTTGCTTGCTGAATTTCCTAAAAAAAAAGAAGAAAAGGAGCGGGACTACGTTGCAATTCCGTCTCTTTCTTTACTTTAATGGAAGCTTATACGTATCGATTATATGCAATTGTCAATTATCTACTATATATATCTACAAATAGTGCAGTTTTTTTTCTATATTAGTCATTTTCATCTTGGATCTACTTAAGTCAACATGTCGAGCCAACAAGAACAGCTCCACAAATTAATACTGGGCATTTACCTATACTTGACTGATAAGACGAAGTCTAGCCTAAGCATTGCCAGGGAAAGCACAGCGAGTTTAGCGACGGTTTATAATGTCATAAACAACTATAACGCGGGAAACTCCATCTGCCAATCTTCCATCTTTAAGGCAGAAAAAAGGGTCCAAATAAACCAGAAATGCTGAAAAAAGTTGTTGGTACATATCGGGCTAATCCCACGAGGTCGACTCGAGATGTTGCAGCTACAGCTGTTACATCACAATCAACTGTAATGCGATATAAGCGAAGTCAAGGATTAAGGACCTACAAATAGCAGAAAGTACCTGACCGGTCGGAACCAAAGGAAAAAATAGCGAAGACATGTGCCCGAAAGCTGTATGACAATTACCTAACCAAATTCGGTTGCGTGGTTCTTGCTGATGAGATCTACTGTTAGGCGGACTTCAACCAGTTACCTGGGAATGCCTATTTTACAACAAAGAATAGGGATGCAACACCCAGAAAATACTCTGAAGTAAAATATACCAAATTTCCAAAACGCTTCATGGTTTGCCAAGCTATGTGCACCTGCGGTCGAAGGAGCAAGGCTTTCATAACGGCAGCAACAATTAACTCCAGAATTTATATAGAAGAATGCCTGCGAAAACACCGCTTACCATTTATTGGACAGCACAAAGGAGCCGTTTTGTTTTGACCAGGCCTACCCACAAGTTATTACTCCAGGTCAACTATGGAATGGTATAAGGAAAATAATGTCCCAGTGGTACCAAAAGAGGCAAATCCTCGCAACTACCCGGAACTTCGGCCTATTGAAAGATATTGAGCTATAATGAAACAAACCCTAGGAAAAACAAAGAAAGTTTGCAAAAATGATGTAAAATTCCGAAATCGATGGAATCAAGCCTATGCAGTAGTCATCGAACGTACTGATCAGTCTCTAACTCTAGTCTCAATAAGAATGTTAAGGAAAATGTTAAACAAATTTTACAACCGCAAATTTTTATGAATTATAGTTTAAAAAATGCTTAATAAACTGAACTTTATTTGGGTGGAACCGGACTGTTGGTTGGTTTTTAATGTCTCCATAAAAATTCGAAAATTTTTCTGGTTCACCCTTTAGTTACTAACTGAGTGATACTTTGAAAAATTCCTCTCTTATAAAGGAAAATCCTTGACTCGACCGAAAAAATGCCTCCTTTTAGCACTGCTCTCGCGACCTCATCGCAACCCATCGGTTCAGCATTGTCTATAGTAAGAATTTCAACATTATTGGCCATCCACACTTTGTGCTTCACTCAACCAACAACCAACATTTTTCCTTTTAGTGTATGCCAGCAGAAAGCCACCAACCTCACACTCTTGTTCTTCTTGCTTTATTAACTCACCCAAATACTATACAAAATGGAAATATCTCAAATAGCACATGAGCACTAATGGGTAGATGCTTCTCCTCGCGTGTCATCGCCAGCGACGCTAGCGTGAAGGCTCGATTATCGAATGTCAGTTGGAACGTTACATGCACCGTATCGAAGAGGATCTCCTCGCGCACCAGCTCAATGTGCATTTCCTTGTGGTAGAAATGGCGCGCCACTTCGCGTATCTGCCCCATGGTGTAGTAAACGAAACCACGACGCTTCGACCGATAATGAAGTGTTAATCCCTGTCTGGTTTCATTTTCGCATATAAACGATGGTGCACGCATTCGTGGGTAGGAGAATTTTAGATATTCATGCAAATTGTCGAGACCATTGAGGAAATCGCGCATATGTCGTCCCAGTACGGATAGGACCCGATCATAGCCATACTGTCCCACGAAGCCAACAAAATAGACACCCATTTGATCCATGAATTCATGCTCGGAAACGCCCAGTACCTGGATATGTCAGTTGATGATGAAATGCTTAATAATATACGGTAATATAAGTTGCAAATCTTAAAACATAATAATGATTGATTTGTATTGTTTTCGTTTTTTTTTGTTTAATACTTATTCGAAATCATATTTTATGTTTAACGCATAGGATCGAATCGAGGATAACCTTCACCTGTGCGTTAACACTCACCAGTTATCAGTAATCAAATCAATCAAATGATTCTTTTTGCTTACCTGTTGCGCTTTTTTGGCCAATTTATTCAGCAAATTTTCAGGATACACTTGATGCACACTGAACGATGGCGAATCGATGCCTGCCTGCCGCCGTATATCCTCCCACTTCTCTTCACCATACACAGACTTAATATATTCAGATAAATTCTCCAATAGTAGCCCATACATCTTGTTGCTGATAGTTTTGGTTTTTTTTGGTGCTTGTATAGGTATACCTATCTTATGTATTTCTTGTACTTGGTTTTTCTTTCTATTAGTTTTGTTGTTTCACAGGCGTTGTTAGTATGTCGACATATAAGTATGTATACCATACAATTAAGAATGTATCTTTATATACATAGTGCATACATATATAGTGGAAATAAGAGTATAAGCTAATATTTTATGGAATTTTTCATTGTAACCTGTATGCAAAAGAGAAGAAAGATAAATTATGCAATATTATCTGAAATATTTGTATGCCATCAATCAACACTCAGCGGATATAGCCCTATCAATGCAAAGCATTGTATTGGTTTAAAAGTTGAAGGGATGATAGGTTAGTTGGAAGGGGGAAGGGGGAAGAGGGAGAAGTATGTACAGGGTGACAATTAATAAGTGTATACAGCTCTCTTCGCGCTATAGATAAAGTATTGGAATTTTCTTCGTTCTTGTATTGAGTATTCCACGCAATCGAGAGTACATCTGATATCATTTTTGTGTGGTCAAGATTTAATTTAAGTAGTTATTTACCAGGTGGAACTTCGTACCAACTAAACTTGATTGGATTGTAACTCTCCTCCCAATCAACCTTCCATATCAAATTCATTGTGATCGGTAATATTGACCAGTAATTGATCCTTGCGCTTCTATTTTTCAAGTCGACACACAGCCTCCTCGTGGCGTCCCCTGGATAGCGATCTGACAACCGTCACTGATCTAACTAATATGTGGGGCGGGCTTCTCCGTTGCCTTGAGTGAATGGTTGTGCGTCGGTCTTGGAACCCACCACGTTGAAATATTCCACAATGAATTCTCAGAGGCGGCCAAGACCTATCATGGGTTGTAGTGCCAGCTAAGTTTGAATTTCGTTTTGGGCGGTACCACGACCCTTTGGCCAACCACCTTCAACCATGTTAAAAAATATTCAAAGGGAGCTGAGTTGTAACATTTTCAAATATTGTAGTGTATGGGGAGGTGCCACGCCCCTTTGTTCAGTTCCATTCGTTCAAAAGGGAGCCGAGTTATAGCATATTGTATAGACGTAGTGTATGGGTGGTGCCACACCCCTTATGGGATTTTCGAAAATTTCCTTACATACAAAACTTGCCCTGACAATTATGAACACAACAAGCAAATCAGGCGCTTCGTTCTTGAGTCATGGAATTACAAACATATTTCTCGACTTTGTTTTATAAATGTACATAAATTTT
Source organism: Palloptera scutellata (assembly GCA_958295655.1). Taxonomy (NCBI): domain Eukaryota; kingdom Metazoa; phylum Arthropoda; class Insecta; order Diptera; family Pallopteridae; genus Palloptera; species Palloptera scutellata. The sequence goes on from OY282450.1 coordinate 69,190,124, forward strand.
ACGACCGATTAGATCAGCTATTATAACATTGCACCAGCTAGGCAGCTTCGCAGTGCTCCTTCGTTAGTTTCTCGTGCAGTTAAACGGTTTAAGGTGCTGGGTCAGAAAGAGGCAGAAAACCCACCGTCAATACTTTCAGGAAACACAAAATTTCCATTAGAAAAATTGCTCACGAAACTGGAATCAATCGTGAATCAGTTCGACTTATCGTAAAAAACGAACTAGGGACCAATGCTTAGAAGCTCCGAAAAGGCCAGTTACTTACGGATGAAAACAAGCGCGTACGACTCGCCTACTTGAACGTCGGACCGCAAGATTTGGATGGGAAAAATCTGTCTTCACAGATGAAACGATTTTTACTGTTGAACAAACGCATAACCGTCAAAATAACAGAAGCTGATCAACAGAGGCTCCTGGACTATCATTCGTCATTCTTTTATTTCTTTTTGTTTCTTTTAATGGTACAACAGCCCATGGAAGGACTAGGCTGAGCTTTTCCGAATATTCGACATCGCCAATATCCGCAATCCGTCATGGTATGCAAGTGGCAAGACACCCTTGATTTGTGGGGAACAAGGAGTTGAAATCAACCAAGAAGTAGACCGCCGTGAAATTTTGGAGGCTGTAGTACACCCCTGGGCCCGACAGCACTTCGATCGTTCCAAGAAGCAAGATACTGCTCCAGCTCACAGAGCCATAATGAAACAAGAATGGTGCAGGGCTCATATTTCCAATTTTATCACACCTCAAGTATGACCATCATATTTGCCGGATCTCAATCAGATGGATTACAGCGTATGGTCCATTTTAGAGTTGCGGCCCATAGCCAACTATTTTTCCAAGCGATTGTAGCTGTGTATGCGTGGCGAGGGTGGCCACTTCGAAACCGACAGAATATATTTTTACTCATGCACTATGTTATCTTTTTCCATGGTTTGTTTTTCGTTTTTAATTACAATAATTTTTGTGTGTCACCCTGTAGTTATGAACGTTTGCTTTTAATTGAATAAGGTCATAACTCTTGGGAAAGCCTTTACGCACAGTACGACAGAGGAAAGAACCACTCCAGTAATGCGTGGTGCGTTCGAAAACCGTGTCCAGTGGTATGCGTAGGCTCTGTTTGTTGTTGGTGTAATTTTAGAGAACACACAAAGAACATTTCTACCGTGAAAAGGAAAAAATAGAGCTGGAAACCCTACTGTGTTGAATTGGGTCCAGAAGTTCCAAGTTGAGTTCGTAAAGCTCCTGCCCATAATTACAAATTAAACTCCATTTTGGGTTAGAGGAAGTTGGTGTGATTCATGCGGAGATCTGTCGGAGTTAAGAATTTTTTACACAGCTTCAAAAATCCGAGGCATTTGGCTGCTCTTTTCGATACGCTATTTGCAAATTGGACCATGTCACCATTGCAGCACATCAAGAGTTGCTGACTCCACAAGAGATAATCTACCCCACCCATAAGCAAGGTGTTACTCGGGGTTGGGAAACTCGAACGGCGTATTCATTCGGGTAATATTTTTAAATATCAGTTACTGATATCTACTGTTTCCCAGTAACCAAAACATTATTTTAATAAAAAATGCAATCATGTATCGAGTAGTATTTAAGTTGGTGGAGAAGTTTGTTGGGAAGGTCAATAAGTCCCTGAAAATTAAAGCAGGTGGCAACGACACCTCAAAGCCAAGAGATGCTTGTCAAGAAGAATCTTTCAAATGAACACATCCAATTTTTCACAAAAGATCTGTCGAAAAGTGTTGTCGTGACAGCCATTTTAGGCAGACGCTTACGAGGATTATTGTAAAAATAGAAAAAAGTGGATTTGGTATGCTCAGTAACCAAACAATTGATCGCCCCATCGAGGTCGCCAACTACACCCGAAATGGTCGATAAAATCCACGGTATGCGATTGGACGATCGAGGAGTGAACGTGCACAAACTTGAAGAGTGGATTACGTGGATTAGTGATTTCAGTTATGCATAAATATTTGGATATGAAAAAATGTCACATGTTGCACATGTTAAAATTATGTCACAATTGACAACAAACTCAATCGTTTGACAACTTCAAAGGAGTGTATTTTGCATCTGAACGTTTCGATTCATAACCGTGAATGAAGTCTGGATTAAACACAATACACCAGAGACCAAGGAAAAGTCGAAACATAGAGTTTCTCCAGGCGAATCGAAGCCGAAGTCCAACATGGTGATGGCGACCGTTTCTTGAGATGTTCCGCGCGATAGTTTTACCCTTGAGTGAAACTTTAGTGTACCCTTGGGTAAAACTATCACTGGCGCATATAATTCAGAATTGATGGATCGATTTGACGCTGATTTGAAGCAAAAACGATCGCATTTGCTCTAGGGAAAAGTTATCTTCCGCCAGGACAACGCACCAGAGCACAATGAGGTTACGAATAGCTACCCTTGCGATTATTTCCTGTTTCCAAACATGAAGAAATGGCACGGCGTTGAGAGATTCGGGTCGAATGAAGAGATTATCGATGAAGCAAACGCCTATTTTGAGAGCTTCGATAAATCGTTTTATGTATTTAGAGGGCACCAATAAATTGAAGAAACGTTGGACGGAGTGTATCAGCCTAAAAGGAGACTACAGGGCATGGTGGTTGAAGTGTTGCCAACTTCACACCGGTATACCAGGCAACGCGATATTGCCAACTACTTATGTCAAATTCATACCAATGACAGCTGTTTATATTGTTCACCAGCTACCACAAGCATTTGAGTCTAAGTTTTATGGAACAAAAGTAAATGGAAATTAAATTCAAACTTAATAGTGTGACTGCATTATATTTGAGTAGAAAATCTCTACCAGCTACTGTTCGTGAGCTCAGGCATCCCAAAGTGAAGAAAATGTTTGTGTAGCGCACCATACATCGTTATAATGATACAGGCAGCATTTTCAAAAGCTATGGTGATGGACGAAAAAATACAGCAACATCACCTGAAATGGTTCGGAAAGTGAAGGCTCGGCTTGAACGAAATCCACGTTGTAGTGGTAATCAAATGGCCAAAGAAGTGAAAATATCCCAGCGAAGCATCCGACGCATATTCCAAAATGAGCTCAAGGTAAAACCCTACAAGTTCCAAAAGGCACATGATCTTACACCAAAGCAAAAAAAAGTTAGACTCGGAAAGAGCCAAGGAGTTGTTACGCTTACACGAACGTGGAGAATTTCCAAACATTGTGTTCTCTGTTGAGAACAATTTCCCTATTGAGCAGTTCATAAACTCTCAAAATGAAAATTTGCGAAAATTTGAGCCTACGAACGGCCACCCGAAGTAATTTTCCATCTCAAGTAATGGCATGGGCAGCTGTGGCCGCCGATGGACGCTGTCCAATCGTTTTCATCGAGCCTGGTGTCAAAGTCAATGCGACTTATTATCGGGAAAATATTTTGGAAGCTGCTTTAAAGCCGTGGACACGCAAACATTTCGGTCGAACTCCATGGACGTTCCAACAAGACTCGGCACCGTCTCATACTTAAAGCTCGTGTGAACCAAGAATGGTTAAAAAACCATGTTCCACACTTCTTTCCGTCCACACAATGTCTTTCGAATTCGCCAGATGCAAATCCGATGGACTATTCCATCTGGGCTATTTTGGAGAGCAAGGTGAGGATTAGTATGAAAGCGCTGAAGAAAGCCATTGTACGGGAATGGGCCAAAATACCGCAAGATTATATTCGTGCAGCATACAACTCATTTTTAACCGTTTGAAGGCCATAGTCAAGGAAAAAGGTGGCCACATCGAGATAAAGTGAATGGATTGTAAAATTTTTATTATTTCCACACATTTTCGTAATTTGAATCCATAAAACATAATTTCACATAAAAAAAATATGGTCGTTTGAATAGGAACAGTTCAATCGCCTAACCCGTATGTTGAAAAATAAAACTGTTTTTTGCCGAAAATAGTGTTCTTTATTTCAAATTTCAGGGACATATTGACCCTCCCTCGTACACATTAGCTCACTGTAGAGCCAAGCCGATTTCTGGCAAGCTGCTAAAAGAGCACACGGTATACCACAATAATCCAGACACGATATGTGGACATACTGCACTTTAATAAATTTATGTTCATTTAATGCTTTCTTCTCTGCACAATTCTCACATTCTTCGCACAAGAATTTCACAACTTTTCCGTACCCTTGTTTTTCAAGTAAATAATTCCTAATAAAACAGCATGAAGTTTAGGAAGTTAAACGAGCATTTAATGGGGGAAAAGTAACATTTGCTACATTTGTTAGAATAAATAACTGAGAATAATGAAATAACTGAGTTTTTTATAAAGACATTACTTAAATAAAAATAAAAAAAAAAATTTTAAATTAAATTCTACTTGAAGCTCAGATACTCAGATATTTCCTTTTGTACTTTCTCTTTCTTTGATAGTATGTTTGTACTCGTATGTATGTATGTATGTATGCATGTATAGAAGTATGCACTCGTGCATAAATAAAATATGTGATGTGAAAGTCGAATACATGAGCAAACGAACTGAACCGTTGAGTTTTAAATTTCGTTATTAACTAATTTAAATAAATTGGAGACAATTTTCCTAAACCTTAAGCAATTTGATGCATTTCCAATGAGACTGAAGAAAATCAAAGCTGAAAAAATAAAATTAATTTGAAATTGATTCTTCAATAGTTTAAACATACATACTTACTTACATACATACTCGTACATATGGCATTCACTTAAAAGTAGGCTGCAGTGTGAAGTGAAGATTGCTGCTGGCTGTAGAATTAAATCACATTAATTTGTCAGCGCAAACTTTATGTAAATAATACGCGTCAACACACACACAACGCAGCGGTACTTTGAAATGAAAAGATTCTTATACAAACATTGCGAAAAATGAATAAGTGTTTACTGGAATGGAAAAATCTCTTAATCAAATATAGTAGAGCGCATTTTTAATTAAAAAGCAGAAGCACACAAAACGACACCAATGCAAGAGAGTGGAGGAAGAAATACTTTGCCAACATCTTAGGGAGGACTTTTATTTGGTTCACAGCACAAGGGGAATCAGCGACAGTAACAGCCTTAGCCGTTTCTTCAATGACACATTAATGTCGCGTATACGTCACGTATACCCAAACATTTATATGGGAAATAAAATGTAAATGTTTTAATTGCTTGTAAATATTTCCAATTGTAAAATGTTTGAATTACTTGTTCACGTGTCTTCTATGGCATGTATTAACATAGTAACATAGTACATACATACATATATGTATGTTAATGTGTGTACTGATTTATGCTTCATTGTCAAGGTTACTCACAAATCATCTTATTTCATTTTAAAACTTGAGCGTCGCAAGATGTGCGGCATCATGCAAATTGTGTGCATACAAATCTTGAGGCTAAGAAACACAAACAATAAATTATTAATTTCGTTGGCAATCGCCGCAATGAAAATATCTAGAAAAGAATGACTACTTTTTAGTAGAATTATTATATTGTTAAAATATTACCCAGAATACCATTCTCCTGGTTTATTTTCTACATGCATTATGCACGTACAGCAATTTTTCGCTTAATTGCGGTCTTCGGTTATTTGTGTTTTAAAGTTTTGCTCTTTAAGTTCAAAATATGTTTAAAAATTCTTCAGTTAATTGAGCTCACCGGTTAAATAAGCGATAATTTATTCATTTTTGATTTGGTCTTCAAAATCAAATGCTGTTTCAATTCGTTTAGCTGCACAAAGTGGATTTCAGATGACTTGGCATGAATTCCATAGTTGTGAATTGTTAGTTCAAGTATTAAGTATTCACATCAAGTAGACATTGGAGACTTGGAGACGCTGTTGAATTGATACAGTAAATGTAAAAAGTAAAATTGCCGAAAGTTTTGTCAAATAATCTATTCTAATAGTAAATCTGATTAGTGAAACCAAATTTGGCTACCCGGTAAATTAGCTGATAATATTTAACTGAACGAACGTGTAATAAAAATAAATTATACCATATTTCTGGCACTTCACGGCGTATGAGAAACAATTAATTGCTCAGCTGTGCCTAAAACCACATTTAATTTATCATTTACTATTCATACTCCATTTGCCACTACAATTTATTTTGCATATCATTTACGAGAAATTAATGTCGCCATTCTATCTGGCAATTTCCTATTTTAAGATGTGTAAATTTATACGCTCATTTATGTTACATTACAATAACCAATGGAAGGACGTAAGTATCTCGATAAGTAATGTACTTTTAATTATAGCACTCAAAGTGAAAAGGATTTTATTGTTCCGCTCTTGCTTAAGGTGCATGCAAAAAGTAGATCTTCTTGAGCACAACCACTGAAATGATAGCTTCGTCGTCTGTTTCTTCAGTGTACATAATACACGCATGTGTTCATCTTGGCTGCTAGAAGCCTTGCATAGATTACACGGATTGTAAGATAGTAATTTTGTATTAAAGAAGAGCTCATCCATTGCTCAGCTTCTTCTGCATTCATCGCAGTTAAGCTTATTTATTATGCCAGTCACATTCGAGCAGTTGCTTTTCGTTCTTTAAAATGTCTGTGGGTGTGTATGCTTGCAGTGACCATTCATCCACTTAAAACTGTCTGTTGCCACTCAGATTGGCATAAAAGTAGCTTTTGCTTTTGTATATCAACACCATCGTATTGCTGTCTTCTCTCTGATTTACAATTCACAATAATAAAAAAAGAACAGAACAACCAAAAAGAAGAAGAATAACAACAACAACAGTTGAGATAAGTGCTACTTACAGTAATAAAAAAGCGTTACTTTTGCTAAAGAGTGTATCAAGAGAGCTGCAGTGGTGAGAGCTAGTGAGTGTGGTGAGAAGGTCATCGTATAAAGAGTAATTGAGTAGTGCGTCTACGAATGCCTTAAATTATATTACATAAGTATATTATATTGGATGCTATTTGAACCACATACTCAATTCAATTATAGTAAGTATGTTCATGCTGCATACCATACAACGCTCCCATAAGATGAACCGCTGCATCTTATTATTTCTAGCTTCTAGAATAAATGTTATTACAACCCTAAAATCAATTTAAAATACATTGTATTTACACATTTGTTAAGTTGATTTTTCATCTTACTTACTTATTCCAAACACGCATCAAAGAACATGCTATTGAAAACTATAATATTATGTATCCACGTACTATACATATGAACTACAATTTTCCTTATTTCCCAACAATAACCACTCATTTGGCTTACGACTCAACTGCTTCATTTACATTCATTACGCTCTGCTAGTTACTATGTAATGTCACAGTGACATTCAGTGTCTGCTGCACACGATTTACTTCTTGGAAGAAGTATAACGATGTACCTTTCAAGTGCCTTTCAAGTGTCTCTCTTGAATGCAATTTAATTAATGCCAAATGAATAATAATATGGTATAATCAACTAAACTATAATATGCTCTAGCTACGTTAGTTGCCTTTGCAATTGCCATACAATTTGTAGGACACTCAACAGCGTCATATTGACACCAACAGCTTTCGAATGCTGGAGTGTCTTTAAGTATGTTCATATGTAGTTTATCTATGTGAGTGTTTGCTTACGTAAACAAATGTACTATATATATTCACAGGCAAATCTGAACGTCTTTTTGTATATGTAAATAGATAGCATTTTATTCTGTGCCTCTTTGTCTGACTGGTCGCATACAACACGGTAGCAGCAAATATTTCCGTTTCCTTTTATTACCCTACATATTCTGTGTACGGTATTGTGAGTTTTGTAGACATGGTAACTAAGTATGTGTATATGCATAATTTTAAGTGATATTGAAGGAAATTCTGCAGCAAATTCAATCAAATTCAAAATACTTCTTTTAAAGCTTCTTAAATATCGATTGCTAACATAGAGCAATAACCACCCCTACCTCACATATACCTCATATGTAAAGGGTGTTTTTTTTAGAAGTGTGGTTTTCAATCTGACAATACTTTTTTCGAAGTTGGTCTTTTTGACAGCTGTCACTTGATTTATGCTCAGTTTGGTTTGCCATTTCATAATGAATAGACTTACTCCTGAACAACGTTTGCAAATCGTTCGGTGATGGCCACCGATCCCGATTTTCACAAGAAAATTTTGTCGATGTGTGTGCGATGAAGCACACTTTTGGTTGAATGGGTACGTTAATAAGCGAAATTGTCGCATTTGGAGTGATCATAATCCACAAGCCATTGTTGAGACGTCGTTACATCCTCAAAAAGTCACTGTTTGGTGTGCTTTGGCAGAGGGAATCATTGGTCCATATTTCTTCAAAGATGAAGCCGGTCATAATGCTACAGTCAATGGAGTACGCTATAGAGCCATAATTAATGACTTTATCATGGCTGAATTGGAGGATGTTGATGTGGAAGACGGCGCTACATGCCATACAGCCAACGAAACAATCAATTCATTGAAGGAAACTTTTGGTGAGCGCATTATCTCGCGTCGTGGGCCTGTGGCGTGGCCTACAAGATCGTGCGACTTAACACCGCTGCACTATTTTTTGTGGGGTTATGTGAAGTCGCTTGTCTACGCAGATAAGCTCGAGACGATTGACGCTTTGGAAGAGAATATTCGGCGAGTTATTACTGACATACGGCCCCAATTACTGCAAAAAGTGGTCGAAAATTGGGCCTCTCGGCTGGAATTTATTCGAACCAGCCGCGGCGGCCACTTTACATTTTTAAAATGTAATGGAAATGTTCCATTCATGTACAAATATCACACGCACAACATGAGTGGATGCGAAAAGCTCGGCCTAGACCCTCCATGGGCCGTTGTGCCAGTAAAAGTAAAGTAAGTAATGGAAATGTTGTTTCTGAGTTGAGATTTACTTTGATGTTGCCCAGGATCAACAATTCACCACACACAAATTCGGTTTGTGTCAACATTTGGATATGTTTACAGTAATGTATGGGGAGTATGATGGATTTAAATTGTCGTCTCATGGCATTACCCGCTAGATGTCACTATTGTTGTATATATTCAGGATTATGGAGTGGGTTTCGTGTTCTTTTAGTCAGTCGACTGGCGTTATGCAGAGGGGAGTATTTAAAGATAGAATAGCCTTTTTCTGTTTTGCTATTTCGGCTATTGGAGATAGTTTAAAAACTTTTAAATAACATGAAAATGATTACCTACGAGAGCGCACGGCCATGCCCTTGTCGTGAATCGAACCCGGCACACCTAGGATGATAGTCTAGCATGGTCTAGTGGTCTAGTGGGACCGCGTACAAAATAAATGCTGTGTAGAGTGTATTGAAATTCGGCTGTGCCTGACCTTAGCCTTCAGGGTTTTTTTTTTGTGCTTATGTTTGTTTGTTTACACGCTTGTTTGACGATGAAAATGTTATGAATTCAAATGCTAAATAGTACGACGAAAAGGAAGCAAAGCTACGAAAGAAGCGTTGAAGGAATTTGCGTATGTATGCGGCTTGTACTAAAATATGCTCAAACACTGCACTTCTTCTTGTCTAGTGAAAATAGGCGGAAATTGTATTAAAATAAGCACAGGAATTAACATAAGAGAAGAATAAATATTGTATATTGCCCAGCAAAAAAAGAAAAATATTTAATAATTTTTCTTTTGCATTTACTAGAGAAAATAAAAGAATATAAATTTTCTTTCATTTTATTTATTTTGCGGCTGTGAGAATTCCTTTTTTTTGTATGTTTGTACTTGCCCATAATCTAAAATTTCTTTCAGTTGTTTTATAAAGATTTCGTGTACTTAACTTGGATTCGTAAAATTATTTGCATATTTCTTATACGTTAATATCCATAATTCAAATTTGCAGTGGTGATGGTTATTACCTCGTAATATCCTTGGAAAGTGTACGCAATATTTTTGCAAGAATGTAAAAAGTAATAATTTAAAGATTTCGGATTGCCATAAATTTAGCATAACTTCTCCTTTTTCATATATACATACATATATACATACATATATACATACATACATACATACATACATACATACATACATACATACATATGTATGTAAGTATATTCCCCTCAAAGTACTAACTTTTTGCAATACAGATTTGACTCCATAATTTGCGTTTCATTGACAGAACAAAGCATTTGATTTGTATCCCTTTGCTTCTTTTCCATTGCAATTGATATAAACATTGAGTTTTATTTACATACTTTTATTTTTATTTATTATTTTATAGCAATTTATTTACATATTACGATTACTTACTATACATTTTCATTTTCATAAGTACTTATTATCGTTTTGTTTTGATTTATGTTTATAAGTATTAAGTACGCGAATATGCTGCCTCAAACTCAAACCGAACAATGTGGCAGTCACATGCTATTGTAAATCTCACTGCAATGCCCTCACATTTCAGTGATTGCTCTAGCCGTTAACTACCTGATGTGTAATAAATCACCCGCCCAAGACATATATAACTTGGAGTTACTCAATGGTTGCTGATACAACCGAAAAGTTGATATGCTTGTCTTAAGTGAGATAAACAAAGACGCTTAGAAGATATTGCCTACGTGTCGCTTGTCTCTTTGCGACATACATACATACATATATGGTGTTTATAACATCCCAAATACTGAAAACTTTAAATCTAAATTCAAAATTCAAATTTTACGTATCGCGATTAACTATGAACTACATACTCGTATGTACTACTGTGGGCAAAAGTTAGTAAGACTTTTTTCATAATTTCAAATTTTTTTATTCATTCTTCCAAATCTATTTTGTCCGCTTCAAAGTAATCCCCCCCCCCCGGCCCCAATACACTTGTGCCAACGTTTTTTCCAATTCTCGAAACAGTTGTTAAAGTCAATTTCCGGAATAGCCTTCAATGCGCTTAGCGATTCATGTTTAATGTCTTCAATTGACTCAAAACGGTGTCCACGAAGCGGTTTTTTGAGTTTAGAAATTAGCCAAAAGTCACACGGTGCTAAGTCAGGCGAATAGGGTGGTAGGGTGGTTGCGGAACGATATCAGTCGAATTTTTTGGCAAAATGGTCTCGTAAAACCAATGCAGTGTTTTAGTGATTTTGGAACCAATCGTGCATTCACTCTTCTTAGGCCCAAATGATGTTTTAAAATGGTTTTCACTGATCCTTCCGATATTCCAACGATGCCAGTAAGGTCTCTGACTGTTAATCGTCGATTCTCGAGCATCAATTCCTTGATTTTATTGACGTGTTGATCATCAGTTGATGTTGATGGCCGTCCTGGACGTGGTTCGTCGTCAACGCGTTCTCGACCATCTTTGAACAATTTGTACCAATCAAAAACACTTGCTCGCGACATACAATTATCACCGAAGGCCTTTTGCAACATTCTGAACGTTTCGGCACCAGAAATTTGATTCCGCACACAAAATTTAATGGAACTTCTTTGTTGAATAATTTCACTCATTGTGAAAATCGCCGAATGCACTTTTTGTACTTCAGAAAGACAAGCGTATACTAAACACTAATGATTATTTTGATGAGACATTTGGCACAGATGTCACCGACAGTCATACCAACCTTAAAAAAATAATATTTTGATGAATGGGTTTCCGCGCGAAATTTAAACTAAAAAGTCTTACTACTTTTTGTCCACAGTTGTATGTATTTTGTTGGTAATGATAATGTAATGACTTTTTATATCGATACCTGATTATTGTGGAGCCATTAAAACGTTAAATTTATCAGAGAACATAGGCTTGTTCTTAGAAACGCTTCAGAATTCAGGAATCTGTATTCGCAGGTGGTTAATATGAATTTTGAAGTTATTGCAAGAGATCAAAATCCCATCAATTACTTTATTTGGTGGGTAGGAATAGCTTATGACTTTTTTTTTCTTTTAGAAAGTATATCTCAATGAAGAGAGGTAATATTTTAATAATTTAAAATAAATATAAATCAATGTACTAATAATTTCAAATAAAGTTGGAAAAATGTTTTATGAAGAATAAAGAACATTGAAGTTCATAAAAAAAAAAAATAATAAATAAATAAAATTATGTTTTGTAGGGGAGCGGAACTTCCCTAAAGTGTGAGTTGCGTTCGATTACACTAGCCGCAAGAGCCAAAAAATCTACAAGCGTCTAAGTGTAAAGGAACGCTTCGATGATATTAAATAAACACGCGAAAGTTTCATTTTAAGCGTCTGCTTTCTTTAATAGTTGAGTATCGAATGACCAAATAATAATTATGATAGTTGATCTTAACAAGTAGTGAGCGATAAAGGGAGATTACCGTTAAATGAGTGATAAAGTAAATGAAATTGAGTGATCTCTCTTTATGCATTACAGTGATGGCAAAAATATAGTTAAAGTAAATAAATGCGTTTTGCACACAATATAAAGAAGAAAAATAATATTAACAGTAACATAGAATGAAAAGTGATAAGCATATATGTATTACGTAAATAATCATAATATTGATAATCAGCGCCGTTACAGTTTTTATTAATGTATTTATATGTATTAATTTAAATTTAATAGTGTTCTTGAAGAGAAACAACAACTCTCACGTATGTAGTACTAAAACATGAACGAGAAATACTCGTATTCTTGTAGGTATCGCATAAAATATGTATGCAAATAGATTGACTATGTATGAGTGAGAGAAATGTGTGAATGGGAAGATGGGAAGAGAGAGGCTACTTGATGTTATAATGGGACACACACTCACACACGCACTCACCACATTCACGCATAAATGCGAGTAGATACAAAACAAATGGGGAACGATGTATAATTCCTTGATATAAAAAGACATACGCCCACATAACAGTACAATTCTCGGATTCGAAGTTTCTTGCTGTTAGATTTGTATTACTATTTTTACCAGCATCAGCATCAGCATCATTTCCGAAAATTGTTGTGACAAGTAAAGTTTGAAAAAAAAAACCATTTGCTGCTCATATATCAAAAATTTAAATTGATCTTTTTCGTTTTGTGCATTCTTTCACATAATAGGCAAACTAATATGTAGTACATACATACGAGTATGTATGTACATATTTCCAAATAATTATAAAAATATTAATGATTTTTGTTGTTATCGCTAATTTGTGGTTGTAAACAAATTTTCTCCTGTGTTTGTGTGGGATTTTTGAATTTTTTGTTTACCATATGCGCCGCAATTTATTGAATGAATTGAAACGGAGGGAAGATTTACGCTTTAAATAGAAAGAAAAAAAAAGCACATTTTTCTTTTGTACATAATAATGTAATAAATATGTTGTTGTTTTGATAAATTTTATTTTTATTTATAAAAATGTAACAACTAACAGGATGTTCCACGGAATGACGTTAGTTTAATGATGTCATTGCCAATAAGCAGCAGTAGCAGCCGCAGTAGCAGCAGTAGTAGAAGCACCAGCAGGCAACATGATAATTGCACTGTGCAATCTCAAAATCGGGGCAAAGGTTTAGATAACTTATCTTACTTAATTAAGTCCCATGGAATTCGTTGGTGCCAACCGTTTTGTCAAATTGGTTCAAGTTTTCGAGAAAAACTTATTTTGAATGCCTTCCTTGATGTCTCTTGCGGTTGGTTTGGTAAAAGTTTAAAGCTTAAAAGATAAAGGGGATTTATCTCTATTTTGATAATTTTTTCATATCTATCCATCTCGTCTCCCACTTCCACTTTGTTTGGATGTCTTACTTGAAGGCTCTCGCGGTTCACTGGGAAACCAGTTAAAGGTTAAACGATCCATATTTTGAAAATGTTTTCATATTAATCCAATTTGTCTCGCATTTCCACATTTCCACTTTGTTCGAGGCATTGTATGGATCCAGAAAAAAAGTATCCCCCATTTCAAAATCCTATCTACGCCACTGATATATAAGTACATAATATAAGATACAATTATTACAATCTTGACAGGCAACGGCAAACCTACAAGAGTAAAAATTGCTATGAAAAGCTTTTCACTTTTTACATAAGTGGAGGGCATTGATTTGCAGGGCGATATTATGGGAACGGAACTTTTCTTTGTTTGTCATAGAATATGAAAATTATATAAACACGATCTAATTTAAATTGTATGCATAAATCATTCAAAAATGCTACAGGAAATTGCTAGTTCATTTGCGAGAGAAACAGAGAGAGACAAAATGACCCCAAAACAGAAATTCCCCAAAAAAAAATCCCCCCAAAAACATAATACCCAAAATTGTCAAACTTACGAAAAATTCTTGCATTTGGTAAAGGGTGTTTTTCTTTAGAAGTGTGGTTTTCAATCTGGCAATAATTTTTTTTTTTCGGAGTGGTCGCTGTGTTGTAGTGGTAATGCGTTGGACTGCTACGCAGAGTGTCCGGGGTGGTTCGAATCTCGGCACAGGCAAAATCAAAAAGAAAAAGTAGAAGAAACAAATTTTTCTACACGGCACCACCTCTTGGCAAGCAATGGCAAACCTACAAGAGTAAAAATTGCTATGAAAAGCTTTTCACTTCGCCGTTCGGATTCGGCATTAAACTGTAGGTCTCTTCCATTCATGTACAAATATATCACGCACAACATGGGTGGATGCGAAAAGCTCGGTTTAGGCCCTACATGGGCTGTTGTGCCATTAAAAGTAAGTAAAGTAAATATAAGATACAACAGAACAAGTTAAATCCAATCAATTTTGACGTTTTTGTTAAATTATTTGTATGTTTTCTTGAGCAGATTTGCTAAAATTTTACGATTTTTCAATATTATTATGTCGAAAACTCGAACAAATCTTTAAAAACGTTTGGCATCGTTTAACTTCTTGCGCCCAAAATTATATAGTTAAGAGATCAGTCAACAGAAAGCTTCACCGCCCGCCCCCGTCCCCCTTTGAATTATTGTTAGTGAAATCTGTATTTTTACTCATTCAATTCTTTGTAAGGTTTTGCAATAAAATTGTCACATTTCATTCTAAAAGACAACGATTAAAATAAAAGAAGTACGAAAATTGAAATTGACAAAGAACATTATTTGTTTGGTAATCGATCAAACTCTTCAGCTTGTTTTATTTCGCGCTATTTCATTTAATTTCTGTTTCTATTGCTCAATTTCCTTTCATTTTCAAGGACAAGCGAATTTGGTGAATAATTTTATTTTCGTTTTGAATAAGAAATACAAATTGCAATTATTTCATGAGTAACGTTCAATTGCCAAGGTTCTCTGAAGGTGAATGTAAGCTTTTAATTAATTGTTGGTAAATGGAGAAAACAATTTTCATAATTGCGAAAACTATGAGGCAATATTTAATCTCTTGTGAAAACGTATGAAAACTTTTTAATTGGAATTTTTCTGCTGCAGTTCATCCTCTTCTATTAAATACTTAAACGTATTTAGGGATTTTTAAAATTCAGAAGTAAATATCGAAAAGTTCTTAAGGGTTACGTTTAACCCTTTGAAAAAATTTAAATTGTTGCTTCATCGCTAGATTCTAAGAGCATAAGAAGTTGATTGACTTGATTGATGTGGGAAGGAAAGTTAATAGCATCCCATAGCAATCAGACTATAGGAGCAGTACACTTTATTTCAACTTAAGCTCCTATAAATTTGTTGTTGTTACAAGTGCTGCTCATACTGCTTATATGCAGCTCATAGCCTGAATGAGGTCTAATTTTGGAGGGAAACCTAGCAATATGGTCTGAAAGATGAAGTATACTGTGAGGTGGACTTCTTTGCCGTTGTTCGGATGCTCGACCACTAGGATTCAATTTACGCATCACGTCAAAGCACGCCTAAAAACGAATACCAAATTAATCAGGTATACTTATACCATAATAGGACAAATAAGAGCTTCTTGATTTACGCTATGCTGAGTTGATGATATCTTTTGAAAGAGGATACCAGATTAGTTCCTGCTATGAGATAACATTACTACGTCACAATTTTATGAAGTTTACTTCTTTAGAATCATTTTCATATTTAGGAGGGGGCAAAGATGATTTTAGCAAAACGAAAATTGTCACGGAAATGAAGGTCAGTGCCCTCTATCGATCAAGCATGATTAAAAATGGGTATGCATATGTATATACACATAAATGTTGAGCAGCACATATGCATACACTGTGCGCCCTCTAACAATCGATAGAAGAGCCCTCTATCTCTCGATTAATTGATAGAGGGTGCCTGTGAGCATATGACTCATACTCGCTAAATAGATGGCGCTGCCCATCAGTTTCTAGTAAAATTTAACAAAAAGTTTACATTTCAAACACAAATCCTTAGAAATTTCTACAGCTGAAAGAATGAGTGGGTATAGACTGAAAAAAAAAAACAAACGCGAGGTACAAACAAATGGCGATTGTGTTTTGATAAAATCTCCAGCAAAAACTGCAGCTGAGACACAGCGAGAATCTAGATTTCATCGAAAAATGGATGCCCAAAAAAATTCCGATTATGCTATCGTGAAAATATCCCAAAAACCAGCACCGAGTGATCGCGATTGTGTAGACTTCGCAAGCAACTTGAGGCACAACTGATTTTGAATTTCATTGAAAAACAACTCGCAAACTAAAACTAATGCGGAGAGACAGTATGAATGGTAAATGAGTTCATTAGAGCCAATAATTGCATCAAAACTCTTGTCATTGAGTCCCGATGATGTTCCTCAGATTATACAGCACCAGGCAGTCATTGAGGTGGCCGAATTCCCCGAAAGAGAAGAGCAGAAGATTTACTTGAAAATTTGCCTGAAAATCTTTCTCCATGGAATGAAAACAACTCACATCTGCACAACAAAACATAGACAAGATTTTCCAAGTTTCTAGTCAACGTCATAACATTCGCGAGTTCTCAGACCAGCAAGTGGCAAATTTTCCACCTGTTGAGATCATAGAACCTGAATATTTTGATGATGATAATAATGATGATGATGGTAAGATTATAATTATAATGATCTAGGAAATAAATTTGCATGCTTTGAGTATGAATATTTTGATGGAGATGTTGATTTTGCAGAGGGCGTTGCATGCATTGGAAATTAGAGCTATCGAAATGAAGTTAATTCAAGATGTAGCACCAGGGATCAGAGAATCAGCAAACTGCATTATACAAGGCATAAATCTCGTTTGCATAAATTAGCACATAAACAATTTCAAAACATGTTCGTTATAAATTTCTTCGGCCACGCCTGTAATGTCTGCGATAGACCCTGGTTTTTACAAGAATACTAAACCTAACCTGAAAACCCAAAAATCAAACATTCTGAAGCAGTAAACTTCCACAGAAGTACAAAATTTTTTTTTTTTGATAGCTAATGATGGGTAAATATATTATTTCAAGTCCTACATTTAAAGCAAAATTGCTCGTTACAGAGAGCTTAACGGTTATTACCTTTACATCGACTCTCTTTTTCCCTAGTGAGCCCTAGTGTTTGGAAGTTTCTGGGTAAACATTTTCTTAAAATGCTCATCGAGTGTAAATGGCTTGGTATAATGATATATTTTCTTCAACAAAAATGTTTCTCATTATAAGAGAAATTACTCACTGACTCACTTAACTGATATATTTTCAATACCACTTGCAAAGAGTGGAGGAGTAGAGTAGAGTGTAAAGAGGAGTAGTAGGGTTTGTGTTAAAAATCCAAAACGATTCAACTTTCCATAAGGAACAACTTTTCCTTAGATTTCGCAGCTGTAAGACTTCAAAATTGAACTTGTTCTCACCGACTCTCATCATCGCTCTAGGGTTAACTTAAACCTCGCGTAAAAAAGAATTTTTGTCCATATTTGACTTGGGAGACATTGATCAGGTCAGAGTTTTCAAATAGTCTATTCATCGTCGCCGATATAGTGATGTTGTACTGTGTTCCGAAGAATACGGAAATGATCTAAAATCCAATTCAAAATTAATGTAATCCTAAAGAATACTGGAAATCCAATACAAACTTCACAGTCATTCTGATCATTGACCATGTATGTATGTATGTACTCGTATATATTGACGAATTTCCTTTCATCTATACGATTATGTAAGTATGTACATATATATTATATATGTATAATTGCGACGTCATAATTTTAAGTCTTTAAAAGCAGTACCTAATTACTAATTGGCAGAAATAAGGAAGATATGCAAAAAAGGCATATGCAAATTAACAGCTTCATAATACATTGACATTCAAAATACACAGTGTGTGTGTATGTATGTATGTGATCTGAAGAGTGTGCGTGCGTATTTCCATGTGCATGAGTAATACTAACAATTAAAATTCAAGTTCATTTGCGTGGAATACTCATACTGCTTCTTTGTAAGGTAGAATGAAAAGCGACTCACAAAAGCAAATGAAAATAAGAAAAACTAACGTAAGACAAAATGAAATTAAACGCATACTCGTATTCTTTTCTCTCTTTCTTCTTCCTTTTCTTTCGTATTCAGAGAACAAAAAATAAAAAATAAAAATATCGCTATTTGTACATTAGAACGATTCACCTCTGTGGGGAATTTCATTAGACCACTTCGTGCATGGAGAAAAATTGATAGAGTCAGGCCGGAAGAGAGCGAGGGAAAACGGGAGAATTAGGCGCGGGCTCGAATTTTTTTTAGTGAGGCCCATGCTTCATCGCCTCCGAAAGCAAATAAATATGAAACTTCTTTAGAAATTTGGCTATTTTTATCTACATATATATTTTCAACAAAAGTTTGGTCAGCTTTAGCCTCTGCAAAATATATGGAGATTTTGAGGTTAAAGTTTCTATAACAAGTTCTAGTTGAAATTCCATTCATTCCCAATAATTTTGCATTTAATATTATTATTTGGTTTTCAGAACTACCTTTCAACTGACCTTTTAGCTAGATAAGGACTAACAAATTATTTAATTGTGTTCTGAAAGCCAGAATATGTAGAAATTGTAAACCGTAGTTATGTAGTTTTCCAAAATGTTTGTACAGTAGAATCGGGATAATTCGTACCCCGTTAATTCGAAAATCACAATAATTCGCACCAAACTATTACTTACTTTTACAGAACATGGAGGGCCTAGGTCGAGCTTTTCGCATCCACTCATGTTGTGCGTGTTATATTAGTACTTGAATGGAAGGGACCTACAGTTTAATGCCGAATACGAATGGCGAAGTGAAAAGTTGTTCATCGGCAATTTTTACTCTTGTAGGTTTGCCATTGCCTGCCAAGAGGTGGTGCCGTGAGGAAAATTTTTTTCTTCTACTTTTTGATTTTGCCTGTGCCGAGATTCGAACCCCGGACACTCTGCGTAGCAGTCCAACGCACTACCACTACGCCACAGCGACTATCAAACTATTGATCTCTTGAAAAAATCGCTTTAATTCGCAAAAATTACATACATTTTAATTTTAGTCCCCTCGCTAAATTTGTATGTTCCAATACAAGGTCTGTTTAACCTCTTATAAATCGTAATTGATTTATGGAACTATGGTTCAAAAACAGTCGTAGTAGGCACCTGCGGCTACGTTTATCGTTCACTTTTTTGCTGGAGTTTTCTGTGTTTTTCGTGGTCGATGTATTCGTTGCTTTGCCAGAGGAGTTTGAAAAAAGAGAGTGGGGCATTTTTTCTTTCTTTCTATTAAATAAAATGAATACAAAACAAAAACCCTCCATTAATTCGTATTTTTCTTAGTTTAAACTCGCTTTGCGCAGAGGCGATATCGTAAGCAATGAAATTCTACTGAAGTGTGATTATTGCCAGTTGAAAACTTTAACCAATATCCCGCCGTGGGAATGTTAAATACCGTCCACTATTGCAATTTTTACAGGCCCGAGAGGACTGATAGGAAACAAAATTATAATCTCGTTATATCAGAGACCCCTGTAATTCGTAAAAAATCGCTAGTCTCTTACTTAATTACTTAGCTGGCACTACATCCCATGATCGGACTTGGCCGCCTCGATAAAACTTCGTCAGTCGCCTCTGCTATGCGAGCGCAGGCGCCAGTTGATAAGGCCCAGCGCAGCTCTGTATCCCCCCTGTACCTGGTCTTTCCGACGGAGATTAGGACGTCCTCTTCTGCGTGTTCCTCCATCGTGGCTCGAATAAAACACCCTTCTACTAGGAGTACTTTCGTCCATTCGCTCAACATGACCTAGTCAGCAAGGCCGCTGGATTTTTATGCGCTAGACTATGTCAGTGTCGTCGTACAGCTCATGCAGCTCATAGGTCTCTTTATCGGTGCCCTGTGTGATCACATTCACTCTCTCATTCTCCCTCCTTCTTCCTCTCACCTATCAATCTTCCTTCCATTCAACACAATGCTCTGCATTCATAGGGATACACCCTGTTTGTTGAATGTATAAACAAAAATAAATAAAAATAAAAGCTACACATCGTTTATGCATATTGGACAATAGATCTTACGGAGCATCTTACTTTCGAGCGCTCGTATCAGGTTCTCATCATTGGTGGCCAATGTCCATGTCTCTGCGCCATGTGTTAGAATGAGGAAGGATGAGGGACTTATAGAGTATTATCTTCGTTGTTCAAGAGAGAGCTCTGCTTCTCAATTGTCTACTGCGCACGTATTGGCTCTCCCCTATTGGCAAGAGTTAATCTCCGCTTGATCTCAAGGCTGACATTATTTTTGGTATTAATACTGGATTCTAGGTAAATGGAATAATTGACAACTTCAAAAGTATAATTGCCAACAGTGACATTGTGCCCAAGAGTCTTTGTTTCATGACACAATTTATTTCGTTTTATCCTCGTTCACCACTAGACCCACTCGACGAGACTCCCTTTCCAGATTGAGGAATGCTGCACTGAGTGCTCGCGCGTTGGTGCCAATGATATTAATATCATCAGCTTATACTAGCAGCATGACACTCTTGTAGAAAATAGTGCCAGAGATGTCGATGTTCGCAGTTCGAATTATTTTCTTCAGCATAAGGTTAAAGAAGTCGCACGATAGGGAGTCGCCTTACCTGAAACCTCTTTTGGTATGAAATGGATGGCGCGGAGAGATCTGTCCCAATTTTCATTGCGCTGATGGTGTCGGTCAGTGTCATTTTGCGAAAGACGAATTTTGCTAGTCCCTTGCTATTACGTTCTATCGAGATTCTACTGTAAATGTATTTTTGATTAATTTTCGAAATCAGTGTCCGAAAAACCGTACAGATATCAAAAACTGGATTAAAAATATAGAGGCGGAAGACTAAGTTTTAAGTATGTGAATATTTCACAAATAAGAGGCCTGCAAGATGAAAATCCTCTTTTCCTCCTGGACCTATGTTTTCTCTCAATGTGTTTTTTTTTTTCAATGCATAAATACGTTTACCGATTTCACTCAACTTTTTACTACCAATGTCTTTCGGGCTGGCAAACCAAAGTGTGTCAAAAATTTCGGTTAAAACTAACGCTAGAAAAAGGCTTCTCCTTCTTTGAATGACACAACAGCCCAGGGAGAGCCTATGCCGATCTTGCTGCAAGCAAAACGCTGCAGTATGAAAACAGGGACAATTTTTGAAAACTCGAAAACACACCCCTTAAGAAATCTTAAGGGGTATTTAAATCGACCCACTCTAATGTATTGTACATGAAACTCTACAAATATAAACAGATATTTCGAAAATTATAATAAAACTGCGAAGCGAGTGAGAAATGCTGAAAGAAATTCAATAGAAATTTTGCAGACCTTCCGAGTTATTTTCAGTGGTAAAATCTTCGAATCTATAAATGTTTGTTTTTATTTAATCTCGCTCGCATGCGACTGACTGTGTGTGTGTTTTCTACACGCTCTCTGTTTTTAAATGAATAATTGAATATTTATTTTTAAAAATTTTGTATTTCTTTCTTTGTGTAGTATATGGAAAATTTCATCTATGTATGCATTGAATAATTTTTTTATATAATTTTCTTTTTAAATAATCTTTCGTAGGCATGTACGCACAGTTCTCGTGAAGAATGGCATGAGTTTTTCTTTGTTTTTATTGTTATGTATTACATAAGTATACGATTTTCACTGTGTTGTTTTAATCTCCATCTTTTAAGGAAACTTTCTAAAAATGTCAAAAGTTATTGTACATGGAAAATACTATGTATCGCCGCCTAACTACAAAAGGGACACAAGTCAAAATTTAACAATTTCTAGGAAATGATAAAACAATTTTGTGCATCAGTGGGACGACGTACAGAAGTTTACATCTTCAGAAAGTTTGATTTTTGGGTTTTCAGGTTAGGTTTAGTATTCATGTAAAAACCAGAGTCTATCGCAGACATTACAGGCGTGGCCGAACGAATTTTTAACGAACATGTTTTGAAATTGTTTATGTGCTGATTTATGCAAACGATATTTATGCCTTGCAAAGTTTGGTTTGCTGATTCTCTGATCCCAGGTGTGCTACATCTGGAATAACTTGATTTTGATCGTTTTACATTTCAAATGCATGCAACACCCTCTGCAAAATCAACATCTCCATCAAAATATTCATACTTAAAGCATGCGAATTTTGTTTGCTACATCATTTAATTATAATCTTACCATCATCATCATCAAAATATTCAGGTTGTATGATCTCAACAGGTGGAAAATTTGTCACTTGCCGTTCTGAGAACTCGGGAATGTTATGAGGTTGACTAGAAACTTGGCAAATCTCGACTAAGTTTTGTTGTGCTGATACGAGCTGTTTTCTTTCTACGGAAGAAAGATTTTCAGGCAAATTTTCTAGTAAATCTTCTCTATCGTTGAGAAGCTGGGAATTTCGCCACCTGAATGACTACCTGGGTGGTCGCTGTGGCATAGTGGTAATACGTTGGACTGCTACGCAGAGTGTCCGGGGTTCAAATCTCAGCACAGGCAAAAACAAAAAAAACAAAAAGTAGAAAAAATAATTTTTCTACACGGCATCACCTCTTGGCAGGCAATGGCAAACCTACAAGAGTAAAAATTGCTATGAAAAGCTTTTCACTTCGCCGTTCGGATTCGGCATTAAACTGTAGGTCCCTTCCATTCATGTACAAATATAACACGCACAACATGAGTGGATGCGAAAAGCTCGGCCTAGGCCCTCCATGGGCTGTTCTGCCATTAAAAGTAAGTAAATGACTGCCTGGTGCTATATAATCTGAGGACCTTCATCGGGACTCAATGAGATGAGTGTTGATACAATTATTGGCTCTAATGAACTTATTTGCCATTCATACTGTCTCTCCGCTTTAGTTTTAGTTTGCGAGTTGTTTTTCAATGGAATTCGAATTCTGTTGTGCTTTAAGTGGCTTGCGAAGTCTAAAATCTCGCGATCTCTCGGTGCTGGTTTTTGGGATATTTTCACGATAGCAGAATCTGAATTTAGTTGACCCTCCATTTTTCGACGAAGTCTACATTCTCGCAGTCTTTCAGCTGCAGTTTTTGCTAGAGATTTTATCAGTGTATACTCGCTCATTCTTTTAGGTCTAGAAATTTTTAACGATGTTTGTTTGAAATGTAAAATTTTTGTTTGATATGTCAAATTTCACTAGAAACTATCTATCAATCGAGTATGAATTATACACGAATTAGCGCCCTCTATCAATTAATAGAGGCATAGAGGGCTCCTCTATCGATTGATAGAGTTCGCATATGTGCTTCTGATCATTTATGGTATGCATCCTCATTTTTTTCATACTTGATTGATAGAGGGCGTTGATGTTCGTTTAAGTGACAATTTCCGTTTTGCCACGATCATTTTTTACCCTCTCGTAAATATAACAATGTTTTTACTTATGTACAGATGATGCATATACAAATTTTGTTAATGGAAAATAGTAAATAGTTACATATATCAAATACGCATATTATTTTAAAATTAAATAAATTTGCAGATAAGCAATAACATTTATTTCTTGTTTCACGAAAAATTTTCAATTTTGAATTGTGCCTCTTTTGTAGTTAGGGTGCGGACGTGTACTCGCATTTAAATACTTACGTTTGCTTTCAAATAAATAAAGCTTAAAAATCTCAGTGAGTTTTACCGCCTCTTTTGGTTCTTTAAGAATATTTATGTAGATTTGTCAGGCATACTACTTATAATTTTTTATTTCCATGACTCAATTCTTTGCAAATTAAATCAAATTTTTATTTTTATTTTTATTTTGTAGTCATCAATGATTTCTGTATTTTCGGTCGGTTTGTTTTTGATTTTTAATTGAATTAAATGTAAATATGTCCTCGCACTGAAAATAGTACGAGAATGACATTGCTCACTTTTATTTTCGTTGCTGTTCAAAAATATTAACGAATTATAGTTAGATCGCTACATTGAAGCTAATATTTGCGGGGCATTGATCACGATTCTGTATTCAGTTCAGAACTAGATGGATTTGAAAATGAAGTTGTTCCAACGGTGCCTTATGTTTCAATAATCTCTAGAAGATCTTTACTTAGTGTGTTTTGCCACCTTTATATGTTGGTGTGTCTGTCTGCATTCGAATTTGTTAGTAAGATTGTTGTTAATCTTGGTCTCCATGTAAACTCGTCTTTAAGTTTTGTTGATCATGTGAATAGAGTGTTACAAAAAAGGTTTCCCTAACCTTGCGTAATCTAAGAATGACTGCTGAGCAATTACCTCTTGACACTGGAAAAAGATTAGTAATACAATTGATTCTGCCAATAATTTCTTATGCGTTCAGCAAAAGGCCTTCGGTGATAATTGTATGTCGCGAGCAAGTGTTTTTGATTGGTACAAATTGATCAAAGATGGTCGAGAACGCGTTGACGACGAACCACGTCCAGGACGGCCATCAACATCAACTGATGATCAACACGTCAATAAAATCAAGGAATTGGTGCTCGAGAATCGACGATTAACAGTCAGATGCCAGAGACCTTACTGGCATCGTTGGAATATCGGAAGGATCAGTGAAAACCATTTTAAAACATCATTTGGGCCTAAGAAGAGTGAATGCAGGATTGGTTCCAAAATCACTGCATTGGTTTTACGAGACCATTTTGCCAAAAAATTCGACTGATATCGTTCCGCAACCACCCTACCACCCTATTCGCCTGACTTAGCACCGTGTGACTTTTGGCTATTTTCTAAACTCAAAAAACCGCTTCGTGGACACCGTTTTGAGTCAATTAAAAACATTAAACATGAATCGCTAAGCACATTGAAGGCTATTCCGGAAATTGACTTTAACAAATGTTTCGAGAATTGGAAAAAACGTTGGCACAAGTGTATTGGGGCCGGGGGGGATTACTTTGAAGGGGACGAAATAGATTTGGAAGAATGAATAAAAAAATGTGAAATTATGAACAAAGTCTTACTACTTTTTGAACACAGTAGTATATACATACATATATAGTAAATTAGATTCTCAATCACTTCATAAGCTTAAAGTAGCTTTTAATAATGCCACTCCATATGTAACGGCCTTGATCACATTTCGACTTGGGAAAGGCAAATATTAGGCTTGAATTTGGTGGAATACCTCGAGGCTAGCAATTGCATCTATCTGCATAAAGTAATTATGATATCGACTTGATAAGCTACAATTTAGCAGGTCCAATCGAGTAAGTTACTTGATTCTTACTAACTTTAAATACTTAAACTCATCGAGGCTCTTTTTCATTAACACCATTAGGCTTTGGAATTCTTTACCTAACCATTTACAATGGTGTTGTTAACAATGGCGAATTTAAGCGGTTAATTTTTCAATATTACTCTAACATAATAATAACATAATAAAAAATAATTAATCAATTATCAAATCTAATATTTTTACCCAAGTGGTCGCTGTGGCGTAGTTGGTAGTGCGTTGGCCTGCTACGCAGAGTGTCCAGAGGTTCAAATCCCGCCACGGGCAAAGTCAAAAAGTAGAAAAAACTATTTTTCTACCCGTCACCACCTCTTGGCAGGCTATGGCAAACCTACAAGATAAAAAACATGCCTCAGAAAAGCTTTTCACTTCGCCTTTCGGATTCGGCATAAAACTGTAGGTCCCTTCCATTCGTGTAAAAATATATCACACACAACATGACTGTATGCGAGAAGCTCGGCCTTTGGCGCTACATGCGATCATAGTCGTCGACATTGATAAAGTGAAGTTCATTGTGGTAAAGGCATAACACTTGCCACAATGGCTGTCAGTCTTTATCGGTGTCCTGTGCGATTGCATTCCCTCTCTCATTGCCCCTCCTTCTTCCTCCCACACCTATCAATCTTCCTTCCAATCAACACAATGCTCTGCATTCATAGGGGTACACCCTGTGTGTTGAATATATCAATAAGAAGAAATGGTTTCGAAGATATACTCAAGAACGTATTAGGGTTTTATGGTAACTGCCACGTCCAGTTGAAATCAAGATTTCATAGTCCACAATAACCTGCAAATGATTGCTTAGATTATTTATGGTAAATGCCGCCACACCCCATTTTCCAATCCCATCCTAATTTTTCTATAATATGGTAATGTTTCCCCAATCCCAATGTTCTAGCACAAAATTGTGGTACTGTAAATAGTTCCGGAGATTTGTATGTATACCCATTAGAGAGCATTAGATTTGTATGAGAGGTGCCACGCCCACTTTCAATTAGGAACTCTTACTATGTAGAACTCTCTATATGTAGTAAACCCAGAGGCAATTAAACATGATAACTATCAATTAATAGTTTTGGTTAGATCTTTTAAGTGAAAACCTTATGTCCGGCTTCTGGTTCTTTAGTGTGCAAGCCGCCAAAATGAGAAGGTCGCAGCTGCAACTTAACGGAAGAAAAAGAGACAATTTCTCACTTTCTCTGTGAGAAAGTGCTCGGCACTGGGATGAACTAGGATGAAAACTCTGGGTAAACTTTATTTCAATATCCTCGGGGAACTGAGTACGTGGGTACAAACTCCTAAACTTCGTAAACCAGTCGTGATCGATTTGATTCTCCCGCCTTTTTGCCATTCAACTAAATCAACCAGAAAACAGCTGAGGATGTGGTATTAAAACGGCGCGGTTGCACTAATTGGGTTCATAGTACGAACCACCATTATAACAACAATACAGCATGAACAGCTGTTCATGCTGTATACCTAGATCGTATACCTAGACCATTGCATTCCAGATACTGACGTGTTAAAGTAGAGATCAGCTAGGGCAAGGCGGTTGTGCTGAGTAAATACCACCAACAGTAGGTAGGTCAAGCAACAAGTAGGTACTAGGTGTAAAATTTAATTTGAAGGCATTTTACCCAGACTGGGGGATTTAGTGACTTAATATTGACTTCACTATAACTTTCACAACCACTAAATCTTTAGTGATAGAGGAAATAAAATCACATTACCACTAATTGCTCAGTGTTAGTGGAAATAAGATCCCACTAAATGTTCATTGGTAGTGGAAATAAAAATAAATTACCACTAAATCTTTAGTGGTGGTGGAAATAAAATCTCACTAAATGATTGGTAGTACTGCATATAAAATTAGTGAAAATAAAATCTTATTACCACTAAAATTTTAGTGGACTACTACTAAATAAATAAGTGGAAATGAAATCCCACTAAATGATTAATAATACTGGATATTAAATTAACTGCCACTAAACCTTTAATGGTAGTGAAAATAAAATCTCATTACCAGTAAAAGTTTAGTGTTAGTGGAAATAAAATTTCATTACCACTAAGTGTTTAGTGGCAGTGGAAATAAAAATCAACCACCACTAAACCGTTAGTGTAAGTGGTAGTGGGAATAAAATCTCACTAAATATTTAGTTGCAGTGGAAATACCATAAAATCTCATTATCACTAAAAGTTTAGTGTTAGTGGAAATAAAATCTTATTACCACAAAAATTTTAGTGGACCACTACTAAATAAATAAATGGAAATGAAATCCCACTAAATGATTAGTAGTACTGGATATAAAATTAACTGCCACTAAACCTTTAATGGTAGTGGAATTAAAATCTCATTACCAGTAAAAGTTTAGTGTTAGTGGAAATAAAATCCCATTGCCACTAAGTGTTTAGTGGCTGTGGAAATAAAAATCAACTACCACTAAACCGTTAGTGTTAGTGGTAGTGGGAATAAAATCTCACTAGTGGAAATACCATAAAATCTCATTATCACAAAAAGTTTAGTGTTACTGGCAATAAAATCTCATTACCAGTAAAAGTTTAGTGTTAGTGGAAATAAAATCTCATTACCACTAAGTGTTTAGTGGCAGTGGAAATAAAAATCAACTACCATTAAACCGTTAGTGTTAGTGGTAGTGGGAATAAAATCTCACTAAATATTTAGTTGTAGTGGAAATACCATAAAATCTCATTATCGCTAAAAGTTTAGTGTTAGTGGAAATAAAATCTTATTACCACTAAAATTTTAATGGTAGTCGAAATAAAATCCCATTACCACTAAATGCTTAGTGGCAGAGAAAATAAAAATCAACTACCACTAAACTAGTGAAAATTAAACCCCACTACCCACTAAAGTTCAGTGGTAAAGGAGCCTTACTCGTCGGGGGGAAAAAAAGTTGTGAAGGGCGAAATTTATCCACTAAAAATCATCAGTCTATTTTTACCACTTAACGCACCAATTAACTTAAATGTGAGAGATTTGGTAGCCAATTGAAACTTTTTAACCTACTCCACATAAAATTGAATTCCATTTCATAAAAACCAAACGAAAAGCATGTGTTTGCTGACTTGTACAAGGTGGTGAAAAAGTATTGTCAAAATGAGAATTGGCTGGCATTTTGTCGCGCTAAGTTTAAAGACCGAGACAGGCCAAGACCGATCATCGGTTGTAGTGCCAGTGAAGTTAAGTAAGTAAGTTTAAAGAAAGTGTAAAATTGATGAAGAAGGTTGTTTGGTTGAAAAAATTATATATTACTATATATCGGTCAAATGATCATCTCCTGAGTTGATGAACATTTGTGGTAGTTTTACGGCTTTTGAATAATTTTGGTTGGCTTTCAAATTTTGTTGTAAATGACAGATTTGAAAAAGCCTCAAAGTAAGAAGTCTGGCGCTGTCAGACCTGGTGTTGTAGCTGCCCAGTTCGAATCGTCAAAACGGGAGGTCATGCGACGCGGAAATTCGTGTGTTTCAAAATCTCTATCGTTACTCGAATTTTGTGTTGCTCCATTGCTTATTGCCAACTAATTCTCTATCGGTCTACAACATACATGTCAAAGTACAATGACATTTGATGCTATTTACAAAAATTATGTCACATTCACATTACGTCATTACTTTTGCCGTACCTTGTATTTAGAGATTTGTTCATACATAATTGCTTCTGCAACAATAAATGGATTTGCTTGGGCACAAAAAACTTGAAATATGTTTGCATTGGCGAAGTTTTGCGAAAATAAGCAGTGTGAGCCCCAAATAGAAAACTTAAATACAATTCGACTTAGGCGAAAAGAGGTCATTAGCTGATCGAGAGAAATCTAAAATATCGAAAAAAAGTAATTACAAAATTTTAAATTTTTTTCTTCTTTTCTACATAACTTATACGAAAAGCTAAAAGAAAAAAGCAAAAAAAAACAACTTATATTTCCGCTGAGAAAAAAAATCATTGCTAAAGTTTATGAAAATGTAGTAGAAATATTTATAATGAGGTGTGAAAATAAATTTTGCATGTGGCGCACATTTGATGCGTACATTTTAATTTGGTTTCCTCTAAATATCTTAAATTATAAACATACTCTTACGTAAAATGTAAACAAAAACAAAAATAATAAAAATAATTCTCCAACTAAAAAAACATAAGAAAAAAGTTTTCGATTTTGTTGGTTGCTGTTGGGCTGATGTTATATTTTTCTACATACTCGTACATAAAGCTGCACAGTTTGAGGAATTTCTAGAGAGCAGGAAGACTTTCTTTCACTACGAGTCCGTAAGCATGACTAAATATTTAGTGAATGTGTGATTGATTGACCTTGGCGTAAATAATTCATGAAATCTGATCTTAGGGATTATCCGTACACTGTACCTGCCTGCTTGTCTGCCTGCCTCCCTGCCTCCCTGCCTGTCCTTCTATGTTTTGACCAGACTAAAATCACATTTGGAGTGTATGGTAAAATACAGACTAAAATAAATTATTACAAATTTAGTTTATTGCGTACTAAAAGCCATTTGAGTTGGTTTTGTGCTTGAAAATATCAAGGAAAAACCAAAGAAACACACTAAAAACAAACGTGTGGAGGAGACCAGTGAAGGCCGTTCGATGATCGCAGTTTTTCTTTTCTGCTCCATACAAGTTTATTCATAAATAAACACAAATATAGTGTGTACATGGAAAAGTAGGTGCATATGAAGATTAGGTTGAAGGGCGGTTAAGTGAGTGTCTTTTTCGTGTGCGACGAAGTAGCGAGTCCTCACTGTAGATCTATGATAGACGGGTATATATGGAAATCAAGCAGCTTGGGATGTTTAACCAAATTAAATATTGAAATTCTAGCATTTGGAATTTTTTTCTTGACCAACACGAAATAATCTTTCAATCCAATATTTGCACCGTGCAACCCTTTTTTATTAGCTACACTCATAGATTTTTACATAAGTGGAGGGCATTGATTTGCAGGGCGATATTATGTGAACGGAACTTTTCTTTGTTTGTCATAGAATATGAAAATTATATAAACACGATCTAATTTAAATTGTATGCATAAATCATTCAAAAATGCTACAGGAAATTGCTAGTTCATTTGCGAGAGAGACAGAGAGAGACAAAATGACCCCAAAACAGAAATTCCCCCAAAAAAAAAAAATCCCCCCAAAAACATAATACCCAAAATTGTCTAACTTACGAAAAATTCTTGCATTTGGTAAAGGGTGTTTTTTTTTTTAGAAGTGTGGTTCTCAATCTGGCAATAATTTTTTTTTTTTTTGGAGTGGTCGCTGTGTTGTAGTGGTAATGCGGTGGACTGCTACGCAGAGTGTCCGGGGTGGTTCGAATCTCGGCACAGGCAAAATCAAAAAGTAGGAAAAATTATTTTTCTACACGGCACCACCTCTTGGCAAGCAATGGCAAACCTACAAGAGTAAAAATTGCCTATGAAAAGCTTTTCACTTCGCCGTTCGGATTCGGCATTAAACTGTAGGTCGCTTCCAACGCACAACATGAGTGGATGCGAAAAGCTCGGTTTAGGCGCTCCATGGGCTGTTGTGCCATTAAAAGTAAAGTAAAGCTGTCACTTGATTTATGCTCAGTTTGGTTTGCCATTTCATAATAAATAGACTTACTCCTGAACAACGTTTGCAAATCGTGCAAATTTATTACCAAAATAATGGTTCGATTCGACGCATCGTGCGCTGCGTCCAATATTCAATCGACATAATCGCCCAGCAGAGTCGGTAATTCGAGCAACAATGGATCGGTTTTCGTATCACGTTTACTCTAGTGGATAATGCGCATCCTCAGAGACGCCGTACAGTGCGCACCGAAGACGCTATTGCTGCTGTGGAGCAGCGTATCGAAGAAGACCCGAATGAGTCCATCCGCCATCGCGCGAAATAATTGGAGATGTGCCCATCCACTTTATGGAAGATTTTGCGGAAGGATCTTGGTTTGCGATCTTACAAAATTAAACTCGTGCAAGAATTGAAGCCGAACGACCATCAAGCGCGTCGCACGTTCGGTGAATGGGCCCAAAACGAGATGGCCACCGATCCCGATTTTCACAAGA
Organism: Palloptera scutellata; assembly: GCA_958295655.1. Lineage (NCBI taxonomy): Eukaryota > Metazoa > Arthropoda > Insecta > Diptera > Pallopteridae > Palloptera > Palloptera scutellata. Next base: position 69,221,669 of record OY282450.1, read on the forward strand.
AATTTTGTTCAGCGATGAAGCACACTTTTGGTTGAATGGGTACGTTAATAAGCAAAATTGTCGCATTTGGAGTGATCATAATCCACAAGCCATTGTTGAGACGCCGTTACATCTTCAAAAAGGCACTGTTTCGTGTGTTCTATGGGCAGAGGGAATCATTGGTCCATATTTCTTCAAAGATGAAGCCGGTCATAATGTTACAGTCAATGGGGAACGCTATAGAGCCATGATTAATGACTTTTTCGTGCCTGAATTGGAGGATGTTGATGTGGACGTTATTTGGTTCCAACAAGACGGCGCTACATGCCATACACCCAACGAAACAACCAATTTATTGAAGGAAACTTTTGGTGAGCGCATTATCTCACGTCGTGCGCCTGTGGCGTGGCCGCCAAGATCGTGTGATTTAACACCGCTGGACTATTTTTTGTGAAGTTATGCCTAATTGCTGCAAAAAGTGGTTGAAAATTGGGCGTCTCGGCTGGAATTTATTCGAACCAGCCAGCGGCGGCCACTTGCTCGAAACTATTTTTTAAAACATAATCCTTATCTTTATGATAAAGCTAAATTATTGGCCATAACATTAAATTATATGCGTTTTATTTCTTCTTGAAAACCACACTTCTAAAAGAAACACCCTGTATAATCATAATCCCAAAATAAAAACCAAGTGCATAATAACAATGCCAATAATCACTTTTTCAATATCATGAGCACGATTAGTTTTACCTCCGGGAAAATTTTTTCAATTTAAAGAGAACTTGGCACCATAGACTTACAGTTGTTGTTTGGGTTTGTTGTCCATCAGATGAGCTGGGGAAAGAAATGATTTTGATAAAGATTTCGGTATGAAGCCGCACAAAGTTCAATTGGTATAACAGCTGATGCTACATAACCATCCGCAACGTTTTCGGCTTGCTAATTGAGCTGTGGAACGCTTGGAAGAAGATGAGTATTTTTACCGAAAAATCATCTTTTCTGACTAAGCTCACTTTGACCTCGGTGGTTAAGTAAATAAGCAAAATTGTCTCATCTGGGTCTCAGAAAATCCATGCGCGATTGTTGAGAAGCCAATGCAACCTCAACGAGTAGGTGTTTTATTGTAGGATCGACGCGGCGTTATCATTGCGCCATTAACCTTTGAAAATTAAGAAGAAAGATGCGTTACAGTGGATGGTGTGCGCTACCGCAACAATGATAACTGATTATTTGTGACCTATTTTAGAAGACGTGGACTTAAGACGACATTTGGTTTCAACAGGATGGCGCGCCATGTCACACAAGCCATGCAACAGTCGATATTTTGCATGGGAAGTTTGAAAATCGCGTTATTAGTGTTGTTATGACTGTGTTGGATTATTAAAGATAAGTGTTACGCTAAGCATCCAGCAACGCTTGAGGCTCTTAAGGACGAAATTCGTGCAGCCACAGGTCAAGTACAGTTCCGCACAGTTGGAAATATACTGATAAATTGGAGCCAGAGCGCTTCTTTTCATTCCCTCAACATGACCCAGCCAGCGAAGTCGACCCAGTGTCGACGTACAGCTCATACAGCTCCTCGTTCCCTCTTATTCGATACACGTCGTCCACGCATACTGGACCGTAGATCTTATGGATTATCTTCCTCTCGAACGCTCCTAAAGGCCTCTCATCGTTGGTGGTCAATGTCTACGCCTCCGCGCTATATATGAGGAAGAGGGAAGGATGACGGACTTATAGAGTGTTATTTTCGTCGGTCGAGAGAAGACTCTGCTTCTCAATTGCCCACTGAGCCTGTAGTAACACCTGCTGGCAAGAGTTAATCTCCGCTTGAACTCAAGGCTGACATTATTGTTGATATTAATGCTGGATTCTAGGTAAACGAAATCCTTGACGACTTGACAAGTATAATTGTCAATAGTTATATTTTGTCCAAGACGGTGCCGTGACTCTTTGTTTATTAACACAAGGTATTTCGTTTTGTCCTCGTTCACCACTAGACCCACTCGACGAGACTCCCTTTCCAGATTGCAGAGAATGCTGCACGTGTTTTGGTGCCAATAAAGTCAATAATGTCAATATCATCCGCTTATACTAGCAGCATGACACTCTTGTAGAAGATAGTGCCAGAGATGTCGGTGTTCGCCGCTTGAATTATTTTCTCCAGCATAAGGTTAAAGGAACCGGAAGGATTGTACTTTCGAAAAATAAAAACCATATTAAAAAAAAAGTATTTGTTTCTTATTTACACCAAAATCAAATTCCAAATTACAAATGGTCCACCCTGTACTTATGTTATGTTATGTTTGAATAAATTAAATTTGTTTTGAACGCTAAACTCTAAATCCCCATTTTTGTTGTATGAAATTCGTCTAGATTATGTTTAAAATCGCCACAATTTCAGGTTTTGGAGATTTTGATTTTGTGGATTTTGTTATGCTGGTTTTTTTTTGGGGGATTTTATTTTTGAGTATTTTGTACCCAACCCAGTTCGGTTGGCACATGTGAAAAAAAATAATAATTATACAAATTTTAGCCAAAAACAGAAAACTAAAAAACACCACAAAAAATGTAGGAAAAAAATTTCCTGGTATTTTTAATGCGTTTGTTGTTCTAAGAACAAACAAGAGAAACATTTTCTTTATAATAACAAAAACACACCACGATAGCTTGCACGCTGAACGGAGGGGGACGGGGGGACGGTCGGAGGGTCGATGGGTGAAATTCTATGTAAGTATGTGCATACATGCGGGTACATATGTAGTACATACATACATAGTACATAATGTAAGTAATAAATCAATTACAAAAACAACAACAAACAAAGCATCTTCGGACCGATTTGTTTACAAGAAAATAAGAAAATATATGTAATAGAAACAAAGAGATTTTTTTTAGAATGTAAATTCTATCCCAAATATTGAAGAATCCAACCAAAAAAAAAAAATACTTATGCAACAACAAAAAGAAATTAAAAAACAAAACAAAAAGCACAGCGATCAACTAACAAGAAATATGTACAAACCTAACCTTGACAATGAAAATGAATTTAGAAGCGGGAAACTTATTCGATTCTGCAGAGAGAGAGAGAGAGAGAAGACGGAAGACGGAAGGTGGAAATGCGCCCGCCGCACTTAAAAAACAGACGCAACAATTACGTTCGGCAATGCAGTAAGTAAATTTGAGTTATTTCTATTTTGAGGAACTTAGTATGTTTAAATGTTTTCAATTTAAAGTTGAGTTTTTTTTTTTGTTGTTTACAAATTTTGTTTACTTATTGTTGTTGTTGTTTTTTTTTACAACAACCAGCAATCAGCAAACGCTGACACTTTCCTATTGCCAAGTATTTTATTTATTGACTTTTACTTTCGTCATGATGGCAGCATATAAAAAAAGGAAAGGACGTTGCAGGTGATTGGCATCATTAAAATTGTTTGTAATCTTATTTTTTTTTTCATTTTTTTTTTTATTTATTTTTTTTTTTTTTTGCAAGAAAATACCTTTAATTGAGAGCAACTACTATTTTGTTTTGGATTGAGAATTTTCCTTTCATTTCCTTGAAAAACTATCGTTATGGCTTACAAAATGTGATTGGGGCACCTCGGCAGTCTAGCGAATGAGTTGTACCCTATACTGGAGTTCCAGTAGGGTCGATTTCAACACAGTGAAAAATTGATTAAAATTGATTAACATTTGTGGTCGCTGTGGCGTAGTGGTAATGCGTTGGACTGCTACGCAGAGTGTCTGGGGCACCACCTCTCCGCAGGCAATGGCAAACCTACAAGAGGAAACATTGCCTATGACAAGCTTTTCACTTCGCCGTTCGGATTCGGCATTAAACTGTAGGTCCCTTCCATTCATGTACAAATATAACACGCACAACATGAGTGGATGCGAAAAGCCCGGCCTAGGCCCTCCATGGGCTGTTGCCCCATTAAAAGTAAAGTAAAGATAAACTTTTCGCCGTTCTAAGGAAGTGAGCTGCTTTGGTCGCTTGACATTGTGTGTTGACTACAGCTTTCTAGTCGCCACTGGTGTGATCCTCAAGTAGAGAAGTAGTGGAGAAAATATGATTGCAATGGTATCTACTTACGTTACATGTTTGCAAAGTTAATTGGAATAAATCTGGGAAACCGCTGTAAATCGATTTTATTTACATATCTGCCTTGTCATCACGAGGAAACATGAAAACCGAATAGATGAATGTAATGTCTAATAAGTATATGTATGTCTCCTGGGAGACACCTGTCCCAGTTGTATTTGCTTAAAGTTAAGATATGTGAAACACCCGGTGAGCAAAAAGAACGGGGAAAACAAGAAAAACGGTAATTTTTTGGCCGTTCGAGTGAATTTGTGGTGAGAAAAAAAAAGAAAAAAATCAGAAAATAATAAAATGTTTTTAAGAAAAACAGATCAAATGTACATATTATATGAAATATGAAATGAAATATGCCATGTGAAATAGGCATGAGAGTAGGATCCTTATTGTTTACGCTGAGTTAGAGCACCAGCAACTAGTTAACGTTAACAACATCACAACGAAAACGTAATATCTAGCAGCAGGTAGCAGGACAACAAGAAGAGAAGAAATATTGGACAGAAACGGAAAAGCTATTCATGTACAAATATAACACGCACAAGATGAGTGGATGCGAAAACCTCGGCCTATGCCCTCCATGGGCTGTTGTGCCATTAAAAGTAAAGTAATGGAAAAGCCTTAATGATCCTCAGTCTTTCGGTAATTCTTCCATAAATGCTTATCCTTGACCAATTGCGATGTATAAAGATTTATTCCGACCTGCTTATACATATGCAAGTTCAAAATACGAGTGACTATCTTTAAAAAGTGCCTATCTACCTAATATCATGTATTCCGTGTATAGATATTAGGGTGGATTGAAATAGTAATCACCCACTCAACACCATTTTTTGAGAAGAGGTGATAAGTACAAGAGGCAGGGTGTACCCCCTAAAGTTTTACTTAACAATTTTTTTTACATGCTACATTCTTAAGCCAAGGAATCCATTTATTTCCGTTTTTGATCTAACAGTATAACTTAAAATTACTGCTAAGCGGATAAGGGGGTCCACCCGCTTAGCAGTAATTTTAAGTTATACTGTTAGATCAAAAACGGAATTAAATGGATTCCTTGGCTTAAGAAACCCTAATAAAGAAAATTCCAACCACATAGGTCATTCCATCTAGGGTTCTCCAGGACAAGAGAACATTCAACTTTAAGTTTTACTCCGGCTACCTCTCAGAAATAGATTTTCAATCATGATTAATGCCATAGTACACAAAATTTCCACAAATACACTGGGCCAAACAACATTTTTCAACCAAATAGATCAGTCCATAAAGTGTTTTCCATTGCAATAGAAAACTAAAATTTTCTACAGCTCCCGCTCAGGAATAGATTTTAGATCGAGATGAACTTCGAAAATATGTTCTTTGGCCCAAAAATCACTGTTACACCAAATTTCAACCAAATCGATCGGTCCATAGATGTCGCCCCCGTAAAACTGAATATAGCATATACCTCGGACATAGCGAAAATGTTTATTACTTGCAGACTTTGATGTGTTAATTTCAAATCCGAATCCGAAGCAATTTTTTAAAACGTTACATTTTTGAGAATAGTTCGGTAATCTTCTTCTTACTCTTTTAATGGCACAACCGCCCATGGAGGGCATAGGCCGAGCTTTTCGCATGAATGGAAGGGTCATGACCTTTTTCCATAGACTTTGATGCGCTGATTACGAATCCGAAGCTGCCATTTTAGAAAACGTTAGATTTTTGAGAAAAGTTCGGTAATCTTCTTCTTACTCTTTTAATGGCACAACCGCTCATGGAGGCCATAGGCCGAGCTTTTCGCATGAATGGAAGGGTCATGACCTTTTTCCATAGACTTTGATGCGCTGATTACGAATCCGAAGCTGCCATTTTAGAAAACGTTAGATTTTTGAGAAAAGTTCGGTAATCTTCTTCTTACTCTTTTAATGGCATAACCGCCCATGGAGGGCATAGGCCGAGCTTTTCGCATGAATGGAAGGGTCATGACCTTTTTCCATAGACTTTGATGCGCTGATTACGAATCCGAAGCTGCCATTTTAGAAAACGTTAAATTTTTGAGAAAAGTTCGGTAATCTTCTTCTTACTCTTTTAATGGCACAACCGCTCATGGAGGCCATAGGCCGAGCTTTTCGCATGAATGGAAGGGTCATGACCTCTTTCCATAGACTTTGATGCGCTGATTACGAATCCGAAGCTGCCATTTTAGAAAACGTTAGATTTTTGAGAAAAGTTCGGTAATCTTCTTCTTACTCTTTTAATGGCACAACAGCCCATGGAGGGCATAGGCCGAGCTTTTCGCATCTGCTAATGTTTTGCTTGTTAAATTGTGTACATGAATGAGAGGGTCCTATTGTTTTATGCAGAATCCAAACAGCGAAGTGAAAAGCTATGTGGGTTAATAGGAACAAGAAATTATGTTTTTTTTCATTATCATGTTATTTTTGTGCATTTCAATTATGAGCTTAGATCTTAAAACTATTTCTGATGGAGATCCAGAGCTTTCTATTCATGTAAAAATATAACACGCACAATATGGGTGGATACGAATAGCTTGGCTGAGGTCCTCCTTGGCCTTTAAAGGAGGAAATCATCTTACGTATCTTGTATTTGACCCCTCTTCTCATGAACTGCTGTTAAGTTTCCTTTTTTTGTTTTTTGATTGTTTTTAAATTCAATACTGTTCAATTCAAATCTGTTATTCATGCTAACACTAAGCAATACTTATGTCTAATATTTCATTTTATAAATTTAATAACTTGCATGGAATACATCAAGTGATGGAACCAAATAAATAAATATGCTTATTTACATTTATGTAAAGGGTGATTTTTATAAAAGTTTAGTTTTTGAAAATGAAAAAATAAAACACAGAAATTTTACAAAAGTGAATGAAATTTTTATTTGAATCCATAAATCCATTCCTGCCATTTACTTTTTAAAGATAATTTCACTTAAATGTTGCCCGCGGCTACACTTCAAGTGTGGTCCATTCTGAAGGTCCAATTTTGGCACACTTTTTCCCAAATTTCGGACGGTATCTCACCAATGGCGGATTCAATGTTGGCTTCCAAAGCAGAAATCGTGTTTGGCTTGTCCTTATAGACAAGACACTTAACATAGCTCCACAAAAAAAAGTCAAACGGGGTCAAATCACACGATCTTGGTGGCCAATTGACTGCAACTAAATGTGAGATTAACTGCTCACCAAATTCGCCTCTCAATTAATGCATGGTTTCGCGTGCAGAGTGGCATGTGGCACCGTCCTGTTCGAACCACATATCGGCCTAGTCCAATTCTTGCATTTTCGGCCAAAAAAAACTGTTACAATCAAACGGTACCTTTCTCCATTGACCGTAACGTTGCGGCATTCATCGTCTTGGAAGAAGTACAGCCCAATGTTGCCGCCTTCTCATAAACCGTACCAAAAAGTGCATTTTTCGGGTTTGCATCGGTAGCTGATGAATTGCCTCTGGATGGTCTTCACTCCAAATACGGCAATTCGGCTTATTCACGTATCCATTTAGGCAAAAATGAGCCTCGTCGCTAAATGGACGTAACTTGCGAAACACTTTTTTCACAGCGCATGAATTTTGATAATAAATTTCATTAATTTGCATACATTGTTCAGGCGTAAGTCTATTCATTATGAAATGGCAAACCAAACTGAGCATAAATCAAGTGACAGCTGTCAAAAAGACCAACTCCGAAAAAATTATTGCCAAATTGAAAACCACACTTCTAGAAAAACACCCTTTATATTTTCTTCAATTTTTAGTAACATTAAAATACAAAATTAATCAAGAAGATTTTGCATGGCTTTACGTTTAAGACGTTTAAATTGTGTTTTTGAGGTCAGCAGAGTCTTACACAAATTGTTGGGATGGTTGTGTATTCGTCTTCTGTAGGAAATGACTTGAAATTTGATCTCTTCTTTAATTGTTGGAATTTTTAAGTCTCGCTGCAGTTGTTGTTTTGTTACGTACCACGGTCCATTTGCAACCATTCGTAAGACTTTGTTTTGGAATCTTTGTTTTGTGTACTGTGCCCCACAGTTGAATGCCATAAGTCCACACAGGTTTTAAAATGGCTTTATAAAAAAGGAGTTTGTTGTGCAGTGTAAATTGCGAGTTTTGGAATATTCGCCAGTAAAGTTTTAAGCATCTGGAGACCTAACGCTTTTCGTTTGATGTATATATAATTTCTCCAACTGAGGCGCCGATCGAGAATAATACCCAAGTACTTGGCATCATCTGCTTGTGGTATTCTATTGCCATTCATTGTAATTGGAGGGCATGTATCTCTTCTTGTTCTGAAAGTAACTTGAGTTGACTTCGCTTCATTGGCAGTTATTCGCCAACATTTCAACCATTCTGAAATATTATTTACACTTCTCTGAAGTAGACTGGAAGCTACTACTGGGCTTTCACTAACTGCCAAAGCAGCAGTGTCATCGGCGAAAGTTCCAATCAAAACTCTTTCAGTCAAAGAAAGGTCTGATGTAAAAAGGAGGTAGAGAACTGGGCCCATTACACTTCCTTGTGGCACACCAGCTTGAATATTGTAAAAGTCGCTGTCATCTTCACCGTGTTTTACGAAGAACTTTCGATCGCTTAGGTATGCCTTAATAAATAAGTAAAAATTTATTGCGAGCATTTTCTTAATTTTTTATAGAAGGCATTCGTGCCATACTCTATCGAAAGCTTGGGAGATGTCGAGAAACGCTGCTGTGCAATATTTCTTATTTTCTAGAGCATAGTGTATTCGTTCCATTATTCTGTGAGTCTGCTCTATAGTTGCGTGACCTTCTCTGAAACCGAATTAATGTCCAGGATAAAAGTATCGAATCTTGATTACTGGGGATAATCTTGTTAAGAATAGGCTCTCTAAAATTTTTGAACCGACTGGCAGTAAGCTGATTGGCCGGTGAGACTTTGCATCGCTTACGTTTTTACCAGGTTTCGATATCATACATATTTGTGCAGCCTTCCATTGCTGTGGTATTTCTGGTATTTCTGTTTAATACCGCATTGTAAAGGTGTGTTAGGAACGTTACTCCTTTCTCTGGTAATTCTTTGAAAAATTTTGGCGGTTATTAAATCATACTCTGGAGCTTTCCCCAGTTTTAGATGCTGTATGACATTTATTACCTCTGACTTACGGAATTTTTTGATTGGTAATTCTAGTTAATGAGTTTCAGCTAGAAAATCATTCACTTCCTTCAACCAGGTGGGAGGGTGTGAGTCATTGTATGCATTTGGTTGGAATACTGCGCTGAGATGTTTTGCAAATAGGTCAGCCTTTTCGGTACTTGTTTTTGCCCAAGTGCCGTCTACTTTACGAAGAGGGGAATTGTGCAGAATTGGCCTTTGGAGCTTTTCTGTTGCTTTCCACAACGAATAAATGGTTTTCACAGTAGGGTCTGAAACCCTTGATTTCTTTCTTGACTCAGCTCTTTTATGGCTTGGACTCAGCTCTTTTATGGCTTGGAGACCTGTATTGTTGCCACAGCTTCCTCGCTCGGCGTTTGTCTGCTAAAATCTTTCTTTATTGTTATTATTGTCATGGAACATGTTGAGGAAGGCTGTTTTTTTTTTTTGTTGAAGGCATAGAATTCCAAGCCGCGTTTTGTATCGTAGCATTGAAATGCTCTACTGCTTCAGCGATATCCTCCTCTGTTTCAGAGGAATTTGAATGTCCAATGATTTTGTTACTAATCTTCTGAATCATGTTCAATCAGTGAGTCTGTTATGCAATATGCAATGGTCAGTTTTTGTTTCGAGCTTTCATCCATCCAAAATTTGTACCGGCAAATAATCTGACGACAGCTCATACAGTGACTAACACTGTGTGTTTTGTATAGGAATACCTTTTATTATGCAGAAGTCAGGTATCAGGTATTTTTTCAATATGTAGGCTCCCCTACAAAAAAGTACTAAGCATTTTAAACAGGACAATAAAGTGCACCTATCACGTTTTGATCTCGGGCCCCTCATATATGCAAAAGCTTCAAACTGCTATAAATGATTTTGAAGTTGGGTGAGGAGTGAGGGTGTAGCTTTGCTCGCGGCATTCGTAAAAGCGCTTATATTTATTTGGGCCCTATTAAGTAGAACGAATTATTGCAAAAATAGCAAGCAATAATTGCCGGCCTTTTGGAGTAACAAGCCTTGCCCCCAACTAGTGTGTTTGGCATTCAAGTCGCCGCCTGAGAAAAATCTTTGGCCTAGAGGTATAAAGAATTTTTAAAGGTTAAGTGGGTGGTTGTTACAAAAGTCCCCTGGTATGGCAGTCCACTCTAATGTGTAATATGTACCTGTATGACGTTGGCCGACAAAATCGAGATATTGCGATTTAAAAATTAGGAATCGTTTGGAGTTCGTAAGGAGGTGAAACGAAGCCAGTTTCCAACGTTACGAGGTCTACAGAAAAATAATAAAAAAATATCAATCAAATATTAAGCATGATGTTGACCGACATAAATATTAATCCTGACTTTAACCAAAAACCAATACATATAATCAACGCAGAATCGGTAGGAGGTGAAGTTAATTTCCAACGTTACGAAGTCTAAGGAAAAATAAATAAAAAACAATCAATTATTAAGCATGATGATGACCGACATGAAATTATTCTTGACTTCAGAAAAAAAATAACAGATTCAATTGATTGAGGATCATTAGGAGGTGAAACGAAGTCAAAATGTTATATTGCGAGGTCTACGGTTAATTACTAAGAAACAGTCAAATACTGAGCATGAAGTTGTCCTACACACAGTGATTAGACCTTAGGCAAAATTAAAAAAAATTATTTAAAATATTAATTCCAACTTCAACAAGAAACCAGAACCTACAATCGATGGAGGATTGATAGTAGGTGAAACGAAATCAGTTTCCATCGTTACGAGGTCTACGGTTAATTAATACGAAACAGTCAAATACTGAGCATAAAGTTGTCCCACACACAGTGATTAGCCCCATAGGCAAAATATAAAAAAAATTATTTAAAATATTAATACTGACTTCAAAAAGAAACCAGAACGTACAAACGATGGAGCATTAATGGAAGGTGAAACGAAGTCAGTTTCCATCGTTACGAGGTCTACGGTTAATTAATACAAAACAGTCAAATACTGAGCATGAAGTTGTCCTACACACAGTGATTAGCCCCATGGGCAAAATAAAAAAAAATTATTTAAAATATTAATTCTGACTTCACCTCCTTACGAACTCCAAACGATTGCTTCTTTTTAAATCGCAATATCTCGATTTTGTCGGCCAACGTCATATACGAGGTATGATAAAAAAATAACCGTTATTTTCAAAGTATTTCAAAAAGTATATATTTATTCATCAACAACTATCTTGTCCCCTTCAAAGTAATCCCCCTCAGATATAATACACTTACTTACTTTACTTTTAATGGCACAACAGCCCATGGAGGGCCTAGGCCGAGCTTTTTCGCATCCACTCATGTTGTGCGTGTTATATTTGTACATGAATGGAAGGGACCTACAGTTTAATGCCGAATCCGAACGGCGAAGTAAAAAGCTTTTCATAGCCATTTTTACTCTTGTAGGTTTGCCATTGCCTGCCAAGAGGTGGTGCCGTGTAGAAAAATTATTTTGCCTATGCCGAGATTCGACATTCTGCGTAGCAGCCCAACACACTACCACTACGCCACAGCTGGCATAATACACTTATGCCAGCGTTTTTTCCAATCCTCGAAACACTTCTGAAACACGCTTTTTGGTATCGCCAACAGCTCCTGTTTCGATTTTTCTTTTATCTCCTCAATCGTAGCAAAACGCTTTCCTTTCATCGGTGTCTTCAGTTTTGGGAAGAGGAAAAAGTCAGCGGGGGCCAAGTCCGGTGAATACGGTGGTTGAGGCATGAAAACGGTTTTGTTTTTGGCCAAAAACTTACGCACAAGCGACGTTGTTTTTGCTCAAAATTTAGCAATTTTGGAACATTCTTCGCTGCCGCACGTTTCATGCCTAAAACATCCGTAAAAATGGCTTGGCATGAGCCGAACGATATGCCAACATCATCAGCAACCTCTCTGATAGTGATTCGACGATTATCCAAAATCATTTTCTTCACTGCGTCAATGTTTTCATCGGTTGTTGACGTGCTCGGGCGACCAGGACGAGCATCGTCATTGACATCTTCTCGGCCTTCCTTATCCCGGGTATACCACAATTGAACTTGTGTTCTGCTCACAGTAGACTCGCCAGAGGCCACAGTCAACATTTCAAATGTCCTTGCGCATTTAATTTCATTTTTTACACAAAACTGAATACAGTTTCTTTGATCCATTTTTTCGAATAGTAAAAAATCGAAGAGCACACCAAAACACGACTAACCTTTTTATCTGTCAAAAACAAACTGACAATCCAAAATGGTTGGTATTGCCAACATATATAACAGACATGTGTACCAACATAACAGAAAAACAGAAAATGCGAAAATCGAACATACGTAACTCACGAAATTTGAAAATAACGGTTATTTTTTTATCACACCTCGTAGGTGTAATATGTGCTATATACGCTTCCATATGTCGAAAGTATGTGTGTGTTAACATGAGTGGGTTAAAATGAATAGGTCACTGTAGCGTTCAAGATCAAATTTGACGTGTATTTTTATAAATTTATGATATTCCTTGGAGAAGAATACATTTATATTCACTAGAAAGAAAAGAAAAAAAAGATCTCTCACGAAAACAATCATCGTTTAGCATCTGTTTACAAAGAAAGTAAAATGTGTGTGGTTTTATTTTTTTTAATTCAAATATATTAATTTTTCAAATAAATTTACGTCAAATAATAAATTACAAATGTACATTGGAAGTAAATATGTAAATATTTTTGGCTAATTTCAGCAACAAAGCAATAATTAATTTCATTTCATGCTAGACGAACAAAAAAAAAAAAGAAGATGAAAAACCGCACATGATCATGTTCGCCTCTATATAATGGATCAAAACGATCGTGATCAGTTCAAAGTTGTTTTCATAAAAAGAATAAAAGAAAATCCAAAACGTAAAAAAAGAACGAAAATTTAAATATTAGCCAAATCGACATCAGCCAAGCAAGCATTTGCGCGCGTATGTGTGAGTAAGTGATCTTGACCACACAACAACAACAATCAGCAGTAGAGCTTTTATTTCACCAATACAAGCTGGTAAAAGGAAACGCTGAAAACCAAAAGCAAAAGCAAAAGCAAAAGCAGCCCACCACATCGTATCGTGCTTTCATCACTACCAATGCAAATGTGACACTTGTGTGTATGCATGTGTGTGTGTATGCATGTGTGTGTGTGTGTTAAAGTGTATACAAACGCAAAGTTGTGTGGGAAACGGTGTGTATGAGATAAATATGCGAGGAAAGTTCATACAACGCTCAAACGACAAAAGAAAATTCTGCGAGAAAACGAACGGAATTGGTGAAGCAGAAATTGATCAGTTTGCAGTTTGAAAAAATTCTTCGTTGAGGATAGATCGCTATTTTTAATTAGGAGTAAATAAAAATGTAAGAATATAAGAAAATGAAGTTTGTACAAGCAAGCGAATTATTGAATTTGAATTAAAAAACTAAGAAAAGAAACTATTAACGAGGCTAAAGAAACGAATGCCAATAATTTTGCTGGTGAATATTTGCATTTCCAAGAAAGATGGCAAAGAGCAAAGTGAAATATATATGAAAATTGATTTGAAGAAAATATACAGAAATGAATGAAAGTGCCAATAATAATGATTATATAATGTTATTGGAAATTTATGAAATTCAATACAGGAACCAAGTCATGTTGTTGGTTTGGTTTGCGATAAAGTTTGCTTTTAAATAATTTTTTTTTTTTAAATTTTTTTTTTTTTTTGTTTTCGATAAAATACATTGGCTAGCAATTCAAGTGCTGAATGTAAAAATCGGAAAAACTCATACGAAACTCATTGATATTTTTACAAAAAAAAGGGGGACTGATTATTTTTGAAAATCATAATATGGAACAGCAAAAATTTAACAAACTAAAATGAACTGATGAAAAAAAATCATAAGTACATACATATATTGAAATTTGTATTGGTGTCAACTATGTACAACAACAACAGCAACAGCAAGAGCAAGAGCAAGAGCAATAGCAACAGCGAGACTACAATTACAACGACAATCGAAAACTTCAAAATATAATATTCTCTCGACACGAGAAGAGTAACGGCAAACAGCGATGAGGAAAACGACATCGTCGAAATAACACAGAATTACACCTAGAATTTTGTATGAGAATTTGGTTTGAAAATTTTCCGAATATCAGAAATCAGAAATCAGAAATTTTTGGGGAACATTTTTCGACACACTATGAAAATATTCAACTCAAGGACATTTAAAAATAAACTCGCAATTCAGCTGCTGCGCTCTTTTGCATCTTTCATACAAACACACATGCATACACATATACACATATACACACATACATAAATTTATATATGTATATATGTATATATGAGTATGTATTTTTCAATCGTGCTTTACTGCTTGCCGTTTTCGCCTTCTATTCGTCAGTTCAGTCAGTTAGCGGCGATAAAGCGACAGTGCTCATTCATTAGCTTCTTACTTACTGCGGCCGTTCGTTCTTTGAGTGGACGTGAGTGTGGTTGTATGTATTTCAAATTCGATCAATGAAGCGTTTTCGAAAAGTGTGATATTTTTCTAATTTTTTTAATTCTTAGTTTTTAACCCAATTATTTTTTGAGTACTTGATCTTGTCGGTGCTGAAGTTAGATTTTTTTGTTCGTTGTTCGGCAAAAATTTGTGTAAAAAAGACGAATCGCCAGTTGAAAGTTTTGGAAACGGGAAAGCGCGATTTTAAGATACAAATAAAATTTTTAAATGACACGAAATTAGGAAATGTGTCAAAATTCTAGACTCTAAACTTAAAAATGCATTATTGAAAATGATTTATTTTTAATTAATTTTTTTTTTTTTTTTTTTTTTTTTTTGTATTTTTGTTTGTTTATAATTTCAATTTAACTGAGCACACGAAACCAAAAATTCTTTTCATTTGCAGCGAACGAGACACGTAGAATATCAAAAGATTTTCTTGTATTAACGCCACACGTACAACAACAACAAATCGATCAGAATGTTTAAAAATCATTTGGAGATGATTGGCCGCAACGAGAGCCCCAGCAAGAAGGCGAAATTTTGGCAATCTTATATCAGATCCTTGAAGGGTAAGTAAAACTGATCATTAGTTAAATAAAGGATCGATCGATGATCTTAAAGAATATTCAGTTTGAGGTAGGTTCGATTAGGTTCGGTTAGATTAGGTTCGGTTAGATTAGGTTAGAGTGGCCAGAACGTTCCATTGTCATACATACCACATAGTTATGAGGTTTAACGAACATTTCTTATTCCTATGTTAAGTAAAGTCAGAATGGACATAAATTGTTCAAATGCAAAAGTTAATTTTGTTTTCTTAGCCTTTTTGGAAGGTTTTTAGTATTCATGTCGGGTATCGTTGTCGACCAAGGTTGCCTTGTATGGCATTTAATCAAACAAGAGAAGCGATTGTCATGAAAATATTTCGCTCGTTTGCTGCCAGACTGTCATAAGTTAAAAATTAAAATTTTCAAGAAAAAAAAAAAGATTTTTAACCTTTGGCCTACTCCATACAATTTATAACGACAAATACTTTTCTCGCATGAAGAGTGTTCATGAGACACAGTCAAGATTTTCTTACTGGAAAATATTGTTTTTTGATTTATGACAATCTTGCATTAGACGACCAATTAAATCTTAGAGTTTTATCGTTATCTGTATGGATAGTCAAAAATTATTAGCTTTGACTGGATGTACTGGTGCTCATGTGGCTTTAACTGGTAATCGCAATTGCCGTTTCAGTCATTTTTGTCTAGCGATAGATCGAAAGAGTGGAATTCTGAAAATGCAGAAATGACATGCAAAAACAACCAAATATGTTAATCAAGTCTATTTTAGAATTTTGATTTTCGAAAGGGAGGGGAAGGCATACATAAAACACTGCCACAGAAATGCTACTACCCACGAAATCAAGAAAAATACATAGTCTGTACATACATATGTATGTGTAAAGAAAATACAATAAATATGAAGGAAAATCGCGACGAGGCTAAATTCTTGTACGAAAAATATCTTCCTCACAGTATTAAATGAGTTTATTTGTTTAGAGAAAAATATAAGTATTTGATTGGCACAGTGCCAAAATGAGAAAATAATGAAAATGTGCTGATGTGGGCAAGTCAAAACTTTTTCAAAAATGTATTTTATCAAATTTCACAGATCTCTTCTATGTTCGCATATACACGAAATATAAATAGTTATATTGATAGTGACAAAAATTTTACTTACTTACTTTAATATTTAACAAAAAGTTTAACTCGGAAGGAAGTAGCACAGCAGAACAAAAACTAAGCGATTAGAATGAGACCAACTAACTAACAAAGAACCAATTTTAATTGAAAAACTCAAAAGTACATGCAACACGATGAAACAATTGTCCGCTTTGCTGCAATGTTTTTTTTCTTTCTGTTTTTCTCGTTTTGTTTCCACTTTAGACGACGCTATCCAAATTTAGAAGTGAAAAATGTGGTCTGCTCTTAGAATGAGCAAAATGCGAAATCACATACTCGTACCCTGGTAAAAAATCTAGTAAATAAAATTATGTACTTTAATCGATATCTTTCGAAAACGTAAACAATGCGCTTTGGAATTGAAATGTTTTCATCATTTTTTAAGACCTTGACCTTAACACTAGCAAAAAGTTCGGTTAGTTAGAACACAGCTTGGTGAACGTAAAATCGTCACACATAAATTTCGAAGTTTATATTTGTTTTGTTTTCTATTTGCTCTCTTCAGGATCCGAAGATATTCGCGCCCATGAAGTGCCAAGGCCAAGTCGCCCATACAGCTCATACTATGATGCTCCCTCTACATACAGGAGCATCTTCGATGAACCCGCCAGTGTCAACGAGCGTGTTCAATCTCATGGCTACAGATATTTGCCAGTAAGCAGAGATACCTATGGCTACTCACCACGTGCCATCTATGATCATCATTACAGCAGAACAAGTAAGTTTCAGGGGTGTTGAAAAAGAAGATTATTCAAAGCCCAAGTAATTTCTTTCTAGCTGCTTCAGTATTGCCAGATGCGACTTTTTACAAAATATAATAGCTGTTACATTTATTTTTCGCCCCTTAACATTTTATAGCTTTTACAATTGCTTCTACAAATTCATTTTATATATTGAATCATTTCTTGTTCATAAACTTTGACATCATACATACATACATACATACATACATACATACATACATACATACATACATACATACATACATACATACATACATACTTACATACATACATACATACATACATAAAACAAATCAACATCGAACACTTTTGAGAAAAAATTTTTACCATAGTGAGAAGCGTATTGGAAAAATATTTTCCATTTCTCTTGTATAAAAGTATGCGTCATTCATTAACCAAATATGCATTTTTATACCATACATCATTCGTTTGCTGCAATACTGTCATAACTAAAAAAAAAAAAACAATAATTTCGAAAAAAGTCACATTTAAACTTTTCAACTTACCTATCAATTTCATACAATTGATAATGGCATAAACTCTTCTCGAGGGAAGAGTTCATAATATACAGTTATGTTTCCTTTTTTCACTAGATAAAGCACTAAATAACTTTTTGATTTGTGACAGTCTTGTAGCAACCGAACGTTACCAATTTAGACGCAAACAATTACGTTTCCCCATCAGAAACTGAAATATTATTTCATATTTTTTTCATTGTTTTTCTCAAGTGACTTCATTTTATAAAAATAGCATACAATAATATATTACGTTAAATGTTGTTCAATTTGCAAAAAAAAAAAGAAATAATAATATTCAATATTGCATATTTTCAAGAAATTTTTCTAAAAGCTTTAACTCGTAAGCTTTTAGATTTTCCTTTTTTTTTGTTTTTGATATCTTATTTATTTTCTTTGGCAACAATTTCATTTTCTTAAATTTATTAGCATATTTTTCGTGAGCTTGTAGCGCAGAAAGTTTTAAAAGATTTCTATTTATTTATCTGTCATATCAGATATCGTAAAGCAATCTGAAATTCGCGTGCGTGTTTCTATTATTATTCTTTCGACTTTGTCAAAAAAAAGAAGACATTTCAAAACAACAAATATCATACTTAATATTTTCAAAAGTTTTTATTAATAATTTGGAGAATAAACTTTTAAGTGAGGTACATGTACAAAGCACATGCATACAAGGTTCCGAAGAAAGCTTTTTATTTCCACACATTTTGCGAAAAGTTTAAATTAATTTAAATTTAAAAAATAGAAAGTTTTATGCTTTTTAAAAGTACTCGTAGATGAAAAAAATTCAATTTGACAAATACTAAGAGTTCATATTTTCAGATTAGCGTAATGGAAGCCTCTCTCAAAGAGCATAAGCTCTCATATGAGTTTTCTGCGAATATTGCATTAATAAACACGTACTCTACAGAGCATTAAAGGGCATTGTCGAGCAATCTCTTGTACTTGAAAATAAGGGAAAAAGAGTTAAACCCTCTACGATTCTTACCTACATATATCTGTTATAGGGCAATCCCTTGAATGTACACATAACGGTTATTCAGCATTCCATATGCGACGAATTGAAAGAGAGAAGTTCTTTACTCTCGTTTGCCATCTGTGTTGTAGAGAGTGGCATATATGAGCTTGTAGTACAATTGTCTCTAATTCTCTTTGTCTCTCTCCACAAAACTTATTGTTTTTGCATCATACAGACCATGACCAAAAATAGTAAACAACTGATATAAGTACAAAGTGAAAGGATAGTTCATGAACTTTTACTTAAACAGAAACTACAAATTTTTAACATAAATATACTTCACCAACATCTTACTTCCTTGGCAAATAATATTGGAATATAGCCCACCCTCCCTCCCCCACATTCACAATCCGTCGTAACAGTTACGAATTCGTAGCTGCATTTACAAATTCAAAAATCGAATGGTTCTTTCATTTCGAAGAAATGGTTCTTTCTTTGGAGGCCAGAAATTGTTTGTTATTTTTTGGGGGGATTTATATAGGAAGTACGAATTCGTTACTGTTATTACGGAATCTGAAATACGGGTGAATATAAAATATTTTACCCTGCAAAAATATTATCCCAAATAATAGTTTATTGATTGGTTTCATTAAAATTTATTTTTGAAACTTACCAATTTCTTTTTTTTTTCTCTCTCTCTTTTCTCATAAATATTTCAGAATAAGCACGTAAAATTGTCATCGTTTATATTTGTAAAAATACTCGCATATAAAAAAAAGCAAAGTTATAAAAAAAAAAAATAAATAAAAATAATAAAAAAAAATTAAATATAAATGTCAACGCTACGCACAATAATAATAAATTAATGTTTGAGTTTAAAAATACTAACAACAACCAAACAAAAAAATAAAAACATAAAAAAATAAAACAAAAAAAAGTTCGATTGTTGTTGTACACCAAAAATGTATCTTCAAGTGCAATTTCTTCGAAAGGAAAATAAAAGAAAAACACTTATTAATAAATAAACGCTCAAGATAAAAGTTTTCGTTCTCAATTTCAATTCAACCATTGTGCTGCTTTGAATTTTGTTGTAAGCAAACACGATGACATTTCAAAAGTTATTTCGATTTCTTTAAGCTTAGTCACATTCGTGCACATGGAATTTTAGAGAATTTCATAATTTTCCCGGTCCGTCCATAAGAAGGTATAACAAACTTTAAATTAACAATGGCACTTCAGTTTTTTTGGATGTACTCGTCTCTAGATTATGTGCTCGTAGTAAGATTATGTATGCTACAACTATGAATTTCTGAAATGAGCAACTGATTTGAAACGTATGAAAACCGTGTGTGCACTTTAGTTCGATATTCGTATGCCAATTTGCATCTATTTCATGCATTTTTCATGTTTCATTATTCTCACGAAAATTCTTCACACACAAATACTCGTATTTGCATTTGCATTTGCATTTCGCTGAAACAATTTTCTTTTCATTTGTGTACATATTTTTGAAAAATGCTTTGCTTTTACTATGCTGCTCTCTAAATGCTTTTCTTTTTCTTTCTATTTTTATATATTTTTTAAATGTGAAAATTGCTTGCTCTCTCCTGTTGCCTTTGCTTTGAAACAACACACAAACATGTTTATATACATACTCGTACATGTTGCTGCAACATTATTTCATGTTTATAAACGTCTGTCCACACTATGCTACTATGTATGCGTATGTACCAACTGCGTTAAAAAAAAACAAAACAAACAAAAAAAAATACAAAAAATTGCTTTTCTCACGTTTACGATGCTCGGTAACGATATGATTGTTTTAATGCAAGCTTTTTCTATTAAACATGTAAGCATTTTTAATCTGTGTTCGAATATACTTGTGTTTTTGCCTTAAAATCCCATTGCTAAGACTTACAACAACTAAATTACTTGCAGTTCCAGCCAACTACGATGCAGAGAAGGCATGGAATGATCATTTGAAGCGTATGCAAGAAATTGAACGCAGGTGAGTGTACTTTGCCTAACTTTTTCTTTCCTGTTCCTCGCCACAATTAGTACGATTGATAACGATAATAATATGCTCAAGAATGATATACATAATTATAATAGTTTTTATATATAGTATGCACAAAATATTTATTATTCATTTGAATTTATTGCATCGCCTTCAAAGTTGGCCTCTTCCGAAATAAGGCACTTACATATGTCAACAAATATGGTTGCTGTGGTGTAGTTGGTAGTGCGTTGGCCTGCTAAACTGAGTGTCCGAGATTCAAATCTCGGCACACGGAAAATCAAAAAGTAGAAAAACTATTTTTCTGCACGGCACCACCTCTTGGCAGGCAATGGCAAACCTAAAAGAGTAGAAATTACCAGTGAAAAACTTTTCACTGTAGGCCATGACACGACACGATACGACACGACACGAGTGGAGGGCCTAGGCCCTCCATGGGCTGTTGTGCCATTAAAAGAAAAGAAATGCCAACGAATCAAAACATTTTACAAACGCATTTTCCGAAAACGAAACGGGTGCTTCGAAGTGATAATTTAAGTTTTGGAAAGAAAAAAAATCTGCCGGAGCCATATCAGGTGAAAACGGTGGTTTTTCAATGATAAAATTGTTGAGTTTTAGGCCAGAAATTCGTTCATTCATTCGTGGCCTTGTGTGATGGTATTTTGGAAGTTGTCAAGCTGCAATGCGTATCATACCCAAGCAATCGCGTACACTGGTGCGAATTGATTCATAAGACACAACAATTTCGGAGGCTATCTCTCTCAAACTTAAATGACGATTTTCCGCCACAATTTCTTTCACTTTATTGATATTAACTTTAGTTGAAGACATTGTTGGCCGATCAGAGCGAGGCAAATCTTCCACCACATCTCAAACGCTTTTGAATGCACTGTATCACTCATATGCACGTGTTTTTGATAAAGTCGATTCACTGTCAGCCTTCTGTAACATTTTCAGCGATTCAGCGCACGAAATTACATTTGCAATACAAAATTTGAGAGACAGATTCATTGTAAAAATCGTAAAACACACTTGAAATGAACTGACAACTTCGACAAATCTAAACCAACTAAATGACAGATCGCGCTCCAACTTCACACGCCAGAATAGAGGACAGTGGTGCCAACTTAATGACAAATATAATTTTAACAATACCTTTAAGCGGGCTTTTATTTGATCATCTGCCGCTACTTCTTTGACAGAATGTTTATCCAGAGAGGGTATATCAGTTAAGTTTTATTCGCCAAGTAGTTTAACACGTGCGAATAAAACGATTAAGTTGTTGAATCTCTTCGTTGTTCTATTGTCATTCACAATGAAACAGCTCCTATCGTTCTTGTGCACAAAATAAGATTTTTATTTCATGTTAAGTTCACTGTTTTTCTCGGCGGACATTTTAACACCATTTGAGGCATTTTTTTAAGGCTTCCAATATTCTTTGGTTGTTATAGAAACCAGAGATGTTAACCTACATGCTACCTATGCATAACAGTTATAGTTGGTATATCTCTGAAGATTTTGTGGTCGTTTATCATACAATTATCGCTGCTAGTTATACATAACTAAGTAGGAGTGAGTGTCGAATAAAACGCAGTTATTGTTTGCGATCGAGTAATGGTTCTTTGCAACGCCCACAATTTAGTTATTAGTTACACTATGTAACAAATTTCAACTTTATCGCTCGGTATTGAATGAGTGATGGCTTTTTGTAAAGCTTGAATCATAAATACTTAGAAAGCTAATTTCTGAAAATTTGACAGACAAAACTAATTGATAATTTAATGGTTTTTGGTTTTAGGTTTTAAGCCTATTACTTAATTACTTAATCTGGAATTTATATAATTGTAAAATAAATTTTAGTTAAGTATGTAAATGAAGAAACTTTAATTGTGAATATTTTAGACCACAGACCGTTCTGCGAAAATTCGAGAATTTTATTTTCTATTTATGATTCAAGCTTCCCAAAAAGCTATCATTCATCGAATAACAAAAATCTTGTCACACTGTGTTATTTAGTATGTCTGTCTGTCTCTGTTCGCTGTAGCACCGTGTAAAACTTGATCAGTCTCAATTCGCAAACTTGATACATATATTTTTTATAGCTTATACCTTAATCGTTAAAGCCAATCTACAGAATAGTCACACTTCTTTTCTTCTTTTAATGGCACAACAGCCCATAGAGGGCCTACGACGAGCTCTCACCTCGTTTATAAGTGAAATCTCAAAAATTGCACTATCGAGCGAAGTATTACAAATGAGTAAAATATTTTAAAACTTCGAAATCAGATACTTAATTATCACTGATCATCTACGGTTGAAAGAAACGCGATATTTTCAACAGAAAGTGTGGAGAGTACGGAATTAAAATTCCATCATGTGTGATACCATTTTATTTTACAACTCTTGCTAGTTTTTTAATCATCATTTGTTTTGCATGAAACATCTTTTGTTTGCATATATTCAATATCGATAAGCTTTTGACTATTCCTGTCTTTCTCTTTGCCTCTTACATCATAGATATCCATCTCGTTATGGCCTTTACTTGAAGGACAAGCCATATACACCAAACGCTCTTATGCCTTTGGAATATGAACCAGAAGACAAGCTCCTTCAAGAACTCAACAAGGGTAAGGAATACTAAATTGTAAGAAAAAACGTTAATGCAACATCAAAACAACAAAATACACAACAAACATCAACAATATCGAAACAAAACCAAAATTATTTACTTCAATTTATAAGTTTAGCGAAATCTTTACGAAATTGTAAGCACGATCATCAAGAACAAGAAGAATTGAAAAAAATACAAATACAAAAACTAAAACAAAAACAAAAAATAGCATATCCTCCACAAACAAGAGAATTTTTTCAAATTCAATTAAAACAAAATTATGAAATGATTGAAAGCCAAAACTCAAATTACTAAAAATACTACAAAGTTTTTACGGAAATATGACAAAAACGTTGAAAAGTGCAAAGGAAACTAGTGTTGGCGATTTAATGTTAACAGCAACAGACACAATGAAGATCTGCGAAGGGGCTTTTTTAAATTGCCACCACTGTTTTCACCGTTTGCACGGTGAGCGGCACCACTACATACACCATACACATACTCGCATTTGAGAGCGCACACACACACGCACACGCACACGCACTTCGCACTCGTTTTTGTAATTTTCCAGTTAAAATTTCGTAAATATTTTTATTGTTTTTTCGTTTATTTTTTTTTGTTTTGTTTTTTGCAGCAATAAAAGTTTGAAGAACAATGCCTTAAAGTAAAGAGTCTTGAGTAAAAAAAAAAAGCGTAAAATTCTTTTGTTTGCGAAAAATGAAAATATTTCAAATAGTCATGTAAAAATTTAAGAAATAATTTTTGTCTGTATAAAAAAAAACTCAATTAAAAATATTAGTAATAAAAATAAAAACACAAGAATTTCAGTCAAATGATGAACAAAATCAGAATTCGTTAAATGTTTCATTGTATTGAACGCACTTACTTATGTCTACTCTTAATTATAAATAAATGAAAAAATAATATACATACATATAATATTTTAATTTAGTTAAACAAAAAAAAAAAAAAAAAAATAAATATTAAAAAAAGCTTCATTTAAAAACATTAAAAAAAAACATTTCTCAGTTGTTTTTCTTCTTACTCATTGAAATTAATTCAGCTAATTCTCTAAACGAGAAGAGTTTCGAAAAGGGAATAAAAGCTTCTCGGAAAGTTGAAATTTAAGACCTTGAATCAAGTACATTTGTGTCAAGATTGAGC
Source organism: Palloptera scutellata (assembly GCA_958295655.1). NCBI lineage: Eukaryota > Metazoa > Arthropoda > Insecta > Diptera > Pallopteridae > Palloptera > Palloptera scutellata. The sequence continues at coordinate 69,246,121 of OY282450.1, forward strand.
GCTTCCCTTTTTGAAACTTCCACCCATCACATTGCGTCACATCTCACGTTTTCTCTACCGCTTACTACTACTTACTACTATTTTTTAAGCTACTTACTATTTAATACTTACTATTTTAACAGCTGTAACGTATCATGAAATAATACTTGAATAGTTTTTCCAAATTTCATTGAATACTTATTCAACGAAAGAAAGAAATACAATTTCTGATTCTGTTGTAAAGACTTAAAGACTTGAAATCATTTTGGAAGAAGTTTCGGGCTGCACTCACTAAATACTTACTATCAATCTCGATGTGCATAGAATCGCCTATCAAATCATATCTTCAGCTGCTATCTAAAACTTAGACATTAGAAACAACAACTACTACAACAACAACAACAACAACAACAACAATAATAACAATAATAATAATAATAATATTAACAAGAACAAGAACAAGAATCACCACAGCGCGAAAATAATATTCTATTATAAAATATGCAGTATTCCAAAAATTCCAAAATTTTCCAGTTATTTATTTATTTAAATTTATATTTTATAAATAAATTTTTTGCAGTTATATTAATTTTTGAAAAATTAACAAATGTTTGCGTTGTTGTTTGAGTCCCGTCAATTCTCCTTAATTAAATTAATATTTTCCTGCAAAAAAACAAAAACATCATAATCAAAATATTAAAAAAAAACTTGCAACAAATAATAAATAAACTATTTTCATAGAGTACAAAAATAAATCTGTTTTGTTTTATTAAGAAAATAAGAAAAAAAACAAAAATTTTAACGCATACGATTTTGTATTTTGACAGTTTGGGTTGATTTTCTCACTAATCCCTTTTTATTTAATATATTAACGAATTTTAATTTAATTTTTATTTTTTCAATTCTATTTTCATTTCACATGCAAATTTTTATTTATTTTTTTTTTTTTTTTTGTTTGTATAATCGTTTTTTCATTCATTGATTTGTTTTGTTTTGTTATCCTTGTACAATAAAACACAAAAATCATGTGTTTTTTTTTTTAATCTTTCTTTCACTACTAAAACTTCAACAGCAAACACTACATTCACTGTGTGGCGGCGCCTGTAAATATTTGCCAAATCTATTAATATCAATCAAAACTCAATCATTTAACAAATGAAATATTTAACGAATAAATGTATTATTGTATAAAAAACACCTTGAACGCAAAAAAAAAAGAAAAAAAAAAGAAAAGAAAAGAAAATCAACGTTCAAAATGTGTATTCTCTGTGTGTTTTGAAAAAAATTTCAAAAACACATCAGTTTTTGTTATTAATTTTTAACAATTGTGTTGCATTCGAAAAAAAAAAACAATTCACCAAAATAATAAAAATTAAATAGCAAGCATCGATTGTTTAGAGCAGAATCATTCCATGCCCACTTTTATCGAGCGTGAGCCACTAGCTACATCGGCATCGGTATAGTCTTTCAAATTCGATAAAAAGATGGACTTGCTATGTTTGTGCTGTAAATCGACGTCACCTTCTAATTGTAATGATACTTTGGAACCTTTTTGTAAAAATTAATTTTTTTTTTGTTTGTCTGTTTTTTTTTTTTTTTGTAAATTTTTGTATTATCTTGTGCGCACAGTTTATGTAAACTTTCTTCCATATTTTTATTATTATTATTATTATTATCATTTTTTTTTTTTGTTGTTTTTATTTTTTCCCCCTTCTTTCGATTCATAAGTATTACAATCTGTAGTTTTTGTTCAATTCGATCCATATTACAATCTGTAGTTTTTTTTGTTCAATTTTCATTTTATCCCATAAATAAGTCGGGAAATTTTCTCATTAGCTTTTTGATGTTTTCATTCCCGTTTGCGTATTTTGAATTTTGGTAAGTACTAATAAATATAAATAAGTAGTTTATTAACTAAGTACATAAATAGGAGAAGATATTACCTACCTAACCTGCACGTGGCATCTCGATTACCTAACCAGCAAACTGGCAAGCAATAAAAAGCAATAAAAACTCGAAAATGTTTTCAAAAATCAGTGATGGACAAATCACAAGGACAGATCTAGTGATAATGTTTTGCATAAACTAATACACTATTAGTTATAGATTATTATTGCATTCTTGCACAGATAGAGTGGCCTCGGGTTTAACTATTTTGACTTAAGGATTAACTTTATTTTCTTGACATAGTCCAACTGAGCATCTACTACTGTGGGCAAAAAGTAGTAAGACTTTTTAATTTAAATTTCGCGCGGAAACCCATTCATCAAAATATTATTTTTTTAAGGTTGGTATGACTGTCGGTAACATCTGTGCCAAATGTCACATCAAAATAATCATTAGTGTTTAGTATACGCTTGTCTTTCTCAAGTACAAAAAGTGCATTCGGCGATTTTCACAATGAGTGAAATTATTCAACAAAGAAGTTCCATTCAATTTTGTGTGCGCAATCAAATTTCTGGTGCCGGAACGTTCAGAATGTTGCAAAAGGCCTTCGGTGATAATTGTATGTCGCGAGCAAGTGTTTTTGATTGGTACAAATTGATCAAAGATGGTCGAGAACGCGTTGACGACGAACCACGTCCAGGACGGCCATCAACATCAACTGATGATCAATACGTCAATAAAATCAAGGAATTGGTGCTCAAGAATCGACGATTAACAGTCAGAGACCTTACTGGCATCGTTGGAATATCGGAAGGATCAGTGAAAACCATTTTAAAACATCATTTGGGCCTAAGAAGAGTGAATGCACGATTGGTTCCAAAATCACTGCATTGGTTTTACGAGACCATTTTGCCAAAAATTCGACTGATATCGTTCCGCAACCACCCTACCACCCTATTCGCCTGACTTAGCACCGTGTGACTTTTGACTATTTTCTAAACTCAAAAAACCGCTTCGTGGACACCGTTACACCGTTTTGAGTCAATTGAAGACATTAAACATGAATCGCTAAGCGCATTGAAGGCTATTCCGGAAATTGACTTTAACAACTGTTTCGAGAATTGGAAAAAACGTTGGCACAAGTGTATTGGGGCCGGGGGGGATTACTTTGAAGGGGACGAAATAGATTTGGAAGAAAAATATGAAATTATGAACAAAGTCTTACTAACTTTTGCCCACAGTAGTACTTACTACACTTTAGAAATTTTTGAACTCAAAAAAAATATTAACTTTTTAAGTTAATTAAAATTTTAAATTAAAATTAAAATATTAAAAACTTAATATTAACGGTCACTGAAAAGCTCGGCCTAAGTACTCCATGGGCTGTCGTGCCATTAAAAGAAAGCAAGATAAATACTCTTCTCACGTCAAGACTTCATAAGATACAGTTTATAAAATATAAAGCATACTTACGAAATACTTACTAACTGAAATTTTTTTTCTCTTTTTTTTTGGCTTAAAAAGCCTTGTTGTAAACGTGAGATATGAACATATACGAGTATTGAAGTCCATATATCTTTTGTTTGAACATTTTCATTTACAAGCGGACACAGGTAGAGAAGCCTCGGGTTTAACTATTTTGACTTAAGGCTTAACTTTATTTTCTTGGTTCATGTTTGGGGATGCAAACATGAACCTTCTTCCCTGGATGTTTCACTGATCGCTGGAGCATCGTACCGTCTTTAGTGGACCAAGCACGCTTAATAGTGTTTGTCATCCAAAAGGAGGATTCGTCTGTGAACACCACTTGTTCAGTTGCCCACTCTTGGCGTTTTTTTTATTTGCTTTGCAGTTAGTAAGGGTTTTACCGTCGTTGCTCGAAATTGGATCTGAAACTCCCTCAAACGGTTTCTTATTGTATTCAGAGAGACATTTATGCCCTTTCGAGACAATTTTTGTTTAGCTACTTTCAAGGATATGGCTGGATTAGCTTCGAAAATCCTCTTTATAACCAAGTCCTCCTGTTTCGAGGTAGCTCTGCAAATGCCGCAAGTCGTCCACATTTTTGTGCACCAAAAAGTGTTGGTTCCAATGCTGGACAAACGCCTTCGACTTTTTTAAGTACATACTTCGAAGTAGTCAAGTGGGACATCTTGGGACATCTTTTGGATGGGAACAAAGAAAGACTGCTTCAAACCGTTTCGCGTATACGGAACTCATTTCTTAAATATACTCTTGAGACGAAAGCGTATAATGGACTGTTTCTACAATAACATTGCGAAATGTACAATGAAATCAAGTTTTTTGAAAATCAAGGCCTACTTGATCTTCAAATTATTTAATGCGAAAAAGCCGATTGCTTTCTTGTTGAAAGTACTGTAGTCCAACTGAACCAACTACTACACTAGAGGAAGTAATGAAGTTTTTGAACTCAATAGTAACGTTGAATTAATCTACTTCAAAGACTAGGTACTAAAGGGTCGCCCAATATGAGTGCACGATTTAATACAAAAATAAAACTCATCTTTTTTGGGGAGAGTGGTTATATTTATATAGCACATTATAAAGTAGTCATGTTTCGATTAAGTATGGAATAATATATCACGCAAATAGCCCCCGAATGACTCACCCCACAGATCCTTGCTCTTTGAATGAAATTTTCGATGACATTTTGAGAAAGCTGTGGCTCTATCTCAGCCTTGAGCTCAGGAATGATTTGTGGTTTATTCGCATAGACTTGGCTTTTCACACAACCCCAAAACAAGAAATCGCATGATCTTGGTGGCCAGTTGCTATCGGCATTTCGGGAGATGATTCGGTCGGGTAATCGTTGTTCCAATAAAACGATTGGTTGCATGACGCCGTTCTGCTGAAACCACATGTTGTCCAGATCCATTCTGTCGTCCAGTTGAGGTCACAAGAACTCCATTAGTGGTCACCGTGGCTTGCTACGGAGAGTCTCCGGTGTTTAAATTTCGGCACAGGCAAAATCAAAAGCTAGAAAAAAATATTTTTCTACACGGCACCACCTCTTGGCAGGCAATGGCAAACCTACAAGAGGTTTGCTATGTTATGTTTATCCTATGAAAAGCTTTTCACTTATCCGTTCGGATTCGGCATAAAACTGTAGGTCCCTTTCATTTATGTACAAAAGTATAACGTTCACCACATGGGGGTGGATGCGAAAAAAAAACGGCCTAGGCCCTCCATGGGCTGACGTGCCATTAAAAGAAAAAAATTTTTCGGTAAATGGCCCCGAATGGCTCAGATCACAGATCCTTGCACTTTGAATGAAATTTTCAATGTCATTTTGAGAAAGCTGTGGCTCTATCTCAGCCTTGAGCTCAGGAATGAGTTGTGGCATAGACTTGGGATTTCACAGAACCCCAAAGAAAGAAATCGCACGGCGTTAAATCACACGATCTTGGTAGCCATTTTACATGGGAGATGATTCGTTCTGGAAATCGTTGTTTGCATGGCGCCGTCCTGCTGAAACCACACGTCGTCCAGATCCATACTGTCCAGTTGAGGATACAAGAACTCCGTTATCATGTTCCTGTAACGAATGCCATTCACAGTCACTGCATTCCGGCCTTATTTACACGATGATAACGCGTTGTTCCTTTGTATACTTAGCGCTTCATTTTTAATAATCGTAATAATCGTAAACGACAGCTATTAAATTTCAGAGCTGCCACATGCACCAAAAAAAAAAAAATCACAATATTTAAATAGTGCACTACTATTGGGACACCCTTTATTAAAATTTGGTTTAAATGTTTGTTAAAGGTAATCTCTGGAACTATTTTATTATGTTTTATTCTTTCGGTATTACGAGCACGATGGTGACATTCCCCTTTGCAACATAGTCTATGTTTTATTTCAATTGAACAAGTGGGCATGGCACCTCCCATACAAACCACATACTTAAAATGACATAACTAGGGAGCCATAGCCAAGAAGGTAATGCAAAATTGCATGAGAAGAAGATATGTTAGCAGTAGCTAGTGGGCAGAATTTGGTATATTTGGCATAAGTGGGCGTGGCATATCCCATACAAACAAAATACTTAAAACGAAAAGGCAATGATAGTTTGTATGCGAAAGCGATAAATTGGTAGTAGCCGTTGAGAAAAATTATGTCCGTTTTCTGGAAAGTGGGCGTGGCAACTTGCATACAAACTACATACTATAAATGACAGAATTGGGGAACCATTGCAAAGAAAGCAAAGAAGGCAATGATGCAATATTATGTGAAAAGGAGATATGTATGTATGTGTATTAGTAGTAGTTAATTGACAGAATTAGGAACTTTTTGGATAAGTGGGTGTGGCACTTCCACACCTTTGAAACAATCTAACCGGGGAGCCGTAGTTTGGAAGATAGTGACAGTCTGTGTGAGAAGATGAGAAGTAGCTAGTAGTAATTACTGGACAAACTGTGGTCTTTTTTGGGACAGAGGGTGTGGCACGCCCCATATAAAAGGAACAAAAAGAATTACTTGAAACGAATTACGATAGCTGATCCACAGCGGGCTGCTACGGGTCACAATTAGCGCTATTGTTCCGTTTTAGTATCACACATCTTACCAAACTGAAGTAACACAGGTCGTTACTAGATGGAAATTAGGTATTCTAGGATTTTTCTATGGGCTAACTTCCGTGTAATTATCAAGGTTCCCGAGGAAAAACCTTCCCATGAACCTTTGCTTGAGAAGCATAGTATGGATGACAATGACAGTTCAGTATGCGAAGGCGGTATATAGGTAATAGCTGCTGGGAAAATGGGGTCGATTTTGGGAAAGTTAGCATGGCTACCTGTCATACAAACAAAATACCTGCAGTGACGTCACTGGAGAAGCATAGTAATTAAGGCAATGGAATTTTGTATGCGAAGGCGTTATGTTAGAAGTAATTATAGGGCATAATTTGATCGTCTGAGTGGGCGTGACAACTTCCATACAAACAATATACTTGACTCATCAAAGTCTAGCAAGAAGTGATCAAGGTTGTAATTAAATCAGAGATTGCCTCGCTCAAAAGGTCATCAGGTTTGGAAACCTTTTGCCGACCAGCAAAGTTCAGCTAGTATTTGCTATTTTCCCCAAATACAATGCAGTCACTCGTTATCAAAGAGGTTCTTAATTTTTTTTTTTTTTGGAAATTATTTTCTAAGCTGAGCCATCTACAAGAGGCTCCTTCGTACTCTTAATGACACAACAGCCCATGGAAAGCCCAAACGGAGCTCCTAGCATCTATTCATATTGTACACGAACCTAAGTGGCTATCGAACATTAAACAGATGTACCTAACAAAGAAGATTTGTCTCTTCATCGCATTCAGAAACTCAATGCTTCTTCTTTCTATAACCCAATTCTCATGCATTTAAAGTAAGTAATATTCACGAGCTTCACTGTCAATGCATTACCAAATAATTCTCAACCATTACTAAAGATTACCTTAATAAAAGAAAGGAAATGAGCTCAAAGCATTTGTTTTCCATGTGAACAGAAGTTAAACAGAGAAAATATGTACCGCATAAAATGCTCTAATCCGTTTTTTATTCATGAAAATCTGTAAATAATGAAAGCTCATAGAGCAAGGAAATACTTTAAAATCCATTGTACACTCGAAAATTTTTAGAATTCAGAAAATTAAAATGGAAACAAATTGTAAATCATTAAAGCAGAAAATTCCTTTCGGGATTCGAATCCCGAATTGATTTTGTGATTCCGAAATTTCGGTATTTAAAATTGTGATCCCGGGATCCCGGTTTTGGGATCGCTATTAGATTAGTGTAATAAAAACGGCGAGAATGGCACATTTTTATTTCTTATATCAATTCATACCTACAATGTGCATTTAAGCAATTCTTAAGAAATAACGTTTAAAGGTCAAGAAAGGAACAAAAAAAAACAAACAAAAAAGACTACTATTACTATCTTGAAATGAATGTATTGGTGTATAACTTGAAATTCAGGGATTCACAATTGATGACGTAACTTGTACTAAATCACATCTGGCAATACTGTAACCACTCTCATGTTTTAGCTACGTCGTATAACTTTTGTTTTGATTGTGGTTGAATTTGCCAAAGTGTAAACAACATTACCTTTTTGCACTACAAACATGTCTTTTGCGGGAAGTTTTGTTTTTCGAAAAAAGGTGCTGCTGAAAGTCATTGATTGCTATTGACAGTTTACTGCATCGCTTCAAACATGCGAATTCTGGTTTCGATGTTTTAAAAGTGGAGATTTTGGCACGGGAGACAAAGGAAGCCCTGGTGGCCAAATGAAAAAGTTCGAAGCTGAAGAATTGGAGATGGTACTCCATAAGGACTGGTGCCAATAGCAAGAGGAACTTGCAATAACATTGGAAGTTACTCCAGTTAGGGTTCATTCTAAAGGGAAGAAAATTTGGTGGCATACGACTTGAAGCTGAGAGACGTCGAAAGGTGATTATGCATGTCTGAAATGCTACTTCAGCGCTTCGTCTTTGCATTGAATTATTATTGGCGACGAAAAAGTGAATTCAATCCGACAACCCGAAGCGCAAGAAGTTATATGTGAAGCTCGGCCAACCGGGATGGCCAACGCCGAAACATAATATTAATGGCGCCACGGTAATTATGATCTGTATTTGGTGGGTTCGGAAGGTTGTCATCTATTATGAGATTTTAAAACCTGGTGAAACTATTACGGCAGAGCTGTATATTAAAACAATTGATTCGATTGAAGAGAGCAATGGCCGAAAAACGACCAGAATATGCGACCGGGCACGAGACCGTAACGAGCGGCCTCAGATGTGATTCAGGACAATTGTGAATCCCTCATTTTCAAGTTATACACAAATATAAAATTTAGATTATTCCTAATTTTAGATTTTGGATAAAAAAAAAACAAAAGCGTTAAAAGAGTATCTAGTTGCTCATCCCTAAGACTAGAACGAAGGTTACTACAGAAATATCCCGAAGTTAGGAAGCAACGCTTCTATGCCGCACTAGTTGTAGGTAGATAGAGTACTTAAAAGATCACAAGCCTCTGAAATGGAACACCCACGGATCCCCCCTTTAACAAATGTACGAACAATTTGTTAGTGCTTGAACTGCAAAAGAGTTTACAGAATTTGTATAACAGCCTCGATCTCGAAAATCTCGGTTAAGTTATCCGAGATTGTGTGATCCCGGGAACGGGATTGGAATCTCTATTATGTATATATTGTATGTTTACATATTTAGAGCAACTTCTTACCACTATACACACACACGCACACGCACACACACACACATACATACATAGGTACATACAATAGGTAAATAAGATTTGCCGTCAAAAAAGAAATAGAATTCTTGATGAGAGGAAGCTCTTTTTTTTCCTTTTGAAATAAAACAGAAAAATGCTTTATATGATTTTTTTTTCCTGTGAATGAAAGCTACTTTCTGCAACCGGTTGTCGTTTTTCCCAAAAATTTTTATTTTAATATGCATGCTTGGCAAATAATTTCCTGTCAGCTTTTGGACATAATGCCAAGCTGTAGTAGTAGTATAGGGTGTCCCAATAAGAGAGCACGATTTAAATTTTGTGCCATTTTTGTTCTGTGCAAATGGCAGCTCTGAAATTGAACGATTATTCTGATTATTAAAAATGGATCGCTACACAAAGGAACACAGCGTTATCAGTGACTGAAATACAGTGACTGTGAACATGATAACGGAGTTCTTGCGGCCTCAACTGTGCAGTATGACAAGTGGCTTCAGTAGGACAACGACATGCAAAGAATCGTTTTATTGGAGCAACGATTTCCCGACCGAATCAACTCCCAATCTTGGCTACCAAGATTGGGCGATTCAACCCCGTGTTAATTTTTTAATGGAGCAACGATTTCCAGACCGAATCATCTCCCGATCTTGGCTACCAAGATTATGCGATTTAACCCTGTGTTAATTTTTTTCTGTGATGTTGTTGTTCGTTCGTTGAGCTGCTAGTCAGACTGTCGGAGGTCGAAGGTTCACATTTCGTCACACGTAAAATCAAAAAGTAAAAGAAAACAATTTTTCTAAACAGCACCACCTATTGGCAGGCATTGGCAAACCTACAAGAGTATAAATTGCCTATGAAAAGCTTTTTAGTTCATAGGTCCGCCCCCCCGCCCCCCCCTTCCATTCACTCACACAGGCCCTCCATGTGCTGTTGTGCCATTAAAGGAAAATAAAGAAGAAGATATCTTTCTTTGGCGTTCTGTGAAATCCCAGGCCTATGCGAATAAACCACAGAAAATTCATGAGTTCAAGGCCGAGATAGAGCCGCAAGCTTTCTCAAAATGTCATTGAAAACTTCATTCAAAGAGCAAGGGTCCGTGATGTAAGCCATTCGGGGGACATTTATCGAATATAGTATCGGAACATGGCTACTTTCAAAAGCAATAAAAATATCACGTATTATTTTAAAATTAAATCGTGCACTCATATTGGGAGACCCTTTAGTAGTTCTCCGCTAGAAGCTCGTATTTGTGTTGTCTTCTTGCCAGAGTTTGGAAGCACAAATATTTGCATTACCATACTCGAATGATGTAAACCGCTTTGGAGCTTAAATTTCTTTCAGAATGTGTGCATTACATGAACTTAAGTCGATTAACAACATAACTACTCGTATTCAGCTCAGTTTGCTTGAGTTACTTAGTTGTTGCGTTCATAATTCCATTGATTAGAACAATGGAATTACAACGAGGTTCAATCGGAAGTAAACGATTCTCAAATAACAATTTCCATAGTTATTGACTTTAATGATTTAATTTTAAGATCGTTATCCTGTTGAAAACGCCATTTTAGCGGCATATTTTCCTCAGCCCATGGTAGCATATAGTAGTTTGTTAAATTACTAGGTAACTGTCCTCTGGAATTACAACGAGGTCCAATCGGAAGTAAACGATTCTTAAATGACAATTTCCATAGTGATTTAATTTTAGGATCGTTATCCTATTGAAAACGCCATTTTGGTGGCATATTTTCCTCAGCCCATGGTAGCATCATTTGTTCTACGTAACTCTCCTCTCGCATAATTCCTTCAATACGAAAAATTGGTCCCACTCCATACCAGGAAAAGCAACCCCATAGCATCAGGCTGCCACCTCCATGCTTTGCACTAGGTTTACATAGTATACCTCGGATTGTAAGCCTGGCCTAGGGGACGCCGAACAAAGCTTTTGCCATCCATTGCGAACAAATTTATCTTCGTCTCATCGGTCCAAAGTACATTTCGCTACAGAACTTTTGCTCTGAACGGATTATTTGGTATTTGATGCCGCTTGGCCTATGTAATTCGAACTTTTCTGGGCACCCTAGCGCGGAGAGTGTTCTCTGGTAGAACGCGGCGAATTGTTCTGGCACTGACTTGAAGTCTTGTGGTGTCCTTAAGCTCGCGTGACGATAAAAATGGGTTCTTTTTGGCATTAATCAGCAACATATTTCTATCAGAAGGAATCAATTTGCGGGGACGTCCTCGGGTTTCTACCGTTTTTGTTGTATGAAGCGCTGTTAAAACCTTCTGTCGTAGAGGACTTGACGATTTTTGCGATTTCTCTCATAGCATTCCCGTTTTGGCGAAGAGATTTGATCACATTTAGTGCAGGTTGCGTTAGATGCTTTCCTCGACCCATTACGTAGAATACTTGATCTAGTGTTGTAAAACAGCCATATGAATCGAATACACTATATGCTACCTTTTATGTAATTATGCAGAACCAACTGCGGTGTTTCTATTATTTTGGCCATGGCTGTATAAAGTACAACAAACTTTCTAAATTGCTCAAATTGACATTGTGAACTGGTTTGTTTGTATTGGTTTCGTGTGTAGCAAATGACTGGGGCTAACTTTTTAATGCCCTGTTTCATTCGAGTTTTTGATGGGATTTGTTTTAAAATGTTTTTGCATTTTCTTTAATCACCATAAGTATTAATACGTATTGATTGAACAAATTGAAAAGTTTGAACATTTTCCCGCTGCTGTAGTGAATCCTTTATTCCATGCATTTTCCATTGAAAATTAAGTAAATCATCAAGAAAAGACAAAAACTTTCTTTGTTTTGGGAAAACTTTTTCAATTTTTATTGGAGTTAATTGTGTATTTAAAATTTATGATAGTGAGTCCGGCATAAAGAAAATTGAGTTTCCAAAAGCTTCAACTTTGAGGCGCATTGATGTGAAATGAAGGAATTAGCAGTCTGCCTAAAAGTATGCTATACCCCGCACACGCTAAAAATCATGAATCGAAAACTTTTACGACAAATGCTTTTGTTTGCCAAAAAAAAAAAATTTTGTCACGGGCCACACAAACCAGCGCTGGACGTAAAACAAAAACACCTTCTCCCTTCCTCTTAATACATGCTCTCATCTTTCATGCTAACAAAAAATTCAATTTTAGAATTTTGCAAATTATGTACCATAATTTTACTAATCTCACTTCGTCTTTACGTTTCTATTGTCTCTTTCAGCTCGTCGCTCACCATCGCCATACTACAGCCCTCCAACCCGCGTACAGCGCGCCGGCAGTGAACCATACGTGCCACCGCCATCCTACTGGAGCAGGGGCGGCAGCAGCGTGCCACGTCGCGCCCCGTCCGTTTTCGATCGCGCTACCAGCCTTGCCCCATTCTCAAGGCCCCTGTTCCGTGCTAGCTCCCTGGAACCATTGGACGAACTCTTTGCCAGTAAGTTAGATAAGTCAAGCGATAGGCCAACGGTTTTTGAGCGTGCCGGCTCACCAAGCCCCACTCCGGTTAAGGCTGGCCGCTGGGGACCACGTCCCACTGAAGTCGCCTATGATGCTGATGGTAAAAATATTTGCATTTCGCATTTCGCCTATTCACAAATGCAGAAAAAAGTAAAAAAGTATACATCAGTTACTTAATTTGGCATATTAATTACGTAGAATTCATTATTATTCGTTGTTGTTGTAATACTTAATTTGGTGTTTTCATGCTGAAGCTCTCTGATTTCGTCTAAATTGTTTCTAAAAATTAAATCGAGAAAGTATTGTGCTGCTGAAGCAATGAAAGCAAAGGAAGGAAGCGCGTAAAGGGGAAGCCCCATGAAAAAATGAAGAATTCCGTACTTTATTTACGATGTTTAACGCCAGAAGCATCAACGCAATTTCTTAAGTCTTCTCCTTCCTTCCTTCCTTCCATCCTTCCTGCCTCCCTCGATGGCGCCCTCCATCTCCTCGCGCCAACGCGTTGTTTTAATTACATAAGTATTCGCGAACACGTCATTTCCGACGGCATACGGGCAGAGATGTGATAATTTTTATTTAAACATATTTTCATTTTGCTGTTTTCTTTTATTTTTTTTTTGGTCTCTGCTTATGTTTCGATGTGCTTTGATTTTTATTTATGGTATTTGAATGCGTGGTCGTGGGTGTGGGTGTGGGTGTGGGATTGGGTTTCGGTGTGTGCGTTTGCGTGTGCTTGTGAATGTGGAGGAATACTGCTGTAGCATTAACATTGGCCTAAAGTAAATAATTAATAAACGTTTATAGACTGCTTTGAAGGAAATTGAAAGCATTAAGCACATTTCTCCACGCACACACGCAAGCATGCAAAGCAAAGTAAAGCAAAGCAAAGCAAAACAAAGCAAGAAAACATCCACCCACACATGTTTACAATGGCATTTCAAATTCAAAATTATTACCTATTTAGCTCATAGAAATAGGCACTAGTTAGTTATGTGTCGCCCGCTCGCCACCAACGCTCGCCGCCTCCACCGCCTGGAACACGCTCTCAAATCAATATTGATATTTTTCCTCTGAAATCCAACTTACGTGCATGGAAAATATCAAATATTTTTTAAAGCGTTGTTTTTCTTCTTTTTTTTTGTGTTTCTTTTCTTTATTTCAATTTGTATTTCCAGTTTAAAAAAACACAATTCTCTCTTTCTACTCTTCTTGCTTCATTCGACCGAACAATAACAAACACAAACGCAAACACAAAACAAAACTTGACACAATTTTACACAATTACTCACTCACACACACACATACACACACACGCACAACAAACTGACACGCCCACACGCACACACACACACACACACACACACACGCACACTCTTTACTCACATACATATCTGAATACCGGAAACAACATTTACACCATATCGAAAAACACAAAAAGGACTCCCAATCTTCCATCCAAGAAATCGCATCAGGGACATGTTCAGCCCGAACCCAAATACCCCAATTTCGGCTTTCGTCCGTGATCCCTTCTGGTGGGACGTAGATGATTTGAGGCCGTACCGCGCCTTCTCAGTGCCACGTGCATCAAGCCCAATTGCGAGAGATTCGTTCTTGTCGCCGGTGAAGAATCGTTATTTATGGTCAAGGCATCCAGCTAGACCATTGACACGTAAGTGAATAGTTTTACTAAATATTGAAGTTCTTTTTACGTATATATTTTAAATTTGAGATTAGATTCCTTTTACCAACCACACACAATTTAATTTACTCTTTAAAATTGTTAATTCGCCTACCAAATTTACACACACACAGCATCATTTTCTTTAAAGTCTCCATACATTGTGCAACTTGTGGTATGGGCCCCATTTTAGTTTGGCCCAAAATACTGGGTATGGGTATGTTGTGAACAGAAGCGTGGCTGACGACTGGGAGCAAATTTTACACTGCATGGAGAACTTTAGGGAATAGATTTTAAGATCATTCAACATATCATTCAAAGAAATTGTTTTAGTCAAAATTATACATACATATACAGGGTGCATCATCTGGAGTTTTGGTTTAGAAATGTTTAATATCTTTTTATTTGGGTACGTCCATCACAATCGATTAATGGCATTGCCGCCTTTATTGCTGATACAAAGTTAGGACATTTCTTTAATTACTTAACTGGCACTACAACCGATGATCGGTCTTGGCCGCCTCGATAAAGCTTCGCCAGTCACCTCTGCTATGCACGTGCTGGCGCCAGTTAATAAGGCCAAGTGCAGTCAGGTCGTCCTGTACCTGGTCTTAGCAACGGAGATTAGGACGTCCCCTTCTGCGTGTTCCTCCACCGTGGTTCGAATAAAACACCCTTCTAGCCGGAGCGCTTTCTTCCATTCGCTCAACATGACCCAGCCAGCGAAGCCGCTGGATTTTTATACGCTTGACTATGTCAGTGTCGGCGTACAGCTCATACAGCTCATCGTTCCATCTTATACGATACACGTCGTCCACGCATACTGGGCCGTAGATCTTACGGAATATCTTACTCTCGAACAATGTCCACGTCTCTGCGCCATACATTAGGACGGGAAGGATGAGAGACTTATAGAGCGTTATTTTCGTCGGTCGAGAGAGGGCTCTACTTGCCTACTGAGCCCGTATTGGTTCTCTCCTGTTGGCAAGAGTTAATCTCCGCTTGATCTCAAGGCTGACATTATTTTTGGTATTAATACTCAATTCTAGGTAAACGGAATAATTGACAACTTCAAAAGTATAATTGCCAACAGTGACATTGGGTCCAAGAGTCTTTGTTTCATGACACAAGTTATTTCGTTTGGTCCTCGTTCACCACTAGAACCACTCGACGAGACTCCCTTTCCAGGTTGGAGAATGCTGCGCTGACTGCACTGACTGCTCGAGCGTTTTTGCCAATGATGTCAATATCATCAGCGTATGCTACCGGCATGACACTCTTGTAGAAGATAGTGCCAGAGATGTCGATGTTCGCAGCTCGAATTATTTTCTCCAGCATAAGGTTAAAGAAGTCGCACGATAGGGAGTCACCTTGTCTGAAACCTCTTTTGGTATCAAATGGTGCGGAGAGGTCTGTCCCAATTTTCACTGCGCTGGTGGTGTTGGTTAGTGTCGTTTTGCAAAGACGAATGAACTTTGCAGGGATACCAAAATCAGACATTGCGGCGTACAAGTGATCCCTAATCGTGCTGTCGAAGGCGGCTTTATAATCGACGAATAGATGATAGATCTCTTTTTCTCTTTTTCTCGGGTCTTTTCCAGGATTTGGCGTAGTGAGAATATCTGGTAGATGGCGGATTTACCAGGCCTGAAGCTACACTGACAAGGTCCAATCAGTTTGTTGACCATGGGATTCAGTCTTTCGTACAATACGCTCGATAGAACCTTATATGCGATATTAAGAAGGCTTATCCCACGGTAGTTGGCGTAGATCGTGGAATCACCTTTCTTATGGATTGGGCAGTGTACGCTGAGGTTCCAATCACTTGGCATGTTTTCATCCAACCATATTCTGCATATAAGCTCATGCGCATGCGTTTTGTTAGCTCTTCTCCTCCAGTCTTAAAGAAACCAGCAGACAGGCCAGCTGCACCTGCAGCCTTACTGTTTTTCAGTTGAGAATTGTCACAGTTACTAAACATTTCTATATCGAAACTCCAGATGTCGCACCACGCACTAAGTAGTTGCCCTTTATCGCGCGCAAGTTGCGAATCACATATTATTTACACATATGTAGAGATTAGTTAATATTTAAAAGGAAACTGCATACCCTCATTTAACCATACGAAACAATTATTCTTTACACAGCACAATTAGTGTAAGTTATGCGCTACGCTACAGTGACACAACCAAAAAGTCATCCACCAACCCCAGGGCCGCCAGGGTACCACGAAAAACAAACCAAACAAAAAAAAACAAAACAACAAAACAAAACAAAACCAAGCAAACACTATTTTTGTCGCATTCAATTCTCTTCAAAATTGTTTAAATTCTGCACTTAATTTTTTACATATTTTTCAAACACGCGACAGCTGAAGGAGATTATTTTTAGCGAGCAAATAAAAAGAAACTGTCAAAGTTATATTAAAAAAAAAACGAAAAAAAAACAATAATTTCATATTAATCTACATAATCTTCTACTGTCTCTCGATTCGATTGTATGCGTAACCACCACAATCTCAACGAGCAAAACAAAAAACAAAAGAACCGAGTACTTGGTTACTTGCCAATATCTATGGTAGCTACTTGTGTCTATGTAGTTTTGTTTATGTCAAAACAACAAAGAACATATTCACGACAAAAGAATCCAATAAACAAACAAACAAACAAAAAAAAAACAAAAAATTGGTAAGAGCAAAAATTCAAATAATTACATTTGTAAATAATTCGTTGCATGCTTTCACGCACGTATTTACTGGGAAACAACCACTCAAGTACTTCACTCCAGTACCCCGTAGTAAATATAATACGATAGAAAAGAAGAAGTAGTTGATTTGGTAGTTATGTAGTAGTGAATAACTAGTAGTAAAAGTAGTATGTATGTACGAGTATGTAGTATGTATAAGTATATGTAATGTAGCAGTTGGAATGGTACACAAGTGCACGTTTCTGTATCTGTATGCGTAACAACAGGGTGCGCCATCTTTTATGTCGGTATGTGAATATTGGAACTCTTAAAAAAACAAAAAAACAAAAATCAATGTCCATAAATGAGTTATTTGTATTTAACTTGGTCATTTTCAATTTATTTGGACTAGTTTTTGAATACAACTTCAATCAAGTGGCCGCCGTTATTGACCAAAGCAAAATGAGCCCTTGTCGCCACATCTCGGTAACTTCTCGGGCAGGGAGTAACAATGATTTCGGCACGAATGTTTACCTTGAACTCGTCAATGGTCTGAGACTTGCTGCCGTACACTTTGCTTTTCAAATAACCCCACAAAAAGAAGTTCGGAGGGGTGAAATCTGGAGATCTGGGTAGCCAGTTAATGTCTCCATTTTTTGACACCACACGTTCCGCGTATTTTCGTTGCAGGAACTGCATTGTTTGATTTGCAGTAACCAGTAACCGTCCAGACCTTTTTCACACGTTTGTTGGCAGACATAATGAGCCAATATCCACCGGCATCGATTCCCATCGAGTGTATCGCTTTCTCTGAAGAAAAATGGCCCAATAATGGTTTTGGCTCATAAGCCAGCCCAAGATCAGGCAATAGTGTTTCATGGATCTCGTGTGGATTCTCCGTTCCCCAAATGCGGCCATTTTGTTAACGGCGCCAGAAAGTGTAAATTGGGCGTCGTCGGTCATCAAAATTTCCTTCCATAAATCAGATTCAGTTTCAACTATTCGAGCGACTGTTTGACCGTAAGTATTTCAAGTGAAGTGGACGGTCTGTCTTTGAGTCAATTGCACTTTCTACGGAAACAAATGCAAATCATCCTTCAAAATGCGCCGCAAGGTGGTTCCACTGACTGCAAAATGTTGAGCGCGGTAACGATACAAAACATGTGCGTTGGTCGGCAACACTCTCTCTTACCGCTTCAACCAGTCCCTTGGAATATCTTGGGTGTTGATGAATGGCTTGTAGACGATCTTTCGCTATCCCGTGCTCAACAAAATTCGACACCAAACGGCGACTAGTGTTGCCAGACGGAGTGGTGCTCGTTGGCCACGATATTTTCGACGATATGCACGTTGACTTAACACAACTGATCGACTATTTTCAATGTACAGCGTCGTCACTAGTTCGGCGCGTTGTTTCATGATTAAAATTGTACTGAATTGACGTTTCAAAAACATGTTTACTCAATCGGTCAATCGGTTGATAAATGTTAAAATTATTCATTGTTTACATACCAACATGAAAGATGGCGCACCCTGTACTAAATATGATACTTGTACTTGTACTTTATAGAGTTACAAAGTCTGGGAGAGCTGTTAAAGAATGCATTTCTCTGATATCGAAAGATGAAATGGTAATTAAACTTTTCGAGTTACTGTTCCAGAAGAATCAGTTCAGTGGTGAAAAATTGTGTGCTTCCGAAAACTACCGAACACACTGAATTCACACTCAAATGCATTCTCTGACACTTTCACTGGTTATCAATCGATTTTGATTCTCTTATTCCTTTTTATAGTATTCCACTTTAATAATATTTCGCATTCAACTTTTTACAGCTCACCGCACTATTTTGTAAATTCGACACTAAGAACGAGTAAAAAAGCAACGAAACCCTGCAAAATATCTAATAACGAAATTAAACTAACTGTACAACGAGTGTCTCTAACGATTTTCACAAATGCAGAACCGGTAAACACAACAACAACAACAACAGCAACAACAGCCACGCTGACTCATTCAAATTTAGCTGAAAATATCCCTCAAACGAAGATTTTTTTTTAAAACTTAGCAAAAAAAAGTATAAACAAAAAAATAATTTATAGATGAATTACACAAACCAAAGAAAACTCAATGGAAAATTAACAACAAAACGACAATGTCGTTTACAACTACATATATATAAAAAAAAAAATAAATAAATAAACACAAAAAGACCTGAGTGCAACTTCACTTCCCGCAACATGCAACAAACATACAACAACACGAACAACATTTGTAATGTAAGCGTCGTCTTCTGGAAAAACGATATCCGGAAATCGAATTGATGTTAAAATATTTTTATTTTTTTTATTTTAAGTACTGTTTTTGTGAAAAAAGAAAAGCATATTGTAAAAAAACAATGATTTACATTTATAGATTTTAATAAAAATATTACTAATTATGTGTATCGCGCAATGTATACGTATA
Source organism: Palloptera scutellata (assembly GCA_958295655.1). Lineage (NCBI taxonomy): Eukaryota > Metazoa > Arthropoda > Insecta > Diptera > Pallopteridae > Palloptera > Palloptera scutellata. Next base: position 69,265,539 of record OY282450.1, read on the forward strand.
ATTAAATAATTTACTTTAGAAATTGTTCCTTTTTTGTATATAAATTAACTAAGAATTGCATAATTGCAAAGGATGTGTAACTAACTTTTAAGAACGACCAACCCCAACCCCAACAACAACAACAACAACCACAACAACAATGATGTCACCAAAATTGTATTTTAAATTATTATTGAAGGTTTTTTGTTTTTAAATATTATTGATTTTGTTAATAATTAAACACTTTTAATATCTATTTATTTTTCTATTTCTCTTTTTCTAATTGTAATGAAATTGTTGTCTGACAAAACAAAAAAAAAAAAAAAAAAAAAAAAAATTATTAAAAAAAAATAAAATACAAAATAAAAACAATACTGAAGAAAGAATTTTTGTAAAATACAACAACAATGATATTGACTGTAATATTGTTCGAAAATAAGAAAGAAATTTTCCATAGTAAAGAAAAAAAAAAAAAAAACAAAAACAAAGTATTGTATTAGGAAGGAACGAAGTAAAAGAACCAGTATAAGCAAAAAGACCATGTAAAAGGAGCTGGAAATTTTAATTTAACATAAATATATGTACAATTATTTTTGTATTTCTTTCGAACAACCAACAAGGAAAACGTTTTTTATTTCTCGTGTTAATTCTGGATAAGATAAGAGTGCATGACCCAAAAGCTCGGCCTAGGCCCACCATAGGCTTTTGTACCTTCTTTTTAAAAGAAGAAGAAGGAGAAGATTTAATTTATAAATAAAAGACTGTCATTTCTGATGGTGGTAAAGGGTATTCCAATAAAAGTGCATGAGCGAAAAGCTCGACCTAGGCCCACCATAGGCTGTTGTGCCATTAAAAGAAGAAGAAGAGGAAGAAGAAGATTTAATTTGTAAATAAAACGTCATCTCTGATGGTGATAAAGGGTGTTCAAATAAGAGTGCATGAGCGAAAAGCTCGACTTAGGCCCACCATGGGTTTTTGTATCATTAAAAGAAGAAGAAGGAGAAGATTTAATTTATAAATAAAATATCATCTCTGATGGTGGTAAAGGGAAAAGCTCAGCCTAGGCCCTCCATAGGCTGTTTGACCATTAAAAGAATAAGAAGAGGAAAAAGAAGATTTTATTTTTAAATAAAAAGTCATCTCTGATGGTGGTAAAAGGTTTAGCAAATAAGAGTGCATGAGTGAAAAGCTCGGCCTAGGCCCGCCATAGGCTGTTGTACCATTAAAAGTAGAAGAATTGGAAGAAGAAGATTTAATTTGTAAATAAAACGTCATCTCTGATGGTGGTAAAGGGTGTTCAAATAAGAGTGCATGAGCGAAAAGCTCGACCTAGGCCCACCAAGGGTTTTTGTAACATTAAAAGAAGAAGAAGATCTAATTTATAAATAAAATGTTATCTCTGTTGGTGGTAAAGGGTTTTCAAATAAGAGTGCATGAGCGAAAAGCTCGACCTAGGTCCACCATGGGTTTTTGTATCATTAAAAGAAGAAGAGGAAGAAGAAGATTTAATTTATAAATAAAACGTCATCTCTGATGGTGATAAAGGGTGTTCAAATAAGAGTGCATGAGTGAAAAGCTCGGCCTAGGCCCGCCATAGGCTGTTGTGCCATTAAAAGTAGAAGAATTGGAAGAAGAAGATTTAATTTGTAAATAAAACGTCATCTCTGTTGGCGGTAAAGGGTGTTCAAATAAGAGTGCATTAGCGAAAAGCTCGACCTAGGCCCACCATGGGTTTTTGTAACATTAAAAGAAGAAGAAGGAGAAGATTTAATTTATAAATAAAATGTCATCGCTGATGGTGGTAAAGGGTATTCTAATAAAAGTGCATAAACTCCGTTAGTGCATGAGCGCAAAGCTCGGCCTAGGCCCGCCATAGGCTGTTGTGCCATTAAAAGAAGAAGAGGAGGAAGAAGATTTAATTTATAAATAAAATGTCATCTCTGGTGGTAAAGGGAAAAGCTCAGCCTAGGCCCTCCATAGGCTGTTGTGCCATTAAAAGCAGAAAAATAAGAAGAAGGAGATTTGATTTATAAATAGAAACTATATTTTTTGAGCGAATGAATGGTGATATTTTTTAAGCATTGTAAAATAGACACGTTCCGATTACGTATGGAATAAACTATTCGGTAAATGGCCCCCGAATGGCTCAGATAATAGACCCTTCCTCTTTGAATGTAATTTTCGATGGCATTTTGAACTCATGAATTGTTTGTGGTTTATTTGCATAGATCTGGGATATCACAGAAACCCAAATTCGCAAGGCGTTAAATCGCACGATCTTGGTGACCAGTTGCTATCCGCAACTATATTCGGGAGATGATTCGGTCTGGCAATCATTGTAACGATAAATCGATTATTTCATGCGCTGTGTGGTAGGTGGTGTCGTCCTGCCGAAACCACATGTCGTCCAGATCCATACCGTCCAGTTGATAAACTCCGTTATCAGGGTTGTGTTCACAATATGAAGGCGCTCTATATTTAATAAGCGAAACAATCGTAGACATCAGCTGTTAAATTTAGTAGCTGCCACTTGCACAGAAAAAAAAAATTACGCAAAATTTAAATCGTTCACTCATTTTGTGACACCCTATATTTATATATACATACTTACTTACTTTACTTTTAATGCCACAACAGCCCACGGAGGGCCTAGGCCGAGCTTTTTCACATCCACTCATGTTGAGCGTGTTATATTTGTACATGAATGGAAGGGACCTACAGTTTAATGCCGAATCCGAACGGCGAAGTGAAAAGCTTTTCATAGCAATTTTTACTATTGTAGGTTTGCCATTGCCTGCCAAGAGGTGGTGCCGGGTAGACAAATTATCTTTTCTACTTTTTGATTTTGCCTGTGCCGAGATTCGAACCCCGGACACTTGACCGGACACATTACCACTACGCCACAGCGACCACAGCGATGACATTAAGTTGGAAAAATGCTATCGGTGACATGACCACGTCCTGAGTTGATGCTCGTTTTATGGCATTTTGGCTCCAAATTGGTGATTTGTTCGTTTGTATCACTCCATTATTTGTTGCAAAACTTATTCTCTGTTCCAGCCAGCCTAATGGCCCTTTTATTTATATATTTCCATTCTTTCTTCTTCTGTTCTACTCTCTACGCTTTCCATCTTTTTTCTTTTTCGTTTCATTCTTTTGAATAACTTGAACCGTTTGGTTGTGCTTTTCCATACTTTGTCATTTTTCCATTTTCATTTGCAATAATTCAATAATTAAATTTTGTTAATTTTAAATACGATTTTCCTACATTAAAATTTTGTATTTTATACCCTCCCTTTCCCTCATTTAAATAACTTACCCCGGAGTTAACCGTCTTTATCTGTCAATAACATAATTGTCAAAGCACAATGAATCCATTTGATATTGATTTCGTTTATCCCACCCTGTATAAAGATTGCTAGAATGGCCTTTCCATCTACTATTCTTTTGTATGTAGATCGAATCATCATACCTCAGCAATTGACTAAACTTTGTATGTACCTAGGTTGTGATTGACAATGTTAAGTCTAATCCTTGCGTAACTACCACATTTTTAGCGTAACCGAAACCTTTCAATTACAGACAACATCAAATTTCCATTCCATCATATGAAGCGCTTAGGAAAAGACGATCTTAGTTAACTCATTAACTTCTTCTTTTCAAGACCACGAAACTATTATATGTAGTAAAAAAAATTGTTCCTTTTTTTATATGCAATAGGGCTGTCTCGGAAGCTCTTACCAGGACCATGATTTTTGTAGTTTAATGAAGATGCATATGTATAGGGTGCTCCATCTTTTATGTCGGTATGTAAACATTGAATAATTTGAACATTTGTCAACCGATTGACTTGAGTAAATATGTTTTTGAAACGTCTATTCAGTACAATTTCGTTTCAATGAACTTCATCCACCCCAGATCCATGAAACACCATTGCCTGATCAAAAAGTGACTGCTTGGGCCGGCAGTCACCATCATTGTGCCATTTTTCGTCAGAGAACAGGCGAAACAGTCGGTGGGAATCGCTGCCGGTTGATGTTGGCTCATTATGTCTGCCAACAAATGTGTGAAGAGGTCTGAACCGAAACTGATTTCAAGAAGACGGTGCACCATGTTACACTGCAAATCGAACAAAGCAGTTTCTGCAACGAAAATTCCCTGGATGTATGGTATAAAAAAATGGCGACATTAACTCCAGATTTGTCCCTTCCGGACTTGTTTTTGTAGGGTTATTTGAAAAGCAAAGGGGTCGTTGTGGTGCAGTGGTAGTGCGTTGGACTGCTACGCAGAGTGTCCGGGGTTCGAATCTCGGCACAGGCGAAATCAAAAAGTACAAAAAATAACTTTTATACACGGCACCACCTCTTGGCGTGCAATGGCAAACCTACAAGAGTAAAAAATTTCCTATGAAAAGCTTTTCACTTCGCCTTTCGGATTCGGCATTAAACTGTAGGTCCCTTCCATTCATGTACAAATATAACACGCACAACATGAGTGGAAGCGAAAAGCTCGGCCTAGGTCCTCCATGGGCTGTTGTGCCATTAAAAGTAAGTAAGTAAGTAAGTATTTGAAAAGCAAAGGCTACGCCAATGGTCTTGACCATTGACGAGCTCGGTGCAAACAATCGTGCGAGATGCTCGAAAAATTGATGGAAAACGCAGCAAAAAGGGCACATTGTGCTTTCGTGAATAACGGCGGCCACTTGATTGATGTTGTATTCAAAAACTAGTCCAAAAAAATTATAAAAAACCAAATTAAATAAAAATACCTCATATATGGAAATCGGTCGTTGTTTTTTTTAAATTATTAAAAATTCACATACCGACATAAAAGATGGCGCACTCGCCGCCATACACATAAATGATGGGCAGCAGATATGCATCCACTATGCGCCCTCTATCAATCGATAGAGGAGCCTTCTCCCTCTAGCGATTGATAGAGGACGATGATTCGCGTGTGATTCATAGTCGATTGATAGAGGGCGCTGCCCATCAGTTTTAAATTTTAACATTTCAAATAAAAATCGTTAGACATATCTAGAGCGGAAAGAATGAGCGAGTATAGACTGAAAAAAAACAAAGGCGAGGCACAAACAAACGGCGATTGTGTTACGATAATATCTCCAACCAAAACTGCAGCTAAGACACAGCGAGAATGTAGACTGCGTCAGAAGATTTAAGCCCCAAAAAATTCAAATTATTCTATCGTTAAAAAAGCCCTAAAACCAGCACCGAGAGACTGCGAAAGTATAGACTTCGCAAGCCACTTGAGGCACAACAGAATTCGAATTCCATTGAAAAGCAGCTCGCAAACTAAAACTAAAGCGGAGAGACAGCATGAATGACAAATGAGTTCATTAGAGCCAATAATTACATCAACACTCATCTCGTTGAGTCCCGATGAAGGTCCTCCGATTATATAGCACCAGGCAGTGGCGAAATTCCCAGCTTCTTAACGATAGAGAAGGGCAGAAGATTTACTTAAGACTTTGCCTAAAGATCTTTCTTCCGTGGAAAGAAAACAACTCGCATCAGCACAACTAAACTTCAAAACTTAGTCGAGATTTGCCAAGTTTCTAGTCAACGTATCATAACATTCCCGAGTTCTCAGAACGGCAAGTGACAAATTTTCCACCTGTTGAGATCATAAATTATACATGAATATTTTGATGATGATGATGGTAAGATTATAATTATAATGATGTAGCAAACAAAATTCGCATGCTTTAAGTATGAATATTTTGATGGAGATGTTGATTTTGCAGAGGGCGTTGCATGCATTGGAAATGCAAACGATCAAAATGAAGTTAATCCAGATGAAGCACACCTGGGATCAGAGAATCAGCAAACAGAACTTTGCAAGGCATAAATATCGTTTGCATAAATCAGCACACAAACAATTTCAAAACATGTTCGGTAAAAATTCGTTCGGGCACGCCTGTAATGTCTGCGTTAGACTCTGGTTTTTACAAGATAACTAAACCTAACCTGAAAACCCAAAACGCAAACGTTCTGAAGAAGTGAACTTCTATCGGGTGTCCCACTGATGTACAACATTTTTACCATTTTTGTTCTGATTAAGGAACTATGAGCTACTCCATATAACGAAGTACGTCAGTGTTTCGACAGACCATCAAAAAGTACGTTCTGGCAACACTGGTCGCCACCCACTTGTACATACAATATATTGGGGGGTGCTCATCTAAACTCGAAACTACCTCGGAAACCTCGAAAATCTCGAAAATTTACGCGCGCGTAGACTATCAGTCAAAATTTTTATGGGCAAGTGTTTACACAGTTTTCGAGCCCATTTGGTAGCGAAAAGCTAACTCGAAAATATACGCGTGAGTAAGCGTTGGCTTTGGCTCAAATCAGTACATATTTACTATGTAAAATACCCCGAAGTAGACTCAAATTTTATTTAGTTATCGATTTTAATTAAGATTTTTAAGAAAATAATGCGTTTCAAATGAGAGGTGCTTTTATTTCTTTTGGACGCGTCAATTTTGCGTGCTTTTGTTAAAAGTTCTATTTTTTGAAGAATGAATTACAACAAAACAGCGGAAAAAGTATATTAAAGTAAATATAGCAATACAACAACAATAAAAAAAATAACAAGAAATACACCAAAAAAAGTGTTAAGTTCCCGAAAAATCGCGTATAAGATTCCAAAACTTATTACGCCCAAAGCTGGAAGAATGTTGACTAAGAAGTAGCTTGATCTTGGAACGGAGTAATGTTGGAAAGGAGCTGCATAACGGAAGCCGGTCACAAAAATGGTTGAATTGATTAATTCCTCAAGAATGTCTATCTCTTCTTCCAACTGATTTCCTCCTGACGGAATGAGAAAAGTTAACTTTCGAAATCTTGAATATACACACAATTGGTTACCATTACTTACTTTACTTACTTTACTTTACTTTTAATGGCACAACAGCCCATGGAGGGCCTAGGCCGAGCTTTTCGCATCCACTCATGTTGTGCGTGTTATATTTGTACATGAATGGAAGGAACCTACAGTTTAATGCAGAATCCGAATGGCGAAGTGAAAAGCTTTTCATAGCAATTTTTACTCTTGTAGGTTTGCCATTGCCAGCCAAGAGGTGGTACCGTGTAGAAAAATTATTTGTACTACTTTTTGATTTTGCCTGTGCCGAGATTCGAACCCCGGACACTCTGCGCAACAGTCCAACGCACTACCACTACGCCACAGCGACCACAATCACCATTACTTGTTCCAAATAATTCCAGCATTAGCAAATTATTTACTGCTGTATCTTCGAGGTATTTTAACAATGTGGCATTTTCGATTTTTTTTAGTTTTGTGCTTGTTTTCAGTTAATTTGTTTAGTTTTCATTTGTTTACTTTTGACACTGCAAGGTTGTTAATATGTGAACCCTGACTGCAGAAGTCTGAAATGCCACCCTAACCGCGACAGCTAGGCTATCTCGATATTTACGCTATTTTCACTTTAGCGCTCATCTAAAGTTTACGCGTTGTGTAAGTTTCCGAGATTTCGACTTTAGATGAGCACCCTTATTACTTATATAAAAATTTGATTTAGAGCAAAAATCGAAAATTTTAAAATACTTACTTAGTAAATCTGAAACGATACCTCAAGCTCTAAAAAGCCTCTAACAGTTTTATTTACTACATACGAGGTATGATAAAAAAATAACCGTTATTTTCAATTTTTTCAAAAAGTATTTATTTATTCATCAACAACTATCTTGTCCCCTTCAAAGTAATCCCCCTCAGATATAATACACTTATGCCAGCGTTTTTTCCAATCCTCGAAACACTTCTGAAACGCGCTTTTTGGTATCGCCAACAGCTCCTGTTTCGATTTTTCTTTTATCTCCGCAATCGTAGCAAAACGCTTTCCTTTCATCGGTGTCTTCAGTTTTGGGAAGAGGAAAAAGTCAGCGGGGGCCAAGTCCGGTGAATACGGTGGTTGAGGCATGAAAACGGTTTTGTTTGTTTTTGGCCAAAAACTTACGCACAAGCGACGTTGTTTTTGCTCAAAATTTAGCAATTTTGGAACAATCTTCGCTGCCGCACGTTTCATGCCTAAAACATCCGTAAAAATGGCTTGGCATGAGCCGAACGATATGCCAACATCTTCAGCAACCTCTCTGATAGTGATTCGACGATTATCCAAAATCATTTTCTTCACTGCGTCAATGTTTTCATCGGTAGATGACGTGCTCTGGCGACCAGGACGAGCATCGTCATTGGCATCTTCTCGGTCTTCCTTAAACCGGTTATACCACAATTGAACTTGTTTGTGTTCAGCTCATAGTAGACTCGCCAAAGGCCACAGTCAACATTTCAAATGTCCTTGCGCATTTAATTTCATTTTTTACACAAAACTGAATACAGTTTCTTTGATCCATTTTTTCGAATAGTAAAAAATCGAAGAGCACACCTAAACACGACTAACCTTTTTATCTGTCAAAAACAAACTGACATTCCAAAATGGTTGGTATTGCCAACATATATATCAGACATGTGTACCAACATAACAGAAAAAAATGCGAAAATCTAACATACGTAACTCACGAAATTTGAAAATAACGGTTATTTTCTGATCACACCTCGTATTTATTTGTACGTGAGACATGAAGCCATTGGCTTTTCAATTCAAGCAACAAAATTTGCTTATGAAAATTCCCAAATTGAACTCTTTGGGGAAAATACTTCAAGTTTGGCCAATAAATATTAGTAAATACGAATAAAAAAGACAAATTAATGAAATTCTTTTACACTACAGAAATGGAAAATAATTGAACTACCATAAAGAAGCTGTTTTAATGGCATGACATTGAATGACCTTCCCAACAGGAGTTAAGTTAAATTATCCCATCAATAATTGAGTAGTACTTAGGAAGTCGAAGAAGCCAACAAAAAGTATGGTATATGCAAAAAACTCTTTTCCTTTTGCAAAACAAAGTGAAATTTATAAGTAAAAAAAAAACCCCCAAACACAAGCACACAAGTCACGAACAAAGTGAGAACTCCGAACGGCAAACAACCAAACTACTTAGTGCCAAGTAAAAATTCAATAAGGCCAGAAGTGCTAAGTTTCTTGGCTCTGCGCCAGAGACAGCAGATAAAAGAGCCAATAAAGAGGCAACTAAATATGAATCGAAAAATAAAAGAGCACAAAATTGCGTGATAAATATGAAAAAATAAAAACCAAACACACACACAAACGCAAACGCAAACACAAACACAAAAATATCCTTAAAGGGGAAGAAGGAATGCACGCACACAAATCCAAACGTGAATGTGCGATTTCACTCGTTTTAGTTAGAATATCAAAAGTGCTGCACATAACTCAATGAACAAGTAATTGGCAGGAGTAGATGGAGCAGATGGTGGAGCCAAAGAAGATCCGCACCGTGGATGGTAGCGAGCTGTACGTGCGAGTTAAGCAAATGTTTATAACCTTCTAACATTTTACATCCTCCTTCTGCTGAATTTAAAAATTAATTAAGACACAATTAATGTAATTTAGTTAAACGCTGCGTGAACAAATTTCATTCATAATACTTACCATAAGTAGTACTGCTAGCATACAGCAATGGAATGCTACTGCCGTAGGAGAATAAGAAGAAGAAGAAGCAGAAGTAGAAGTAGAGGGAAACGACTATGATGGGGAGAGGGTGGTAGATTGTACCATATACCTCAAGTAGTGTAGACTGAGTAGGAAGATTGACATTGCGCCGCGTCATGTCGTAGAACTCTGGTGGTGGCATTTCAATTTGAAATTGAATTTCTATGCTGTTGCCACAATGTGCTCCTATTGAACATGCGAGGACATTCTTGTATTTGCGACAATTGTTGATGAACTGGCGTGTAGTCGTTGAAAAGGAGACGAGTTCATATTATTGAATATGTAATCTTTTGAACAGTGGTTGCAATTTCAATTCAGAAAATAAGACAGAACCGAGTTGTTCATCATGAATTTGTTCTGAGAAATCAGGGACGGATGAGAAGGACGAAGCTGCCAAAGATTTCTACGAGCTTCTCGACAAAGTTGATGAGAATTCCCCTCGCCTAGGTGACACTTTACATAATTCCAAGGTGGGAGAGTTATTATTTGGTCCGACGAACGCAAAATTCAGACTCCACGACGAAGTTTGCCACCGTCCGTGGCACGAAACGTAACAGTTTGTGGCATCAAATTCCAAAATCAGTCGAAACACACGAAACCAGATTGATCATGTTGCGGTCAACGGAAGGCACGCTTCCAGTGAAATAGACGTGCGCACGATAAGTTTTGCATACGTCGACTCACACCATTACTTGGTAGCATCCAAGGCCCACCACACGTCTATGTGCAGCAAATCGCTTACGGATAGGTACACAGAGAAAACTGGATGTCGAAAAGCTGCAATCACAATGAACCGCCGAAGCCTTCGCCAATCGAGTCTCACTGCTCCTAACTCAAAACACGCCTCAGTGAACACATATTTCACGCTCTATACGTACGACTGCCGTAGAGGTGCTACGCTACTCACCATCGACAGAGAAATCTGTGGTACATCATGCTCCTGAAGCAAAAACCGCTGAATACGGAACCGCTTTGAGGTCGGCTTGAAAGCGAGCTGACTGCTAAGCAGCGATGCAATGAGTTGAGGAAGTAGAGGATAAACGCCTTTCAGGAAAAGTAGAAAAACGTGATGCCGAGGTGATATCGAGATGTTCGAGGACAGGAAAGAGATCCAGGAATTATTCAGAAGAATAAGACTAACGGTTTGTAGACCGGGGCATCTTCCTGCAAGAATGACTACGGAAATCCTGTTGGCAGATGTTCAGGGCACTATGTGGTTATAGAGGCAACACTTCTCGCTTAATGGAGCTGACGGCATTAATCCCGCCACTGTGAAAGTTGTTCCGGAAACTGCAATCATCACTGACGGCAGTGAAGTACCGATGCCCGATTATGACTAGGTCTTAAGAACTTTCGCTTGGCTGCCAGAACAATGAGACTACAGGTACAGATGGACTGCCTGCTGAGTTGTTAAAGGTGAAGGAGGTGAAGAGCTTAGAAAGCGCATGCACAAGCTTCTGGTGCAGAATATAGTCGGAACCTGAGCGTACTCTGTACAAGCCACAAGAAAGGTAATTCCGCGATCTGCACCATTTATCGTGACATAACCTTTCTTAATATCGCATATAAGATCCTAACGAGAGTATTGTGTAAAATACTGAAACCAATCGTCAACAAACTAATTGGACCTAATCAGTGTAGCTTCAGGCTTGATAAATGCTCCATTGACCAGATATTCACACTATTCTAAATTCTGGAAAAGACCCGAGAAAAGCAGATCGGCACCCACCATCTATTCGTCGATTAAAAAGCCGCCTTCGACCACACGATTACGAATCACGTGAACGTAGCAATGTTTTGGCTTTGGTATACTTGCAGAGCTCATTTAGTATCAAAGTGGAGGTGAGTATCAAAGTTAGACAAGGTGATTCCCTATCGTGCGACTTCTTTAACCTTATGCAGGTGTTACTACGGGCCAAGTAGACAAGCGAGAAGCAGAATTTCCTGTCGACGAACGAAAATAATAAAAATTATGCTGCTAGGACCGAACATTGACCATCGACCAATGTTGAGCGCATTCGAGAGCAAGGTATTCCGCAAGATCTACATATAGTCCAATAAGGGTGGGCGGCGTGTATCGAATAAGATGGATCCATGAGGTGTATGAGCTGTATGACGCTGCTCCGGCTAGAAAGGTATTTCATTTAAGCCACGAGAACGTACTTCGTGGGGGAAAACCAGGTACAGAAGGGCCTGACAGTCGTTGCTATCAACTGGCAGCGTGTACGGTTAGCGGAAGCGACTGCCGAAGTCTTATTTTGGCGACCAAGACCGATCATTGGTTGTAGTGTCTGTCAACAAAGTAACTAATTTTCACGTAAATAACAAATTTACTCTTTAACCCTTTGACGGCTAGATTTGTCCTTGTGAATCGATTTAAAAATGATCAGTGAGCTCAAATAATTCCAAAATTTGAAATCTCATCGTCCCCTTCCCCCTCTATGGTCGATAGCAAATATAATTAACTATTGGGCGCTACGCCAAAAATATTTCTAGTTCGTGTCAAGTCAAGTGAAATTTACTTAAACTTTTATTCATCTGGAAGTATGCAGCCAACTAAACTTTTGTTTGCCTTCTATAATTTACCTTTGGACAGAAATGCTTTACTATATACCCTAAAAACCTTCAGAACTGCTTTATTCCTTCAAATTTATAGAGAAAAAAAAAACCACCCAAGGGCGCATATTTGCCTATCTTCATCAAAGGGTTAATACCTACTCTTATGCAAAGAATGAGGGCGACGCGTAGAAAAATCGACTGCCTGAATTTTGGTATGTCTGACTCTAATGACGTTCTATTCAATAATACTACCTACATAAACATTTTGATAAGTGTTCGTTTTGAAGGACCTTTAATGATTCTTTCTTTAATTTAAGAAAGTATATATATATGGTATGTAGGTATTGTAAAGGGTGATTTTTTTGCTACTTGATTTTCGAAGTTTATATTTCTGTCAGTTCGTTCACGAGTGATTCTTGACATGTGCCAAAGTAAAAAATGGTCAGTTTGGTTTGCCATTTCGCCTTGAATAGACAGACTTACGCCTGAACAATGTTTGCAAATTATTGAAATTTATTATCAAAACTACGTCCATTTTATGATCGTCATAATCGACCCACAGAGCAGGCTATTCAGCTCATTGTGACCAAATTTCGCACCAGTTTCACTTTATTGAACATCAATCCACCAAATCGTATCCATAGAGTGCGTACCGAAGAGAATATTGCTGCTGTCTGAAATATATGGAGGGCCTAGGCCGAGCTTTTCGCATCCACTCATGTTGTGCGTATTATATTTGTACATGAATGGAAGGGACCTACAGTTTAATGCCGAATCCAATTGCTGAAGAAGATCGCTGAAGAAGATCGCGATTTGTCCATCCGGCGCCGATCGCAGCAATTGGGTTTGTGTTATTCGTCCACCTGGAAGATTTTACGCAAAGATGTCGGATTAATGCCATACAAAATACAGCTGCTGCAAGAACTGAAGCCAGGCGATCTACCACAACGTCGAATTTTCGATGAATGGGCCTTAGAAAATCTGGATGAGGGTCCGTTGTTTAACGCAAAATTGTCTTCAGTGACGAGGCTCAATTTTGGCTCAATTGATACGTGAATAAGCAGAATTGTCATATTTCGTATTTGGAGTGAAGACCAGCCAGAGGCAATTCAGCAAGTACCAATACATTCCGAAAAATTCACTGTTTGGTGCGGTTCATGAGCAGGCGGCATCATTGGGCCGTACTTCTTCAAAGACGATGAAGGCCGCAACGTCAATGGAGAAATGCCACACTGCACGCGACACCACACACCATGCATCAATTGAGAGGTGAATTTGATGAGCAGTTGAGCTCACGTTTCGGTGCAGTTAATTGGCCACCAAGATCGTGTGATTTGACCCTGTTAGACTATTTTTTGTGGGGCTATGTTAAGTCTTTTGTCTGCAGGGACAAGCCAAACACGATTGCTGCTTTGGAAGCCAACAGTGAACGCGTCATTGTCATTGGTGAGATTCAGGCCGAAATGTGTGAAAAACTGTGCCAAAATTGGACCTTCAGAATCCACTTCAGAACCACTTGAAGCGTAGCCGCGAGCAACATTTAAGTGAAAGAACAATAATTTTGTAAAATTTCTGGGTGTGTTTGAATTTCCAAAAACAAACTTTACTTACTTACTTTTAATGGCGCAACAGCCCATGGAGGGCCTAGGCCGAGCTTTTCGCTTTTTGAATCCACTCATGTTGTGCGTGTTATATTTGTACATGAATGGAAGGGACCTACAGTTTAATGCCGAATCCGAACGGCGAAGTGACAAGCTTTTCATACCAATTTTTACTCTTGTAGGTTTGCCATTGCCTGCCAAGAGGTGGTGCCGTGTAGAAAAATTATTTTTTCTACTTTCTGATTTTACCTGTGCCGAGATTCGAACCCCGGACACTCTGCGTAGCAATTCAACGCACTACCACTACGCCACAGCGACCAACTCCAAAAACAAAGCTCTTAAAAACTCACCCTTTGCTTATTCTAAATTTCAAGTTCAATGAAACAGACAAATGTCTGGGTGTATTTCCCTCCAATCACCGTAGCTCTTAACCGTGCTCATTTAAGAGTTCATAGAATTAACTTTTAGCATTGCTCAGTTCTACAGCGTCGCACGCCTCGTTACGGGTATTGTGGAGTATTTTAGGATAGTAACAAAATTTATTGCGAGGACAGAGACTAGAGCTAATACTTTTTCTGCTGCTGCAAATTTCTTTTCCACCTTCAGTTTATTTGAAGTTAACATAAAGCATTTCTAAGAAGAAAGACATTTTTTGTGAAAGTATTTCAGCAAAAGAAAATGCGAAACTGCAAAAATATTTAATAGTTTCCCAAGGCATTTCATAAACTTCTCCTTCTGCTTCATTATCAGTATGCAATATATTTGTATGTGTATGTGTATGTACGATGAACGTGTGTGAATCTATGAATCTGTGTGTTTGAGTGTATGCTCAAGTGATATGCTTTAATAATTCGCTAAGAAGAAGAAGAAGAAGAACAACAACAACAACAAGAACAACAACAACAACAGCAACAACAACAACAACATCAGCAACAGTAACAAAAAGTCATAATAAACTTATTAAGCAGAAAAATCAAGTCAAGCAAAGTTGTAAATGATGTTGCCAAATATTTTCTCATATTTTCACCCATTTTCACAAAACAAAACAGAAAAGAATCTCTCATTCTTGCCCAAAAGAAATTTCTTTGAAAATTATTTAGTACAAAGAAAGCAAATGGTAGTGAAAGCGGCGGCATTCTCTTACTTCTTTCTGTAGCTTTAACGTGTTGCAAGTTAAAGTGATTTTCGGAGCACATTTCCTCTAGTTACTTTTTGTTGAAAATTAATTTACCCTCATCAAAGTGTTGCCCGAATGTTTGCTTTTCACGGAAATGTTAAAGGGTATTGTTGTGGCAGGACAGTACGATGTTCACAGCTCACTCTTCTTCCAGCGCAACCCAAACAATTGATGCGGAAGTGCAGCGAAGCGGGTGGAGACTGAGGAATGTGTGACCATGGGCTGTTGTGCCATTAAAAGAAGAAAGAAGAAGAAAGAAATTTGTGCTTGCTACACTAGGGAATTTTTTGCACAATAAAAAAAGAACCCACCGAACCTCAAGAAGCGGAAACAGGTATCATTGATATTGGCCAGGCGCATTCATACTTTAAGCATTTCACTTGTGCCTGGCTTTCAGTTGTACCACAATCATTGAAATCATTAATCTAGGACACGAGGGAATTTTTGCAAAATAAACGTGAACGTTTAAAGAAGTGGAACCTGAAAGCAGCACATTGGGACTGCATTTTGCCACAAAGCAAACAATTAATAATTTTTTAATTTTTTTCTTGTTTTACCATAACAATTTTCACTATTTGTGTGGCACGTTGTACGTTCATCTTGTACATAAGAAAGTCGTTAGTAATTAGTAGAGAAAGGAAAATTGTGTTTGTGACGTCGAAGATTACTTCATTAACTTTTTCATCATGCTTTGTTTCGAAAAGATGCGAGTATGTTTGTGAAATGAAGTAGTCGAAGTCAACCTCGAAAAGATTAGCGTGTGCGGGTAGTGAAGAAATGTAGTATTAATCCGACCACAGCACACAGCCTTATACAGTGCCGTGCTCAGAGGGCACCAATCTATGAATTAAGTAGCAATGGTGAACTTCAACAGCTTCTGAAGCCATTTCGTCAATTACTTACAACTGAAAGTTTACATGCAAATCAATCAAATCAAATGAACTAACCTAAATATTATCCTTATCAGTGATCAAGAGACCAGTGGCTGTACCCGGAGAAAATAGATGACGCCAGGGACCAGCTAAGGGATCTATCCTCCACCCGACCCACTGGAATATTAGCTATACATATTTGGTTGGCTACGCATACGACATTGCGGCTATCAACACCGCACCTAATACCGAAGAAGCAAAGCGAAAGCTGAACCAAGTGATGCTAAGCACGCAATAGGTCTCAAGCTAGTTGCAGAAAAAACGGAGCTATTTCTATCTTTAAAGAAAAGAATAACTTGTGA
This sequence comes from Palloptera scutellata, assembly GCA_958295655.1. NCBI lineage: Eukaryota > Metazoa > Arthropoda > Insecta > Diptera > Pallopteridae > Palloptera > Palloptera scutellata. The sequence goes on from OY282450.1 coordinate 69,281,708, forward strand.
ACTAACTTGGTATAAGGCTTGACACCAAATTGTCTTACTGGACTCAGATAAAAGCAGGCGAATAATAGTTTTGTTTGGAAAACTAATGGATAACGTCGTTGGCCCAGCACAGAGCAGAAGAAAGTTGCTGATGTCGACAACAAACTCAATCCTAATGGCTCGGTAGGAATTGTGGGCTGACGCGCTGAGAGCCGAAAATCGTAGGGAGGCCCTAGCGTCGGTTTAACGCACTGTAAATCTCCGGGTAGTCGCTGCTTACCGCAGAGTTTCGGAAGTCGCAGTACTTGTGAATCACAGCAGATTCAAACCTTATGTCAGTGGCAGCAACGATGGAACTCCGAGGCTCGAGGAAGGTGGACAGCGAAACTAATCCCTAACTGTGGACAGCTGGCTAAACAGATGGGTTTAGTGAGGTCAACTACTACCTAACACAGTGGCCGCCGGGCCACGGATATTTCCGAAAATATCTGCACGCCATTAGAAAAGTCGATGCAACCCCACTGCATATACGGCCAAGGACAAATAGTGACGTAGAGCTCATATTTTTCCTATGTACAAGATGGCCATCCGAAAGAATTAGCTTGGAATATGCGATTAGCCCATTCCTAACCAATAGATTAATCAAGAAAGTGCTAAATAACGAAGAAAATTGGTACCACGTGCAGAAGAAGTGGGACCTGGACACAGCATATTGTGCCAGCGGACCTACTTTTGTTGGGCAAAAGTAAGAAAGCCGTCCGACCACAATTGAAATCACAATTACTAGGGGGTTTTGTATCGCTGAATTTAAATCTGAGTTCGAAATATCGAAAATCAAAATGGCGGACCAATTTTTAAGATTGGTTAGGATTTTCATGGAACTTTGTATGCAGAGGTTTTGGGTGTCGCACCTTAAACATATTGAAAACTGTATTTTATGTCGATTTCCAAAGAGGAAGTGGCTTTGCTGGCCCATAGACGGTCTCCACCCTGAGAAAACGCAAAATAGTTCTAGAATGGAACGTATGTGTGATAATTTAAATATCGCCAGAGTGCAAAAATCAGAATATGCTAGATAACGACTTAGGATCTGATTTGAAATCAATGAGCATACAGAACTTCAGTACGTTAGGTTAGGTTTAGGGGTTGTCTGGAAGGACATTTTACTTACTTTACTTTTAATAGTACAACAGCCCATGGAACGCCTAGGCCGAGCTTTTCGCATTTTGGAAGGACATACTTAGTCCGAATACAGTCTCGTTGTGATACCACGTAGGGTTTTCATCTTTCCCTTTCTTATAATAGAATTTATTATTCAACCCATTTGGACCTTGTTATTGTATCTAGTTAACAAGGTCCCTTAAATCAATCAGATAGGTTATGCATGAAGTATTGACCTAGGTTATCTTTTTCTACAGATGCCCAAGGGTAGACAAAAGCAGAAGTAATGATGGATTGACTTCTCCTCCTCTTCGTCTTTAAAACTTCTACAAAGATTATGTGAGGGTACTCCCAGTATAGTGGCATGAAGGCCCATTAGGCAGGGGCCAGTAATAGCTGCCACCAATATAAGTATTTGGCTTCTGCCAAGATATATTAGGTTTTTGGAACGTTTAGGATTTAACGCTGGCCAAATCTGCTTTGTTACTTTGCAAGAGGCTTCATTCAGCCATCTAACCTCTGTCTGGTTCAAGAACGCTGTTTAGAATACCCGAGTAGTTTTTATGTTGCAAAAGTGCCATTTTTGCGCCAAGTCTAGCCAGTTCATCCTGCTTGTTATTACCATGTACTATATCACTATGACCCGGTAACCAAATAAGGTATATATTGAGCTTATCGTTTACTTCATTGCGTAAAAGCCGACTGTCAAAAGCCACCCTGGAGTTAAGTGATATACTTAGTAGGATTTTTATGGCAGGCTGACTGTCACAGAAAATTAAAAAGTACATCACTGATTGACACTTTCTTACATTTTAGCTTGTCTGATGCTGCCTTTATAACAATCAGCTCAGCTTGAAAAACGCTACCATACAGTTGATCAGGCATTCGAAAATATAAGCTTAATCCAATTTGCTCAGAGAATACCACTCCCCCTACCTACCTTTCCATCAAGTTTGGATCCATCGGTGTACAGGTACACCGCATCCTCTAGCTATATTTGACTATTCATCTTCGTCACATCCTCCCTGGAGGGAATGGAAGTGAAGAAGTTATTGTCGAGAAAGGGTGTGAGGAGGGTTTAATCAATGTTCTTTGACAAAGCGGCAAATTCTGAAATGATTTTGGAATATTCCACAAAATATTCAGACTAGGGTCTGAATAACTAAATTAAGCCTGACAGTCGGGTTTTCGGCGACCTGTTGCCCAAATAGATCTACCGGTGTTAAGAAGAGATGGTATTCATGGCTATGGCACCTGTGATCAACACTGATGCCGTTCTCTGCACCTTGCCCATTAACTTCTTGCGAAATTCTGTTTTGAAGAGCTGCCCACCAAACCATTAGACTATAAAAAAGAATTGATCTAATGATTGCAGTATAAAACCAGTGAAGTATTTTAGATTATATACACAAACTTCAGCTCTTTACTTGCTTTTTACATGAGAAGAGAGCCAAGTTGGCCTTCTGCAGCCGAAATTGTGTATAAGCTTTCCAGTTTAATTTCTTATCTAGGATGATACCCAGATATAAACTACATTATGGTAAATGTCGCAGTTCTAAAGGAAGGGATAATGTGCTCATTGGCAAACAAGACCAGTTCGATTTTAGTGGGGTTACTCCTAGCCCACATCTAGTCAGAATTTTGAAAGCAATATTTAACACATCTGAATGAGCCGCTGGAAATTTTCCTGAAACTGCCAATGCTACATCATCTACTAAGAGGTCATTTAACGCTAGATTCCATAAATCAGGTGAAAGCGTCCCTCCTGGCTGCGTACTTCTTGCTACAGCCCTACTTACGTGCGACTTTTCTAGTTTGGAATAGATCACCTTATTTTTTTACAGACTTTTTAAACTCTTATGTATACTTACTTAATTTACTCTTACTTGACTTTTAATGGCACAACAGTCCATGGAGGGCCTAGGCCGAGCTTTCGCATCCACTAATGTTGTGCGTGTTATATTTGTACATGAATAATAATTAAATTTAATTAACTCATGGTTGCAATTATGCCGTTAGGTAATGCATTGTTAAATGCTCCTTCTCTATCGAGGAAAGCAAGCAACTAGTTGGTGAATTCCTTTCGACTCCAAGATTTTTCAGTTCCATAAACTAAGGAATGAAGAGATAAGTATTACATAATGTGAATTACGTAATTACGGTTAGCTGCGAGGGTGTGTCTTAAAAGGCCACAATACCCTATGAAGATCTGGGACAGAACGAGCAGGCACCACCCTTTGCGTAGGTGCTCCCCACCCCGGCGTGGCATCGTGGGACAACGTCTCAGAATTCGAGAAAGTGTATCGCGTCTCTATCTTATCATATGACACTGTCATTTGGGTCTGTGTAAATCTTTAGCAGATATGTATGCATCACCGTCAGTCGCACTTCGACTCGGGTTTGTAATGACGTTGGAGGTACATAATTCGTACTATCGTAGGCTGAGCCCAGTAGGGTTCTGACGAAATGGTACTGGAATCATGATATATACTGGACTGCACTGAGCTGACGTCTGTGGCATTCGGGCACCTCAGTAAGCGAAGTGAAATCTAGCTGAAATGGCTGTTCGGCTAATGTCCCAGCTGCCTCCGTCCTATTAAAACCTTGGCAAGTCTTATTGAACTTTCGGGGCCCGTCACCATTAAGTTTGTGGTACATGTTCGGTTGAGCTTGCTCTCGATTTACGCTAACCTGGCTCTGAAGGTACTAGATACTCATAAGGTTCGGCGTCAACGATAACGTGGCCTCACTGCTTGGATAGTTATTCACGGGGCTATTAAGGTGACTGTACATTCAGGCTGAGGTAGCGGCTTCAAGGGGGAGCCCAGTTACAATGATAAATATCAATACAAAAGAAAACCACAGAAGTAGATGGCGAAGAGAGTTTCGATCCTTTCAAAGGACGTAAGCGCTCAAGATCGGTAGGAAATCACAGTGGGGAAATACTAAGGATAGCTGTTTCTTCAACGGATCTCATCGACTTGGACCGGGACGAAACCAGAGCGATGAGCTCTAGCATCGAAACGAAGGTGGACAAGCCCATAAAGGCATCACAAAAACGAACGTCATTGCCTTTGGGACTTAAACCTCAAAATTTAGTCTTTGTGAAGGTACTGGCAGATGAAAAATTAAGGGAGCAAGTCACTGGCGATAACATGGCAACACTTGGCCAATACATTGATGGCCACAAATACACAGACAATACTCATTTTGGAAGCACACAGACAGGCACTCACACTGCACCCGCATGAATTCATGTGGCAGTTGACAATTTGTTTGTGTGTGTGCGTGAGTGTGTGTTTTTGTTAAGTTTGTTAAAGTGAAAACAAAAAATAAGTGAGTGAATTGTGAAAAGGCTTAACGGGAATTGTTGTTAACTGAATGCTAACGCTTTTAAGCGGCATCCATGTGCCAGATTTGAAAGAATTGAGAGTTGGCGAAAACAATTAAAGGAAATAATGAAACTAAAGTAAATAATGAAGCACACTCACTTGTGAGTGTGTGTTTGTGTGAGTATGTGTTTGTGTGTGCCATTGTAAATCTCTGAAAGTTTATTTTAATAGAGTTTATGTGCTACGTGAGAGTTGCAGCAGATGAAATTTTCTATCTTTTCCAGTTGCTCTTTTTCAAAAGTTTATCCACACATACACACACACACACACATTCACATACCCGTTCAATGCACGCCTCACTGACGATTGATTTATATGGTATATGGTATTTCTCGTACATTAGCAAACACACACATCCTACACAAATCTAAAAACAAACGTAGGTACTTTCTACGAAGTAAGTAGCAGTAGTTGAGAAAGTATTGGAAAATGAGAAAGTATTGGAAATAGTAAAATCTTTTAGAGCAGACTTCTGCGTATGGCGTGCATGCGAGTGTGTGCGCCTTCAGAGAGTTTTGAGAAAGTTTTATCTCCTCGTTCTCTACCAATATTATTTAGTGTGTGGTTTGTGGTGCATGGAATTCTCATGTGTTGAAACATAAAAGACCGTAAACAGGTACTTTTTTTGTTTTTGAATACCACCAGTCGCAGTATCTTTGAAAGAAAGTTTTCAACAACTTACGCACGCATGCTGTGCTTTGACGTGGGTACTCGTATTTATTTGTCAACCAATGTGCGACTGCTGCTGGTGTGCGTAAATGTGATTTCTATAAAAATAAGTAGAATCGAAGACTTATTGTTTTTTGTTTTCCTTATTTACCCAGAGATAACAAATTTCTATTTATGATTTGATTTTTGTGTAGAGTAAAAGACAAGGGCATTAACTTGCAGATAAATGTCGGGATTAAATTCATGCACAGTTGTTAAGTGCGATGAATCGTTGATCTATATTGATTCACATGAACACGCACACTCACACACTCACATTCACATTACCAGTTGCATGTGGAAGTAAAAAATTAAATTAAAGCGAACAGCTCGGCCTAGGCCCTCCGCTGTATGTGATGCCGGCTTTCATTACTGAGAAATATTTGTCAAACTCAGTCTGTTCAGATTCAGATTGGACAAAAAACGTAACGTTTTCTTATTCAGTTAACTTCCAAAACAAAAATCTAAGTGTGCTATTTTACATACTATAAATACATATTGTTGCGATTGTCGACGCATACATTTTAATTTAGTTCTGTTTGTACTTTCCACATGTAACACGTGTAAACAAATTGAGTGTGCAGTTCAAGAAACGTTTCGAGGCGAGCTTTTTAACAAGCTTTTTAACAAAGCATCCTCAAGGGCCTAAATGGTCAGTTAAAAAAAACTGCTAAATATCTTAAAACTACTTGCACATTTGTTAAGAGGTGGTCTGAACGTTATTCAGAAACAGGAAACGTTGACGACGAACCAGGAAGAGGCCGAAAACCTACCACCTCCACGCAGCAGGATAAAGTCATCGTTGGGCTTTTTGAAAAAAAATTCAATGATCATTTTAAGGGAAACAAAAAAATTAATTTTATCGGAGAAGGGTTTGGATATATCCTTAAACACGATTCGCGACAGACTTCAGCAATCAGGCATAAAACGTAGCAGTACTTTGTCAAAACCATTGCTTTCACAAAAGCATGTTGAAAAGCGTCTTCAGTGGGCTTACACAAACATCGATCGAGATTGGACCAAAGTAATATTTACAGATGAATCCACTTTTGTGTTGTTAAATCCAATTAAACATGTTTGATTGAAAAATGGCGAAAAATTTATTCAATAAAGTGTAAAACATCCGCAGAAGGTTCATGTCTATGGATGCTTCTCTGCCCAAGGATTTGAGTTTCTTAAGTGCTTCACTTACTTTACTTTTAATGGCACAACAGCCCATGGAGGGCCTAGGCCGAGTATTTCGCATCCACTCATGTTGTGCGTGTTATATTTGTACATGAATGGAAGGGACTTACAATTTAATACTGAATCCGAACGGCGAAGTGAACAACTTTTCATAGGCAATTTTTACTCTTGTAGGTTTGCCATTGCCTGCGAATACATGGTGCCGTGTAGAGAAATTACTTTTTCTACTTTTTGATTTTGCCTGTGTCGAGATTCGAACCACGGACACCAACGCACTACCCCCAAGTGCGTCACGGAAAATGTAAATGCCGTTAGAATGCCGAAGTTGTATAAGGATTGTCTATTAAAGTCAGCTGAATTATTATAAGTATGGGAGAAATAACATCGATTGGATATTACAATAAGATAACGACCCGAAACACAGAAGTAAACTATGCACTAAGTGGAAAAAGAATCATAATATAATAACTTTGGATTGGCCCTCTCAGTTACCAGATGCAAATCCCATAGAGAATGTGTGGGCTCTTATGAAAGCTAAGATATCCAAAAAGAAAATAAAATCATCAAAACATTTTATTCGATTGGTCAAAAGTACGTAGAGGTCTCTTTCCGTGGAATATGCTGAAATTCAAGCTGCCAGTTGTCGCCAAAGATGCCAAGCAATTATAGACAATGCAAGAGATTGGACCGCATGTTAAACTTCCTATCGAAAACCATAATAATATGTTTTTCTCAAAAATAAAACACTTTTTCAAATAAATGTAACATACAGTCTGGTGGAGAAAAACGATTTTTGTTGAACAGACTGTAGATCAACCGTGATACGAATTGGAATAATCGATGCACGGACGACTTGGGCAATGGAAAACATTCCAGGCACACTCCCTAGGCTCGTGCTATATAAATTCATTGATTAATATTGCAATTCATTATCGTTATTTCCAAATCAAATATAATACCAAACCAAATTTAATAATATTTTAGTTCAATTCAATTCACGAAGAAAACTGAATAAAATCGTCGTTCATTGCAAGGCCACTGCGTTTAAGGTTGGCAAAAGCACCAACGTTGGCTTAAAAATATTTGTATGCATTGTGAATATATAAAACTTAAATGGATTATCTGCTTTTAATTATAAATAACACTGTACAACACACAACACTGTTGGGAGCGTTCGAGAGGAATATACTCCGTAAGATCTTCGGTCCAGTATGCGTGGACGACGTGTATCGAATGTGATGGAACCATGAGCTGTATGAGCTGTACGCCGACACTGACATAGTCAAGTGTATAAAAATCCAACGGCTTCGGTGGCTGGGTCATGTTGAGCGAATGGAAGAGGTGCTCCAGCTGGAAGGGAGTTTTATTCGAGCAACTGTGTCAACTGAGTAAGCTTATAAATACGTATTAATTTTTTTGCATATTTTAACTTCATTGCACATTGAAATCACTTATAAGAATATTTTTGGGACTGATCAAAATGTACTTTAGCTACTCCTTTTGCAGTTCAATTCCACTTCTTCTTCTTCTTTTTCCAATTGCACAACAGCCCACGAAGGGCCTAGGCCGACCTTTTCGCATACACTCATGTTGTGGGAGTTATATTTGTATATGTATGGAATGATTGTGGGCCCCAGTTTTATGCCGAATGCTAACGGCGAAGTGAAAACATTTTCTTAGACAATTTTTAACCTTTAAGGTTTACCAATGGCTGTCAAAAGGTGGTGCCATATACACTGACGGTCACGAAAACTGCACCACCTCAAAATAACATGAAAATACGAAAATAATGATTTTTTTTTTAATGATCAGGCCAGATGACATTTCGCCACTGCTCCAGTGTCTAGTTTTTAGCCCAAGCTAGACGCGCTTTTCTCATTTTTTCAGTCAACACAGGCTTTTTTGCAGGACGCCTTCCATATAAACCAGCTTCTCGCAGTCTCCTGCGTACAGTTTCAACACTAATATTTACGCAATGATAGGTTTCTAGCTCGGCCCGAATAGTTACTGCACTTTTAAATCGATCCGATCCTTTGTGCTAATATTTTTTATAAGGCTATCAATTCTGTCATTGGTTGCACGTTTAGGACCAGATCCTTTTTTCATCTCCAGGGACTCCATAGTATTTTTTTTTTAACAGACAATTGTGGAATGTTAGCAACCCAATTTTTCAGAAATTTTCCGGTAGGAAAGTCCTTGGTCCACTAATGTAAGTACAGCGACTTTTTTGTCATGTGTCAGCTGCTTATATTTTGCACTCATTACTGCACTTATTTCACAAAAAAACCTTCTGCGTTAAACAAATACACTGGAATAACTAATTTCTGTTGTCAACACATTTGGAAAAATTTAAACCGGGAAATCCCCTTTATCGTAGCAAGAAAAAATAAGTAATTTAAAAAGTTTTGCCAGTGGTGCGGTTTTTGTGACCGCCAGTGTAAATAAATTGTTTTTTATACTTTTTGAGCATAGCGGGGCAACGCACTACCAGCTACGCTACGTGTTTAAAAGCCTCCATCGGCTTTTGTACCATTAAAAGAAGAAGAAAATAACACGTCAACATACTTAAATTCAAAAACAACCACACTTTCTTATACCGACATGTTCAGAGTGGGTAAAATTTACGTTGGAGTCTAAAACGAAGTTCACCACATTTCCCTGGAGCACTTCCAACAAGTATAATCTGATACCGATTACTTTTTATCAACCTTAATTTATCGTATAAGTAGTATCATTTTTAGACTGATTTCTGATCTGAACTTCATTTGAATTTTGGTCTTCGTTTTGATTGGAATTTAATTTAGTTTCGACTTCAGTTTTAATCTAAATTTGTCTGTGATGTCCGAATATTGGTCGAAAACTTTGCTTCACAGTTAAACCTAAAATTTTGTTTGAATTTTTACCTGAAATTCCAAAATTTAAGTTTTGGTAGGATTTTCAGTTTGATTTATGCCCAAATTGATTTAAATTTGGTGTGAATTTTTGCACCGAATTTGGTTCGTTCTGAATTTCTGTATCATTTCTAGTCCAAATTTCATTTGAATTTTCATCTGACAACACTGTACAACAGTAAAATCCTATCTGAGTTGTGGCCCAGTTTTTGTGGAGTATTTTCGGCCGCAACTTAGATACAATTTTGCTGTTGTACAGTGTAATTATTACTGTACAAGTATTTAATTTATTACTCATTCATAATTCTTCAGCTCAAAATTCAATGACAAAATACGATTTGTCAAAAGTTGACAGCAGCAATGCCGTATGAAAGAGGAGGGAAGGGAGGTAGGGAGAGGGGGCAGGGAAGAGGTAGGGTGAGTTTTAAAACTCTTCGCTCTCGAAAGCTTTAACCGCTTGATTATTATGAGACCATGGAAAGGAAAGAAATGAGACAAAAGGAAGATGATGAATTGTTAGTTATGTTAATTCTCCCCATTTAATAAGCATCCTGGAGCTGGCAGTCAGTCATGCCAGTACAGCTGGCATGACTAAATTACACTAAAATGAATTAAACGCCCAGAGAATATTTCAGTCTCGGGTTAATTTCCATTAAATTACCATCAGCATTTTCACTTTTCAAGTAGAAAATTATATTTAATCAAAAGACCGAATATTTAGTTACCAGCACCAATATTTCAGCACAGCATTCATTAGTAAATGGCAGCACGTTCCACGTTCATTACACTTTGCTTTAAACAAACACACACATACAAACAGACACACATTTATTCGCCATTCGCATACATAGAGACACATAGATAAATGTTTTTACATATAGAAATGGCTGTTGCTTTTGCCCTGCCCGCTCCGCCCCAGAACTGTACTCGCTTTCTAAATTGGTTCTTGGTCACTTGTTTATTTGCTGATCTGCGTTTGTTGTTGTTATTGTTGTTTCCTTTTACCTTGCTGCCAATATTGTGCCTAGCAATGTATAGCAACTTTTTTTTTCTCCATCGCTTGAGTTGTTGTCGGTATTGGTGTCGCCGTTGATTGAATGCGCCTTTCATCATTTGGTGAAAATGGCTCTGCTGCTGCATTACAGTCAGCTAACTAATAGCAAATGTGATTGACGACCTCCCCCTTTTATTTTCTTTTCCTTCAGAAATTACTAGCGCAAATAAAATGCAAATCATCAAATGAAATGTCAAAGTTACGATTGAGGAAAGTTAATAAATATGGGATCAAAGAACTGTCCGCGAAATGGCAAAGAAATATAAGTAAATATAATAAAAATAGAAAAATCTAAGAATGAAACCGAATCAATATAACATTCCGGTTTCGTTTTTGTCCAGTGTATCGGGTTCGGTTTCGTTGTTTAAAATTCATTCGGTTTCGGTTTCTGTATCGTTCCGGTTACGCTTCAAAGACCATATTAATTTTGACAGTAACAAATAAAATTAATTACTAAATAACTGGTAATCTTCTATGGTTTGCACTTGTACAAAATTATCTCTGGGCGGGCGGCATTGCTCTGTTCTGTCGTTTTTGATGGTAAATAGCTTTTTTTTTGTTCGACCACAGTAATCAAATAAATGCCGACATGCAATGACTCGCCGCGTTGTGCCGTACATGAAGAACAACCAATAGACCTGCAAATTAACGTTTATTACGATAAAAATTTAGAAAGTAAAGGGCAGCATTGCTCTCACTGTCGTTTTTGATTATACATATACTACTTTTTTTATTCGAGCACAATTATCAAATAAATGTCGATATGGATTCTCTCATACAGCAGCAGCAACAATCAAAACAAAAACCATCATCATCAACAACATCCTCCTCAACACAACAACAACAGCAGCAGCATTTTGTGACGCGCATGAAGAACAACCAATAGACTTGCAAATTAACGTTTATTACGATAAAAATTAGAAAGTAAAGGAAGACAATGTATTTTCCACTTTGTAGGCTAGAAAATCGTCTAACAATTATGCACAATTATCAGTGTTGCCACACGTTCTGGATAAAACATCGCCGATGAGCGGCGCTGAAATCTTCTACAATCGCCGCTATACATTCTGGCGTCAAATTAAAATTGAATAAATTTTCAAATATGGAAAAACAGATCGAGATAATTTGATTGAATCGGTTTCGGTTTTGTTCTTTTTTTCAGAGGAAAATAATGGTTTTGCTGTCGAAAAGAGGATCGATTTTAAAGGGTTACTGTTTCGGTTTCGGCGCTGTTGATTTGTGTGCGATGCATTATATAAGCTCTGTGAGAAGTATTATGTTAAAGCTTATAACGCTTGCAACGCGCTATGAACTGTGACAGATCCTATCAATACTGAGTATACGAGTAGAGTAATTTTTGAGCATGGTTCTAACTAATGATATGCTTGCAGCATGGTTCTAACATATCGGTCAAGAAGTGGAAAGAATATTTGATAGCCTCTCTCTGTCAAACTTTTGATACCATAAGTATTTGTTGTGAGAGGAGGCTTTATCCCTAACCATGGAAGAACAAAGTGGATGACTGGCTGTCATTTCTTAGCAAATAATGACAAAAGAAAGATAACGCTATGCAACAGCAAAAATCGTACTGAATATTTAACTTGTATTCCAGAGAAATTTGAGGTCGCTTGAATCTGAAAATCTATTTATTCCATCACGCTAGTTTTTTGAAAAATGTAATCAGAAAAACGACGTTAAACACACTAGCACATTTCTACTTTGAGGTTTATAATTTTTGATGATTGCATCTACACCTCAACCTCACTTTTTGACAGGAAGCAAAACGGTTTTCATATTCGAGCTCAGCAAACTCAAATTACTCTAGAATAGAGTATGTAAAATCTTCAACCCGATGAACACATTTGATTTTGTGTCACATTGTATTTAATAAATGAGATAAACTTTTGAAAAACTCCACTTCTCAGTTTTCACTTCGAAAGTTTTCCAACACATTGCTGAGTAGCAATCAGTTGTAATCATGTACAAGTACTGGTCACTTGAAAAGGAGCAGTGAATTTCTGTTCAATGTATGATTTCATCTTTAGTATGAATACGTGTAAAGTTTCAAATTAATCTGGCAATCCATTCTTTGTTTAACAGCTGCTTGAAGTTGACGTTTCACAATGTTTTTTTTTCATGGAAAACTTGAAAAATCGTGCCTTTATTGAGTATTTATTTCAAAAAGTTTTATCTGGAGAAGAAATCCATACCAATATGTGCTCCTTTATATGCAACAGTAAAAATTTGTATTGTGTTGGACTGCTACGCAGAGTGTCCGGGGTTCGAATCTCGGCACAAGGAAAATCAAAAAGAAGAAAAAATAATTTTTCTACACGGCACCACCTCTTGGCAGGCAATGGCAAACCTACAAGAGTAAAAATTGCCTATAAAAAGCTTTTCACTTCGCCGTTGGGATTCGGCATTAAACTGTAGGTCCCTTCCATTCATGTACAAATATAACACGCACAACATGAGTGAATGCGAAAAGCTCAGCCTAGGCCCTCCATGGCCTGTTGTACCATTAAAAGTAAGTAAGAATTTAAATGAGGTCGTACAAGTATTGAAGACGAACCACGCACTGGACGTCCAAAAAGTGCCTCGACACCAGAAATCATTGGAAAAGTACATGTTATTGTTTGTGAAAATCCAAGTGTGACTGTGTGTGAAATAGTTGATACCATAGGCATCTCAGAGGAACGAGTAAACCACCATTTACATGAAGAACTACATATGGAAAAGCTGTTTGGGGAAAGTAGTGCCGCATACGTTAACAATTCAACAAAACTCGATTGCACACGAATTTCTTAGTGCAAATTGGAACGTTTTAAGCACAATAATTCACGTTTCATAACTGTGGATAAGACTTGGGTCTACCATCATGATCCTAAATTGAAACAGCAACGTTTACAGTGGACTGAAGCTCTGGATGTTCGGCGCCAAAGCAGACAAAGCACGAACGATCGACAAAAAAGGTTACGGCTACTGTTTTCTGGGATGCAAAAGGGATTTTGTTGATTGATTATCTTGAGAAAGGTAAAACAATAAACTCAGTATACTATTGTAACCTTTTGGATAAACTGGTTGCAGTGATTCGCGAAAAAGACCCGCTTTAAAAAAGAAAAACTAATTTTTCATCAAGATAACGCACGTTCTCACAAAAGTGTTTTCACAATCGCTAAGTTCAAGGATTTAAAGAACGAATTGCTTGACCATCCGCCGTATTCACCAGGTTTTGCTCCCAGCGACTATGTACTACCTGTTCTGAAAAGTGAAACAGTTGCTTCGTGGAAAGCGTTTTTCGTGGAATGAAGAAGCTATAGCAGCCGTAGAGGCATATTTTGCAGACCTTCCGGAATCGTATTTTAATGATGGCATAGATTTATTGGAGGAACGCTGGACTAAGTGTATTGAACTGTTTGGAGATTATACTGAATGAAAAGCAAAACTCAAACCAAAATAACTGTGTTTTCATATATCGGCTACAAACTTTTCAAGTGACCCGCACATAAGTTCTACATACTCGTATATGCATATAAGCTATTTACTTTAAAAGAAATCTCAGATAAGCGCTGATTCATGTTTACACACTCATATGCACAGAGGCATTAATAAAAACTGATATCGCTAAAAGTCATATAAGAGTTTCACTCATTATTTGCAGGATGCTTTACTTCAGTGATGGGCACACACATATTATCACAAAGCAAACATATTAAAACAAAGCAACAGTCGAACGCGCACAATCGAAAGCCACACAAAGAAGCTCATAGTATATGGTACGTGTGTCGACGTGGGGTAAGCAGCATTTTGTTGGCTGTACACGCGTGTTATAGGAATTGAAAATATGCCCATCGCTGCTTTACATTCATGCATAAGTTGCTTGTTTTTCTTAGCTAAACAAAAAATAATCATGCATTAAAAAATAAGCGTCATTAAATTTTGGCAACTTAGCACACACACATACACATACACATACACACATTTTCATATTTCATCTCACGCGCTTGTGTTCTCTATACATTTTTCCCCAGAACTTTTTCAGCATATTTTCCTTGCATAAATAAAACATGAGGAAATGAAATTATATCACGCATCATTTTCCACGCTAATTTAATTTAAGCAACTTATGTAGTGTTTACTTTATATGTATGAGCAGATACACACACACACACACACACACACACACACGCACATACACAACACAGCTTGTATGCGTGCACATGAAGATATGTACTATATATGATTTTTGTATTATGGCTTCTTGCTTCTTCCTTCAAGGCTATTTGCATCCCGTACGCATATGTTGATGTGAGTGTAAGTATTTGTGTGTGTATTTTCCTTGGTAACCTTATGTTGTGCAAAGGTTCGTCGGTTTTTTTGTTAATACTTAAGTATTTAGAATGGGTTCTCAGCATGAATTGTTCTAATAATTCAAATACTTTTTCAAGCATGCCTAATCTAAATTACTCTATACACCTTACAACGAGCATGTATGGTATGCATATTTAGGCAAAACTTTTGAGCTGAAGTCAATAAGAAATAACAATTAAAATTGAAGCTACAACAACCAGGGCTAGGACCAGGACAAGAGCATTTTCTAGCATTTCTTAGATCTACTATTACCTATACTGTTTCTCTTTATTTGATGCACCTTTTAAATTCAGCTGAAACGCTCTTGAGATCTTTATGCTGACTATGTGATGAGCAAAAGGCGTCAAAAGAAATCGTCTGCTTGAGCCGCCTGCTTCAGTGTGTGAGTGTGTGTAGGCTTTTAGTATTATTAAAAGTTTCAATAACGGAAATGAGTTGAAATAGTTGCTCCAAATAGTTTGTTAAGGGCTCACTGGAGAATTATGTAGGAACGCGTGTGTTTGTGGGGATTAGTTTGACATAGTGAATGTTGTAATTTTGTTGTTAATTCCATTCAATAGAAAATATTTCTAGTAGGACATTTTTTAATTTAAACTTAAAGATAATTACATTTTGGGGAGCTTTTGAAAGCGATAACAAACAACACTCATTCACACAAAACAATCATTGGTTAGGAAAACAAATTGCTTTTGCTATCGGTTACAGATCGGAACACAATTAGGAAAACAATTAGGAAAACAAATTGCTTTTGCTATCGGTTACAGATCGATTTTGCAATGCTGCTATTTCCTCACGTTAGCCTTTAGCCTTTGATAAAATGTGTACACAGGTCCACGGTATTTGGTTCCTAAGTAACCAGTTTGATGTTCATTTACTTCTCATTTACTTAGTTGGGTCAGTAGTGATCTCATTTTTCCGAACTATACAAATCGTAGAATCCTCTAATCAAGAGATAATTCATGCTTTTAATGCTTCCTTCCTTAAAAAAGGACTCACGATTGTGCAACAATGCGTCAAAAAAAAGCCAACCGCGGAAAACTTATTATTATGTATTTATTACCCAACAAAAACCGCAGAAGAATATTTGAAAACCACACCAACAAAAAATTTAGTGGTTGGTTGGTTCAATTAAGGAAATAAAAAGGTCGAAACTAGGTTAAGGCGACTAGTTAATATCACGGTAGTTTGTTCTAACATTTTTTTTTAGCAATTTACTGAAAGAAAAGATTTTCCTATGATGGACACATTTGCGACAGTCTAGAGGCCGTAGAGCTACGTCAGTTAACCTAGCGTCTACACGTGCAATCGCAACTCCGGAAAACTCAATACATTCACAGTTTTGCACTAATCCACTCACACATATCGAACTTGCAAGCTACCTGCAATGAAATTACCTATATGACGTTGACCGACAAAATCGAGATATTGCGATTTAAAAAGAAGGAATCGTTTGGAGTTCGTAACGAGGTCAAACGAAGTCAATTTCCAACGTTACGAGGTCTACAGAAAAATAATAATAAATCAATCAAATATTAAGCATTAAGCATGATGTTGGCCGATATAAATATTAATCCTGACTTTAGCCAAAAACCAATACATATAATCAACGCAGAATCGTTAGGAGGTGAAACGAAGTCAGTTTCCAACGTTACGAGGTCCAAGGAAAAATAAAAAATAAAAACAATGAAATATTAAGCATGATGTTGACCGACATAAAATTAATCCTGACTTAAAAAAAAAACCAACACATTCAATTGGTGGAGAATCATTAGAAGTTGAAACGAAGTCAAAATGTAATATTACGAGGTCTAACATAATTAATAAAAAATAATCAAATGTTGAGTATGAGTTGACCGACACACTGTGAGAACGGCCACATAGGTAAAATTTAGAAAAATTATTTAAAATATTAATCGTGACGTTCAAATAAAACGAAAACATTTAATCGATAGACTTTTGGGGAAGGGGAGTTAATTTCCAACGTTACGAGGTCTACAGTAAATTAATACAAAATAATCAAATGTTGAGCATGACTATTGATGGAAGGTTACGATCTCCAAACGATTCCTTCTTTTCTTTTTAAATCGCAATACCTCGATTTTGTCGGCCAACGTCATATAGGTAATGAAATTTGAGAGGCAGTTAATTTTTGGCACTTGCAGCGAGTGAAATAAAGAGGAAAAAGCAGCGTGGCCGTTTATGTGATGTTTTGCTAATTTAAGTGGGCTTGTTAGCGGGTAATTTTTGCCCAGGAAAATATCTTTAATTATACAACTATTATTACTTATATTGATTAAAAAATCAATTTAATTGGAGATCATTACAAAATATTGTGGTACGTGATGATTAATTAATATAAAGTTTCATAGATATGTACGATTAAATGTTGTAAACACCATATTTTCCCTCATATGATGGCGAAGTTTTTTTTTATATATGACAACACCGA
>OY282450.1:69299097-69436597 GCA_958295655.1 Palloptera scutellata
AATTCGGAGTATTTCAATGGTAAAAAAGTCAAAAGCATTTGTTAGGCACTGGGCGGAGCAATTGAAATGCGAAAAAAAATTTCAACGATCATTAACAATGACTTCAAGACAAAGTCAGCACATTGTGAACTGCTAGGAAGCAAATTCAGGTGCTTCATTGCGTCAAGCCACTCAACGTTTACGTAGGCTTAATACACACACTAACATGTGAAAAAAAAAAATTACTTGCCAATCAATTGAGAATTTGTGTATTTTCCTTGGTAACCTCGTGTTGACCGTTTTACTCTTCAAAAACCATTGTTGATGCGTTGGGTAACTGAAAATTTCCACACTAATTAGGGCAAAATATTGTACACTGATGAATTGTCGTTTTGGCTTTCGAATGTATTGGCTTACTTGCACTTGGTGTAGAGCAGTTTATGTTTACGGACGTTTTGTGGACGCCGTTTTGGTAAATACCAGTTATCTTTATTGGTATACTGAATGCTTAACGAATGCTGCCCACTAGCAACAAGTTTTGTGAAACCGGAAATTGTGATTAGTTGGTATTGGAAGACAACGATCCCAAACACAGAAGTCGTCGATGTTCTGGGAATGGTGAGCTCATCCCAACGATGAGCCACAATTGCTAGTTTGCAATTTAATCGAAAAGGTTTTGGGGCGATCATGAAGGAAAGATTCAACATATAGAAATATCCGTGCATTCGTGTGGAAATGCATGCCAATGGAAATATGTTTCGTCAGAATATGCCAAAAATTTAAGTGAAAGTGTGGCTTCCAACAAGGCGAACTGATTGAATATTAATGCTATCGAGCATTGGCCAAGGGACCGATAAAACCAATCACCGATAAAACCAAAAAAATGATATCAAGTAAATACTCGTTTTTGTTTCTACATAATTTCATTCCAAACCTTTTTCCATGGCCTTAACATGGCGTAGCAAAGAAATTCCAATTTTAATTAAGTGATTCATTTTTGCACTTAGTCAAAGCTTTTGCCACAAAAGCACAGCAAACTCATCATTCTGATGCAAATGGTGTAATTAAATAAAATTAGGTATTATAATTTATCCCCCCATAACACCAACAACGATATTAATAATATTAATAATGTAAACAGTCATAGAAGCAGTAAAAACAGCAGCAGCAACAGCAGCAGAGAGACCGTGGCACATCATTCAAGCACCAGTTAAGACTAATTTTTGGCAACAACAACGTCGTGTGCAAACGAAACTGTGAAGCTGTCAACAAGTGAAAACAGCATTCATCTCCAGGGATTACAGCGCCACAACCAGCTACAAGAGACAGAGACAGGCAATGTAAGAAGCAAACGTCAAACTTTAAAGGAAAGAATTTTTGTGGACGTGTTTTTGGGAACTTGAGGAAAGTTAAGTTACATACATACATAAGTAATGTGTAATATGGGTACGTCAACATTTTACCGTGTAACCCCTTGAGATGTATGTAGTTTTTATATCTTTCACCTCATACACACACACACACACACACACACTGACTAACCCAAATTCATATTTACACACATACACTTGTACCATACCTAGAAACTCAACAAATGGAAAGAGCAGCAGAAAAGATGTAACAAATTATTGAGTCAGTAACACTATCTGCGGTTAGTAGGCACATCTGCGATGATAACAGCAATCGCTTGTCAAATAGTATACATATTTACATACCATGTCCCTTCTTGTACTTACCTCTAGGCACACGCAAATAATTTTTTTGTATCTTATGAATTGTCTGAGCAACTCACACAATAGTTATCTTATTTTGATCAAAAGAATTTTAATCTGGACGGCCCTGATTCCATGAGCTATTGTTGAAATGATCTTTGCCATAAAGATGTCCATATATCAAAAAGAAACTATTGAGGCAGTGTTATGATTCAAACAGCATTCTCTCCATAAGAGAAAGCTCAGACTTGCTTTAATCCACCAAAAATGAAATCTGGCGTGTTCAACGAAATGTTGGAAGACGTGCATGAACATTTCATGGAAGAAAAATTTATGATGATAGTATGTTTCAGCAATGTTATCGTTTGCTTAACTGTGTACTGAAAATTTATGGAGGAAGAAGCTTTATGTGTAGGTATGTATGTAAATCAAACAGTCTCTGTCGTATGTTGGTTTGTACACCGTGGCGTATACTTGACATAAAGTAAATGCCTAGATGGTAATACGCGAATGAATGCTGGAATGGGAATCAAAAGAAAACAACAACAACAACAGCAGTGCAGAGTACGAATAAACAAATGACAAACATTGGAGAAGTGCTCCGTGAAAAGTGATGGTGGTGGCATTAGTAAGTGTTGAGGGAAGCTCAATTGCGTGTATCTTCTGTACATTTGAGTTAATGTATGTATATGCCTCAACAATTGGCACAGTAATAAAAATGCTGTCAAAGTGGCGCCACCTTAAGCGCGGAAATGAAAAGAAACAAATTCCTCTCAAATTCCTTTACCTAACAAATTCAAAGTTATTAATTCTTCTTGTCTTGTTGATGCTTAAAATTCTTTACTTGCTTTTCTCCTCATAGTTACACACTTTGACTCTTCCACTCTTTATTTATTATTTTACTAATAAAAAAGCATGTTTGACTCTATGTCAACGACAACAGAGAAGGAAATATGAATTTGTTTGTTCACATTTTTCTCGTGAACTACCGACACAGTGGTGGGCAACATAAGAGTACTTCTACTTTTGCCAAGTCAAGTACATTATAATATGTATTACAATATGGCCAAAAAAAATATTATAAATCTGTCGCTTGAGTGACATTAGGTATTAATATATTTACATATATGTTTAATTAATTATATCATATATTTTATGTTAAGCAGGATAAACTTTGAATAAACAGTCGCGAATACGTTAGCCCCAAGCAGGCAGCTCACTAATGGTCTAACTTTTAAGATTTTCAATTTCGAAATTTACAACAACATTTTAATACTAGGCGAAAATTTATGAGCTTAAAGACAGTCGATAAGGCTGTGGTAATATTCAAAGTTTACTCGGCTTACACCATGCAATTGTTGTTGCCCGAACACGAAAAAGTGCTTTTACTCACTCTCACACCGAACACGATATGCTGGGTGAAATGTACACCGAGCACGCCGAGTATTCAGGGTTAGCAATGAGTTATTCTACAAAAAAGGAACAAAAATATATATAAAATTTAAGGAAAACATGCAAATGTCCGGGACATCATTATTTTCATATGCAGAAAAGCGAAGTTGCGATTTTTTTTAGTTTTTAAAAGTGAATATTAAATACTAGTATATTATTCATAAAACTATTGAAGAAAAATCATATTATTTTCATAATTTTTCAATTATATTATTAATTGCACGCTCCATATTAATAAAATCGTTTAAAGTTTTTTGGTATACCATTTAGTGTTGCCGTGGCGCAAATAAGAGTATTAAAAAAAAAAAACTGAGTTTCGACAAAATGCAACTCTGTAACCACTACACCCAGCACGAGAGTAAAATATGATGAGTTCGTCGAACAGCGAACACCAGTATAACCAGCAGCTAACTGTTGCTAGTTAAGTATCGAAGCAAATCCATAATCTAGTTACCGTTGACAGTGGGCTACAACCTGCCATTGTTAGCATAACTAATGGGGCAATTTTTAGATATGTTGTCAATCGAAAACTTTCTGTTAATACAATTTCAGAGCTAACAATGTAAACATTTTCTGCTTTTTACAATCTTATTAAATTATCTATACCATTCAGTATCTAAAAATAAATTTGGCAGCTGAACACAGACGCAAAGTGGAGAGAGTTGACGTATGTAACTTTTACTTTTCTTTGCATCAAATACCGAATACCGAAATAAAGACCAAGCGAAGATCCGCTTCGCTTGTTGTGCGCCAGAGCATGGAATTGCCTTTGGCAGCGTTTGCCAAAAAATGGCTGCTTGTTTGCACTATCGCCCCCATTTCTCTTTGTTTTTTATTACACTCATATTCGCAGTTGTGTCAGCTTAGTACGACGATGTAAGGCTGTGTTTTGTGTGTACGTGTATGCGTTTGCTTGAATGAGTAAGTTTATGTTTTTTGGGCTTTTTAATGCCTTTTACATACTTGCCGCTTTAGTAAAAAAATTACAAAAAATTATGAAAGGAAAGAAGGTTTGAAAAAAAAAAGAATATAACTAAGTATTTGTGAAGAAGTTTTTCGACATACTTAAACACCCTTTGATGGCGTTGATTGTTAGACATTGTCAGCTTAGTGCTGTGTTGGAATTGGTTGATAACAATGGCCTTGAAACTGTTAATGTGGTGCGGTGTAGCTGCAGATGTCACACACTCGCACGCATACACACACTTACGATATTACTATATTGTTTAGTTAATGCCAAGGGTACCAAAATTGATGTCGTAAATTAACATCAGAATAAGACACTAAGTGAATTTAAGAGTTTAGATTTAAACTTATGTAGATATGTATGTATTGAGAAAGTAAAAAGAAAAGTGTTATTTTTTATTAATAAAAATATTTCCTAAGTGGCAACTTTTGTGTTTTATCTCTGAGCTAACGGCACTTTATTGTGGTAAAATAATTCTGCTGTTGTTGTTATTGAGTTTCTCTGCAATAATGCTTTCGTATACTTGCTCATTGCTCTCTTGAAATTTAAAGCATTAATAAAATATTGAAAAATAATTTATTGCCTGCGATAAAGTGAATTGGTATAAAGTTATTCTATTAATATTAATAAAATGCATCAATAATAAGAATTGTGTTTCTTTTCGCTATTCTATTCCATTTTTTTTTTTTTTTTTTTTTGTAAGTGATAAGTGAAAAAATGATTTAAAAAACCTACAAGAGATAACTAGAAATGAACGAAGAGGCAAATAGGATCTATTAAACACGAGGCAACTAAAAATAAACGAAAATCTACGCAAATAAAAAAAAATAACTTGATCTACCCGTAACGAAAAGAAAGTGAGAGTTTAAGAACTGGCAGGTGAAGTGAAACTTATCACGACCAAACCAAATTGCTTCACTACGATACATTAATCTGTTTTTTATGTTTTCTTACGTCCCCTTATTTCGGTGTTCTTTCTATTTGACTCAGTGCAATAAAAAAAATGTATTAGCAACTTGTTGGGAAAATCAACTGAAATGAAAAATAGTAATAATTTCAACGTAGAATTCTTATACGAAATTCCGTTTGTTCCTTTTAAATATGAGAGAGTACATTAACAGACAATGAGATACAGTCCGGTATGGTGATCGGACTTTTTCAATACTAAGTATGTATGAACGTATATGCAGTACAAGAAGAGGCGGCAGCTCTCTCAATGTTTAAATATGTACACTCATTCGACTGCGAACAAACGAGTAATTTCCATATCAGCGAGTAATTGTTTTCAGAGGTATTTACTGTTATTGTTGGTCGCGTTGTTTTTGCCAAAAATTCCTTTAGTGCAAATACATAAATAAGGGAGAGAGAGAGAGAGAGAGTGCTGTTCGTGTTGTTCTTGCAGGAGCGAATTTTGTTTACTCACTCTTTTGCTTGTGCCATTCTATGTGTTACAGCGTAACATTTCGATTTTATTCCTCAATAAAGAGATTGGGCGAAATGAGTTTGTTATTATTTTTAAGATGGAAGCCAATGTCCCCTTTCTCTTGAAAACAAGTTCCCAATTGTCACTTGCTCTTCCATCCCGATTTCTTGATCAAATCTGCTTTTACTTATGTACTTTGTCTGACATGTCAAAGAACAAACGGTAAAAAAGAAAACTTACTGGTACGATCAAGTCTGTACTCCTCCCTCTCGTCTCTCCTCTCTCGCTTATATACTTTACTTGCTTTCACTTGCCGTGTGGAAAAGTGAACAAACAAATTAAAATAATTCGTCACACACAAAGGTGCCGATCAAGATTTCAGTACCCTCCCATTAGAAGTTTCACTTTAAATACATATTTCCAGAGTTTTGCGATCGACTTCTCATTCTCATTCTCTGAAGTAAATCTGCCTTTCCTCTCTCATATTGATATGCTTCTTTTTTTAAACTGATTCCGATTCTGATTTTTTCATATAAAACTGTGTTACTCTGGAAAATAGACCACAGATTGGAACAATAGTTATCTATTCTGATCAAAAGAATTTTAATCTGGACAGCCCTGATTCCATGAGCTATTGTTGAAATTATCTTTGCCATAAAGATGTCCATATATCAAAAAGAAACTATTGAGGCAGTGTTATGGTTCAAGCAGCATTCTCTCCATAAGAGAAAGCTCAGACTTGCTTTAATCCACCAAAAATGAACTCTGGCGTGTACAACGAAATGTTGGAAGATGTGCATGAACATTTCATGGAAGAAAAATGTATAATGATGGTATGTTTCAGCAAGACGATGCATGTCTCCAATGTATCTTTAGAGTGGTTTAGACAGCACCAGATTGATTTGCTCGAGTGGCCAGCTTACAGTCCCGTTTTTAAACCCATTGAAAACTAAAGGCGTATAACGATTAGAAAGATTTACGAAAAGAATCAACCACTGAATGGCAATTTTCTTAGAGTTTCAGAGCTTAAACTGAAAATAAAGGAAGTTTGATACATTCGATGCCAAATAGAATCTATCAAGTTCCACTGCGCGTTCGTCCACTGCCACTGGACTATGGTATGTTGATTTCTAATTTGGACATAAGCTATAAACCACGTGAATGCATTATAGTTGATGAACAACTACAAGGATATCGACAACGTGCATGCTTCACTCAATATACGATATGTATAAGTACCGTCCAAGCCTGAAAAATACAGCATAACATTTTTTTGGACTTGTGATATTACTAACTATAATCCCGTAAGTGGTCCAATGTATACCAGTAAGCTAAATGGAAGTAAGTTAAGAACGCACACGTCACCTGTAGCTTAAAACGATGCAACTGCTAAGCCAGAAATCATTTTTTATTATAACAAAACGAAAGGAGGACGAGCTGTTGGGAGAATACACCACAAAACGTAAGACCAATCGATGGCCGCTAGCCCTTCTCTTGAACATGGTCGACATTACAGCTTTAGCTGCTGGACTTACTTCAAGTGACAAGAGAATATATTTTCTAAAAGAATTATGCTTCCAGCATTAGAGCAAAGAGCAAGCAATTCCTTAGTGACAACAAAATTGCATGTAAAGTCTGCAATGCAAGACGTAATTGGACCAATATTGCCATGTGCCTAATTTGCTAGTTCTGCTTTATCAAGACGAGATCCTAGTGGACTCATTGCTCTAGTAGGAAGTTGCTACTATGGCAGAGCACTTATTAAGAGGAAGCAACGAAAAACTCGACAATCCTGCACCAGTTGGTTGCGGCCTATTTGTGATGAACACTGGGTAGTTCAACCAAAATGAAATGTATGCTTTCAAAACCAAAAGAATAATGTAAAGGGCGTGTTTTTTTTAGAAGTGTGGTTTTCAGCCAAAGTCTTTGCCAACCAACTTGCACTTCTCCTTTCGCAAAACACCCCTCAACTTGATGATATATGCGCGCAGTGGACGCACATTTCCCGCTCTATGCGTACGGCTGCCGAAGAGGTGCTAGGCTACCACCGTCGACGGAGAAATATGTGGTACGACCAAGAGTGTCGCGATGCTACTGAAGCAAAAAACGCAGTCTACAGAGCCACCCTGCAGTCAGTTGCAACTAAGGAGCGATACAGAAAGTTGAGGAGGGAGGAGAAACGTCTTTTCAGGCGCAAGAAAAGAGATGAAGAAAGACGCGAGTTCAATGATATCGAAATGTTGCAGGACAGGAACGAGGTCCGAAAATTCTTTGAAAGAATAAGACGCCTGACTCTTGGTTTGAAGACCGGGGCCTCTTCCTGCAAGGATGAAGATGGAAATCTGGTGACAGATGTCCAGGGCATAATGAGATTATGGAGGGAGCACTTTTCGCAGCTGCTTAATGGCGAAGACGGCAATAATCCCGCCACTGCGGAACCCACTCCGGAAACCCCAATCACTGACGGCGTTGAAGTACCGCCGCCTGACTATGAGGAGGTCTTAACAGCCATTACTCGGCTGAAAAACAATAAGGCTGCAGGTGCAGATGGCCTGCCTGCTGAGTTGTTTAAGACCGGAGGCGAAGAGCTCAAAAAACGCATGCATGAGCTTCTATGCAGAATATGGTCAGATGAAAGCATGCCAAGTGATTGGAATCTCAGCGTACTATGCCCAATTCATAAGAAAGGTGATTGCACGATCTGCGCCAACTACCGTGGGATAAGCCTTCTTAATATTGCATATAAGGTTCTATCGAGCGTACTGTGCGAAAGACTGAAGCCCATCGTTAACAAACTGATTGGACCTTATCAGTGTGGCTTCAGACCTGGTAAATCCACCATCGACCAGATATTCACACTACGCCAAATCCTGGAAAAGACCCGAGAAAAACAGATCGACACCCATCATCTATTTGTCGATTATAAAGCCGCCTTCGACAGCACGATTAGGGATCACTTGTACGCCGCAATGTCTGATTTTGGTATCCCTGCAAAGCTCATTCGTCTTTGCAAAATGACACTGACCAACACCACCAGCGCAGTGAAAATTGGGACAGACCTCTCCGCACCATTTAATACCAAAAGAGGTTTCAGACAAGGTGACTCCCTATCGTGCGACTTCTTTAACCTTATGCTGGAGAAAATAATTCGAGCTGCGAACATCGACATCTCTGGCACTATCTTCTACAAGAGTGTCATGCTGCTAGCATACGCTGATGATATTGACATCATTGGCAAAAACGCTCGAGCAGTCAGTGCAGCATTCTCCAACCTGGAAAGGGAGTCTCGTCGAGTGGGTCCAGTGGTGAACGAGGACAAAACGAAATACCTTGTGTCAACAAACAAAGAGTCACGGCGTCTTGGATAAAATGCCACTGTTGACAACTACACTTTTGAAGTCGTCAAGGATTTCGTTTATCTAGGATCCAGCATAAACACCAACAATAATGTCAGCCTTGAGATCAAGCGGAGACTAACTCTTGCCAACAGGTGTTACTACGGGCTCAGTAGGCAATTGAGAAGTAGGGCCCTCTCTCGACCGACGAAAATAACGCTCTATAGGTCCCTCATCCTTCCCGTCATAATGTATGGCGCAGAGACGTGGACATTGGCCATCAATGATGAGAGGCTGTTAGGAGCGTTCGAGAGGAAGATACTCCGTAAGATCTACGGTCCAGTATGCGTGGACGACGTGTATCGAATAAGATGGAACGATGAGCTGTATGAGCTGTACGCCGACACTGACATAGTCAAGCGTATAAAACTCCAGCGCCTTCGCTGGCTGGGTCATGTTGAGCGAATGGAAGAAAGCGCTTCGGCTAGAAGGGTGTTTTATTCGAACCACGGTGGAGGAACACGCAGAAGGGGACGTCCTAATCTCCGTTGGAAAGACCAGGTGCAGGGCAACCTGACTGCACTTGGCCTTATCAACTGGCCACATAGCAGAAGTGACTGGCGGAGCTTTGTGGAGGCGGCCAAGACCGATCATCGGTTGTAGCGCCAGCTAAGTAAGTAAGTAAGTGGTTTTCAATCTGGCAATACTCTTTTCGGGGTTGGTCTTTCTGACAGCTGTCACTTCATTTATGCTCAGTTTGGTTAGCCATTTCATAATGAATAGACTTACTCCTGAACAACGTTTGCAACGTTCGATGAATGGGACTAAAACGAGATGGCCACCGATCTCGATTTTCACAAGAAAATTTTATTCAGCGATGAAGCTCACTTTTGGTTGAATGGGAACGTTAATAAGCACAATTGTCGCATTTGGAGTGATCATAATCCACAAGCCATTGTTGAGACGCCGTTATATACTCAAAAAGTCACTGTTTGATGTGCTCTTTGAGCAGAGGGAATCATTGGTCTATATTTCTTCAAAGATGAAGCAGGTGATAATGTTACAGTCAATGGGGAACGCTAAAGAGCCGTGATTAATGACTTTTTCGTACCTGAATTGGAGGATGATGATGTGGACGACCTTTGGTTCCAACAAGGCGGCGCTACATGCCATACAGCCAACGAAACAATCAATTTATTGAAGGAAACTTTTGGTGAGCGCATTATCTCGCGTCTTGGGCCTGTGGCGTGGCCTCCAAGATCGTGCGATTTAACACCGCTGGACTATTTTTTGTGGGGTTATGTGAAGTCGCTTGTCTGCGCAGATAAGTCCGAGACGATTGACGCCTTGGAAGAGAATATTCGACATACGGCTCAGATTGCTGCAAAAGGTGGTCGAAAATTGGTCCTCTCGGCTGGAATTTATTCGAACTAGCCGCGGCGGCCAATTGCCCGAAATCTTTTTAAAACATAATGGCAAACCCTTATCTTTATAATAAAGCTAAATTCTTGGCCATAACATTAAACTATATGCGTTTTATTTTATTTATTTATTTTTTCGAAAACCGGCACAACAAAGTTTAAAACCTTATTAGCAGTACCGGCAGCATGTAGCGTAAACAAGATTAAATACGACTTATAATATATATTGCATGACATACAAATTTAAACTTTACTTTAAAATTAAACATTAAACATCTATTCATCTATTCGTAAAAAATTTTAACAACAGGATATATTTCATTATTTCCTATTACAGCGAAGAAAGAAATAATCCTAGTTTATTTTTGAATTGCACAGCATTATTACCAGATCTTAAACTATTAGGAAGTGCATTCCAAAGACGAACAGAGTGTACAAAAAACTGCCTTTCAGACGTTAAACAAGAAACACGTAAACAGTTAATCATATAAGTTCGATTGTATATAGAAAAGTTTAATCTCGAAAACCAATAACTGGTTTCTGCATTACATATAATTTTATGCAACAATAAAAGCGTTCGATAGTTCAGTAAGTTATCAAAGGTTAAGCCATGGATTCTTTTAGCATACTGGGAAACATGATCTCTTCGTTTTAGTCCAAACACATTTCTTCTTGAAAACCACACTTCTAAAAAAACACCCTGTAGTAGTATTCATGTTATTTTCTAAAATTCTAGGTCACGAGTGTAAAGAAGCTCCTACTTTGATATACATGCAGCTGTGGACTTTAGTGTGAGAACAACATAGTTCATATTGCTTTTTTTTACTTTTTTTCCTTGAATGTTAAATTATTGAATTTTTTTCATCGCGAATTTTGAGAACAAAGCGTAGCTGTTTGTTATGAAATTTTTCAGGTTATGTATATGTTTCAGTGAGTAATAGCAAAAAAAATTCGTCTGAAGTGACAATATTAGCCAGACAAAAGTACCATAAATATAAGAACGCTTAGAATCTAAGGTCTACAAAAATATTAAAATTTTTTAATATAGGTCTCTTGTAAGTAAGTATATATAGTATACAGGCTATTTTACACTCAAAGGATAGCACTTGGCTCTTTAAGAAAAATGGTTCAAAATGATTCAAAACCTTGATACTTACAATGCTGTGAATCATTACAAAAAGTTTCAACACTACCAAAATATTCCAAAATCCGGTGCTCCTCGAAAAACTTCGCCTCCATTGGACAGAGTAATTAAACGAATTTCTCAGTTGGATCGCAGGAAGAGTTAAACGGACATTAATCGCGAAATTCGGGAGGCACATAATGTAGAACTGCCACCTAGAACCGTTCGGCGGCGATTTGCTCAAGTGGGCTTGCATGGGCAAGTGTCCTGAAAGAAGTCACTAAACAACGACAGCGCCGTATTGAGTTTGATCGTTCCCGTTTCACGTGGGCAAGCGAACACAATGGCGTTACATATTGTGGAGCGATGAAACTAAGATAAACCGAATGGGTCAAGATGGAAAAAGGTATTTTCGTCGTCCAGTAGGTGCTGCCTTTGATCCTAAATATACTATACGAGTAATAAAGCATGGTGGAGGATCGATTAACATCTGGGGCTGCTTCTCATGGAATGGGGTTGGTCCAATTTTTCGAATAGATGGTATTTTTTAGAAAAGAAAAATATTGAACAATGTGAAGCTGCCATGGGCTGAAGAAAATTTGCCGGTAATTTGGAAGTTCCAGCAGGTTAACGACCCCAAACATACCGCGCATCTGACGAAGCAGTACTTTCTAGACAATTAAAACACCGCGTTTTATATTGGCCATCGTCAAGTTCGGATCTTAACCCAATAAAATAACCCCATCTAAGCGATTGGGAACAAAAATATCTCTAATTTCAATAGTTGAACAGTGAAATAGAAACCGCATGGTCTACCTATACTATACCTGTCGAACGTTGTCGTGCATTGATAAACTCGATGCCACAACGATGTAATGAAGTTCTATTGCAAAAAGGATACTCGACACGATATTGATACATTTGGAGTGAGTTACAGTAAATTCTCTTCAATAAATCGCTTAAAAAAAAATTGGATTGAATATACCTATAGTATTTCATTGTTTCCAAACACTACATCATCGTTCTCACACTAATGTCCACAGCTGTATATAGATGTATATATGTACCCCGGTACCTTGTCGCACCAATTATGGATATCATAATATTTTGATTGCCTATTATCATATTAAAAGCTTTACCCGGCAAAAGCACACAAAAAAGCTAATTTCATAAATAATTAGGACCTCTCACGAACGGTTGCCATAGTAACGCGTATAGATATGATTTTGTTGGTTATAGAAAATGAAAAAGGTACCCGGGTACCTCATCCCTCACATAAGGGTTAAGCAAAATATCATGTGTTCGAAACTTTAGCAAAATCGAACAACGATTACACTTTTTGACCATCGCTTTTATGAAATCGTTACACTGTGCAACATGGCCACGGCAACCACTAAAGCACAGAGGCATTGATTATTAGAAACTTACGAATAGTGTGTTAAATTAAAAATAAATTCCCTGGAAATTTCATATAAATACATTTTCATTTGTTAAATACATATTTAAGTCTATGGAAGCTGAAAGCCTTCCTTGCAAAAATCATGTCCTTGGACATTCTCATCTCTCCAACAAAGTTCGCAAGTGAGTAAAGAGATTATTTAGTTTTTGAAGGCCGAAAAAAGTTTCTTGCAACGAGATGTTGCCTTAACATTTCGCTTTTGCTTCTTTCTATACTTAATAGGGACATAAATACTGTTACACACATTTGATGTTATAAAATTAAAAATAAATAATTTTTTTGGACCAATTTTTTAAAATATGGTATATTTATTGGTATATATTTTATACAAAAAGCAATTACTTATTCGAATTGCTCGCCTTTGGACTTCACGCACGCCTTAAGTCGCACTGGCCAATCATCAATAGCTGCACGCACCTCGTGCATTGGAAAAGTGCTGACAGCACGAATCAAAGCAGTATTCAGAGAATCAATGTTGGGGTATCGCATCTTTTGTGGCAAACCATGTCCTCTAAAACTGTCCACAATTTGTAATACAGTGGTTTCAGATCAGGGCTGCCAGACGGTCATTCTTCAGAGCAAATGAAAGCTGACAAATTGTTTTGAAGCTTGTCTGTTTGGTCTGTTTCGTCTTAGCCTTATGGGCTGCCCAGAATCCTGCTGGAAAGTCCACAGCTGGTTTTGGAACAGGGAATGGTTAAGTGGCTTCACAACAGATTCCGAGACGGTTTCTTGGTAAACATCGGCCGAAGTTTTGACTACTTGTTCGCAGAAATGCAAGTCATTGACGGCATCGTAAAAGACACACCACCAAATCATGACTGAAGCTGGGTGATGAGCTTTTTCGACCCGTGGGATCAGTTCAGTTGCTTCCTTAGATGAGCGTGCATACACCCTGTCCTTTTGCAAGTCGTTTTTATTAGTTCGACTCATGGACTTTTGCGTGATATTCATCTCACGGGCCATGATTTTCTGTTTTCGGGGCGGATTTTACTGAATTCTTGATTTGACGGCTTTGATGACTAGCGGCGTGCGAACTGTACGTGGACGGCCCAACCGGTGGCTGTCTTTGATATCGCCAGTCTCCTCAAACAGTTTTATGCACCGGTAGACGAACATGCGACTAATCCCGAGTGGGCAGAACGTTTTGAAAATATCGCCTTTTATCATTTCACACTTGAAAAGTGAAAATGACAGCGATACGGTTCTCATTGTCAGACCACTCCATGGTGAAAGCTGACACAATTTTGAATTTCCGTTACAAACTAACGCTGTAGAGGTTAGCTTTCATAAACCATGTGTTAATAACAGGGAATGTTCAATTCTACTATTGGAATGGGTGTGTTCAATGTTGTAACAGTATTTATGTCCCTACTAAATATATGTAGCTCATTTAGAATACAAATTGAGCAACAGGGCAACAATACAATTTAATGTACATAAAAGGGAGATGCGAAAAGCTGAGCCACTTGTCAGCGCAACCAGAGCCGCACACAGTGCGTGTATCCGATGCTATGGACCACAATTTACTTCCGTACTCGTTTAACTTTCGATCACTCGTTTAAAGCTTACTTTATGTATTTATTTGCCTTAAGTATTTACTGCAAAAGCAGCCGCAAACAAAAACAATTTCATGAAGCGTGCAATATTTCCTGATTTTCCTTTTCCTCCAAACAATTTACTTTTATACATGTTTCCTGCATTTGACGGTCTGGGGTATGGAATTTTAAGTGGAAATTCTTAATTGTATTTAAATTTTCTTCGTCTGCTTTTTGTGGTGCCGTCGTGATTTTTCATCATTGCTCGACTTGCTCATTAACAACAATAAGTTTCTGGATTTGCGGCTTTTGTTGGTAAATTGTTAAGGATTTTCAGCTGAAGGCAGGCATATTATTAAAATGCTGGGCGTAGAACTTTTTTGGGGTTTTTTTTTGTTTTTTTGTTTTTTTTTTTTTGTAACTGTTGCCAAGATTATTAACTTTTTCATAAGAATAAGCCATTTTTACTTTGTTTATTCACGCTGTTGTGCTGAAATTAATTTTAGCTATTTACTTTTATTAGGATTAAAGTACATAGTAGGTATGTATATTAATTTAGTAGCGAAGCGAAAAGTTGTTAAGCGTGTTAAGCGTGGAGGAAGTAACTTTGCTCATGTCCAAAACAAAGGATAAATTCTCGTATCTTTTTGATATTTTCTTTTATTGTGATTTGTATTCAAAACCAAAAAATGCCAGCATGCACACAAACACAGATACGAGTACATCCCTTTCACTTACATACATACATATATTTAATTCACAATGGATTTGTTTGCCTCCTTTATGCGTTGTTGTTGTACCTAAAAAGGTATCTAATTTTTGCATTCCCCATCGTGTTTATGAAATATTTACTTCAAGTTGAACAAAAAATGAAATTCAACTTTAACACTTCGGTGGGGCATTCAAGCGGAAGGAAACCCCTCTTCACACACAATATGGCATGCTTGTGTGTATGTGTGTATTGCATATACAGTAATCCCCTGCTTAGTTGCGTCGATGAAAAAATGCAAAGAATTTATGATTCAATTAACCGAGTAATTCGAATAGATTTTGAACTAAAAACGTATTTAATATTTCTGGCCAATTAAACATGGCTTCCTGTACCGGGGTTGACTGTACATTAGAGCGGGTCGGTCCCCACACAACAAAAAAAGTATGAAAAAACCACCCCCTATCTGAAAGCTTATGTTGAGAGTATTTCAAAACAATTTTTTTTTTTTTTTTTTTGCTTGGAATACTCTAAAAACCGCCAAAATGAATTTTTGTTGATGTCCGATTTTTATAAAGGATATTTTACTTTCTTACTTTTAATGGCACAACAGCCCATGGAGGACCTAGGCCGAGTTTTTCGCTTTTCGCACCCACTCATGTTGTGCGTGTTATATTTGTACATGAATGGAAGGGGCCTACAGTTTAATGCCGAATCCGAACGGCGAAGTGAAAAGCTTTTCATAGGCAATTTTTACTCTTGTAGGTTTGCCATTGCCTGTCAAGAGGTGGTGCCGTGTAAAGAAATTAATTTTTCTACTTTTTTTTTTTTTTTTTTGATTTTGCCTGTGCCGAGATTCGAACCCCGGACACTCTGCGTTGCAGTCCAACGGATTACCACTACGCCATTGCGACCATAAAATGATATATTGTTGTAAAAGGCTCAACGATTGCTACATTTTCTTCTTAGGTGTCATTCATTCACGAAGTCATTTGTAATAGTTAGTTTGCGTACTCAGAGTTGTACCCACCTAAAGGCAATTTTTTTTTTTCAAAAATTTCAAACTCTCAGAAAATCGTTTAATTCTTCTGCTTACATTTTGGTGCAATTCTTATTTTAGAGACTTAAATAATTTGAATTTTTTGTTGTAGCTCAAACCAAAAACCACTAGAATTAATTAAGCCAATTAATATATTCAATATTTATTGTTATCCAGTGTATCCAGTGCTTGGAAATAATATTGTAATGATATATCTGACACTTTCAACTTGTGATCGACATCTGATACTTCGTGATCATTTGCTGCATCATCCTCACTTGAACAAGGTATGTAGCCAGTGGAATACTACTGTGGGCAAAAGTTAGTAAGACTTTGTTCATAATTTCAAATTTTTTTATTCATTCTTCCAAATCTATTTCGTCCCCTTCAAAGTAATCCCCCCCGGCCCCAATACACTTGTGCCAACGTTTTTTCCAATTCTCGAAACAGTTGTTAAAGTCAATTTCCGGAATAGCCTTCAATGCGCTTAGCGATTCATGTTTAATGTCTTCAATTGACTCAAAACGGTGTCCACGAAGCGGTTTTTTGAGTTCACAAAATAGCCAAAAGTCACACGGTGCTAAGTCAGGCGAATAGGGTGGTAGGGTGGTTGCGGAACGATATCAGTCGAATTTTTGGCAAAATGGTCTCGTAAAACCAATGCAGTGATTTTGGAACCAATCGTGCATTCACTCTTCTTAGGCCCAAATGATGTTTTAAAATGGTTTTCACTGATCCTTCCGATATTCCAACGATGCCAGTAAGGTCTCTGGCATCTGACTGTTAATCGTCGATTCTCGAGCACCAATTCCTTGATTTTATTGACGTGTTGATCATCAGTTGATGTTGATGGCCGTCCTGGACGTGGTTCGTCATCACCGCGTTCTCGACCATCTTTGAACAATTTGTACCAATCAAAAACACTTGCTCGCGACATATACTTATCACCGAAGGCCTTTTGCAACATTCAGAACGTTTCGGCACCAGAAATTTGATTCCGCACACAAAATTGAATGGAACTTCTTTGTTGAATAATTTCACTCATTGTGAAAATCGCCGAATGCACTTTTTGTGCAGAAACTTCAGAAAGACAAGCGTATACTAAACACTAATGATTATTTTGATGTGACATTTGGCACAGATGTTACCGATAGTCATACCAACCTTAAAAAAATAATATTTTGATGAATGGGTTTCCGCGCGAAATTTAAATTAAAAAGTCTTACTAACTTTTGCCCACAGTAGTACAGGGATTTTTGTGGCATGTCTGAAAGCGGTCGCTGTGGCGTAGTGGTAGTGCGTTGGACTGCTACGCAGAGTGTCCGGGGTTCGAATCTCGGCACAGGCAAAATCAAAAAGAAAAAATATTTTTTCTAGACGGCACCACCTCTTGGCAGGCAATGGCAAACCTACAAGAGTATAAATTGCTATGAAAAGCTTTTCACTTCGCCGTTCGGATTCGGCAGTAAACTGTAGGTCCCTTCCATTCATGTACAAATATAACACGCACAACATGAGTGGATGCGAAAAGCTCGGCCTAGGCCCTCCATGGGCTGTTGTGCCATTAAAAGTAAAGTAAGAGCAATGGCAGCCTCGGTGAAAAAATCATAAATTTACATCTATCCAGGTTCAAAGTCATCAAATTTAAAGAACACCAGTTAGAAAGTGAAGTTAAATCGCTCTGTAATAGATCTTGAGTCGCGGGTGAATAATGTAGTAAAAAAAAGCTTTACATCATCCGCAAACATCAATAGTTTAGAGTATCGAATAATTGATGGAAGATCATTTATAAAGAGCGAAAAAAGAATTAGTCCAAAATGACTGCCTTGGGGGACCCCAGAAGAAACATCAATATTGCGAGAGACAGTGTCCTTGAAAAGAACCCTTTGTTTCCGGTTACATAAATAGGATTTAATCCAGTCAAGTTTCATCAGCAAAAGATTATGATTTACTTTGTCTAAAGCTTTACTAAAGTCAGTGTAAATTACGTCCGTTTGAAACCCATTAGAAACCCCTTTATAATAGCATTCGAAAATTCTAAGTTTATTACAGTGGATCTCCCCTTGAGGGAAATAGAGGATTTAACAGAAAAGGAGAGTTGATCAGTGATGACTGCTTCAAATAATTTAGGTATAACACTTAATTTAGCTATGCCTCGATAAATT
The DNA here is from genome assembly GCA_958295655.1 of Palloptera scutellata. NCBI lineage: Eukaryota > Metazoa > Arthropoda > Insecta > Diptera > Pallopteridae > Palloptera > Palloptera scutellata. The sequence goes on from OY282450.1 coordinate 69,317,420, forward strand.
GAAACATCAGACTTTATGCCTTGTAGAAAAACATTATGATATAACAAAGCATCCTTCTAAATACGATGAAGCAGAATGGAATAAGCTATTTCTTATTTCTCAATGTAAGTGCGGCATAGAATCCAATGTTCAATGTAGTTATTCTACTTCCACTAAAATAGGGGGTGGTTTTTTGGGTTGTTTTTTTTTGTGACCCGCTCTACTGTACATATGCCAATTGCTACCGAAGCACGTAAATGGAATCAATTGGTTGAATCTTATTATTGTGTGCGTCGTGCACGTGTGTGTGAGTGTGATTTAGCATAATCTCGCCACAAAACAGAAACATGAAAGTGTACATAAAGGTTGATTTTTTTGCTACTTGGATTTTGACGTTTATATTTCTGACAGTTCACGCGTGATTCTTGACATGTGCCAAAGTAAAAAATGCTCAGTTTGGTTTGCCATTTCATCATGATTAGACTTACTCTTGAGCAACGTTTGCAAGTTATTGAAATTTATTATCAAAATTCGTGCTCTGTGAAAAATGTGTTTCGGAAGCTATGTCCATGTTATGGTCGTCATAATCGACCCACAAAGCGGGCTATTCAGCTCATTGTGACCAAATTTCGTACCAGTTTCGCTTTTATTGCACATCAATCGACCAAATCGTATCCATAGAGTGCGTACCGAAGAGAATATTGCTGCTGTCTCCGCCAGTGTTGAGAAGATCGGGATATGTCCATCCGGCGCCGATCGCAACAATTGGGTTTGTGTTATTCGACCACCTGGATGATTTTACGCAAAGATCTCGGATCAATGCCATAGAAAATACAGCTGGTGCAAGAACTGAAGCCAGGCGACCTACCATAACGTCGAATTTTCGATGAATGGGCCTTAGAAAAGCTGGATGAGGATCCGTTTTTTTATCGCAAAATTGTCTTCAGCCACGAGGCTTATTTTTGGCTCACTGGATACGTGAATAGCAGAATGACCGCATTTAGAGTGATGACCAGCCAAAGGTAATACAGCAGCTACCAATGCATCCCGAAAAATGCAGTGTTTGGTGCGGTTTATTAGCAGGCGGCATCATTGGGCAGTACTTCTTCAAAGACGATGAAGGCCGCAACGTTACGGTCAATGGAGAAAAGTACCGTTCAATGATAACAGACTTTTTTTTGCCGAAAATGCAAGAATATGTGGTTCCAACAGGACGGTGCCACATGCCACACTGCAAGCGAAACTATGCATTAATTGAGAGGCGAATTTGGTGAGCAGTTAATCTCATGTTTTGGTGCAGTCAATTGGCCACCAAGATCGTATGATTTGACCCCGTTATACTATTTTTGTGGGGCTATGTTAAGTCTTTTGTCTATAGGGACAAGCCAAACACGATTGCCACTTTGGAAGCCAACATTGAACGCGTCGTTGTTATTGGTGAGATTCCGAGATTCCGGCCGAATTGTGTGAAAACTGTGCCAAAATTGGGCCTTCAGAATCCACTTCAGGACCACTTGCAGCGTAGCCGTGGGCAACGTTTAAGTGAAATTATCTTTAAAAAATAAATGGCAGGAATTGATTTGATGATGTGTTTTTTCGAATTTTCAAAAACCAAGCTCTTAAATAATCACCCTTTGCAAATATTTTTAACACATTGTTAAATTGGAACTAAAAAGAAGAAACATTATTTAAATTGGTTTTGAAATAAAGGCAGTGTTATTACAAATACAAATGTTTTCCCCATACTTGCCACTATCAACTTACAGTTACCGTCCTTGCGCTCTGTTGCATTCTACATAAATTTTCTCTCAGCTGCAGCGTTTGCTGCTAAAGTTCATGACATTAAAGGGCATCTATAACCACACTTAGCCACATAAGTGAACATACGATTACAGTTTTTCGATTATCTAACATAATAATTCAAATGTTTTGCTCCACTAACAACAAAAACCAACAACCAAGTTCTTGTTAGCACAGCATATGAAATGAATGAGAAAGGAGAATCCCATAAAACACACATCGCTTTACTGATATTTGATTTACCACTATACAATTTTGGTTTTGTTTTTTTGACTTTTTTGGGTTAGCGTGGTCAATTTTCTTTTAATTGCGGCCGTGAGAAAATAGTTACTTGTTTATATATGGTAGCATAATGCTGAGAATACAAGAGACATCATCAGATCTACGAGAAATCGTAATCAAATTAAAAAATTAAAGAAAATCCCTTGGAGAAATCGGGAAAATAACCAATTTATCGAAGGCGACGGTTCAAGTGATAGTTAAACACTTTAACGAGACTGGTAGCTATGAAAATAAGCCTCGCCCTGAGCGCCCGCCTAAGCTGGACTTCTTCGTACAATCAATGTTTGTCCTATGGAAAATGCCGTTAACACATCGGCAAGACATCGGAAATTATCATGGAGTTCTAGTGCATCCCGAAACCGTTCGAAGATATTTAAAAAAAATGATTTGCCTTATAGAGTAACGAGGAAAGAGCCATTGCTAAGAGAGGCAAATATTGCTAAGCGGCTTAACTATGTTGAAAAATACCAAAACGTCCACCAAACTGACCCAACTTTTTGGGAACGTGTCATTTTCACCGATGAATGTAAATTCAATGTTTTCTCCAACGATGGTCAGACAAAAAACGATGGCCTGGCGTAAAAAAAAATACTTCACTACAACGAAAAAATATTGTTCTCACCGTTAAGCATGGTGCAGGGTCAGTGATGGTTTATGGTTGCAAGGCGGCAAGTGGTGTCGGAAACATACGATTTATCAATGGAATAATGGATAAACATATTTATGTTTATTGATATCCTTAAGGACACCTACATCCCAAGTCTCGAAAAACTTGAATTGCCAGGTGAGCCTATCATTCTTCTGGACAATGGATCCGAAGCACACCTCTGTCTTGGTGAAGGATTGGCTGCTCTACAACGTGAAATCGAAGTTGGATCATCCGCCACAATCTCCTGACCTCAATTTTATCGATCATTTATAGGATCATTTGAAGAAACAGATTAAGAAGAGGCGTGTAAAAAAAGATGTCAAAATTGAATCTAAAGGCTATTATAATTGATGAATGGAATAGAATATCACCAGAAACTACTCGAACTTTAATCTTGTCTATGCCGTTTCGTCTATTCGAGGTGATTAAGGCCCAAGGAGGCCATAGAAAATACTAAATATTTGTTATTAAGTTATTTCCTAAGAGCGTAAGTATTTAGTAGGGACATAAATACTGTTACAACATTGGACACACCCATTCCAGTAGTAGAATTGAACATACCCTGTTATTAGCACATGGTTTATGAAAGCTAACGTCTATTGCGTTAGTTTGTGGGAATTCAAAATTGTGTGAGCTTTCACCATGGAGTGGTCTGACAATGAGAACCGTATCGTTGTTATAGCACTTCTTAAGTGTGAAATGCAAAACAGGCGATATTTTCAAAACGCTCCGCCCACTCGTGATTAGTTGCATGTTCGTCTACCGGTGCATAAAACTGTTTGAGGAGACTAGAGATATCAAAGACCGCCACCGGTCGGGCCGTCCACGTACAGTTCGCACGCCGCAAGTCGTCGAAGCCGTCAAATCAAGAATTCAGCAAAATCCGCCCCGAAAACAGAAAATCATGGCTCGTGAGATGAATATCACGTAAAAGTCCATGAGTCGAATTATTTAAAAAGACTTGGGACTTGGTGCCTTCAAACGTCGCACCGGACATTTGTTGACTGCAGCTTTGAAAAAAAAGGGGAGTAAAATTCAAACGTCTTTTGGTGAAGCACGCTGAACTTGCACAGGAAAATCTTGTTTACGGCTGAAAAAATTTGTACCGTGCAGGAAAAATTTAACAAGTAAAATGATTAGGTGATAAATGCACGATCATCTAAGGAAGCATCTGAACTGATCCCACGGGTCGAAAAGGCTCATCACCCGGCTTCAGTCATGGTTTGGTGGGATGTCACTGACTTGCATCAAAACTTCGGCCAAAGTTTACCAAGAAACCGATTTGGAATCTGTTGTGAAGCCACTTAACCATTCCCTGTTTCAAAACTAGCTGTGGACTTTCCAGCGGGATTCTGCTCCAGCCCATAAGGCTAAGACGATCCAGACCTGGCTTCAAAACAATTTGTCAGCTTTCATTTGCTCTGAAGAATGGCCGCCTGGCAGCCCTGATCTGAATCCACTGGATTACAAATTATGGACAGTTTTAGAGGACATGGTTTGCCACAAAAGATACGATACCCCAACATTGATTCTCTGAAGACTGCTTTGATTCGTGGTACCAGCTCTTTTCTAATGCATGAGGTGCGTGCAGCTATTGATGATTGGCCAGTGCGACGTAAGGCGTGCGTGAAGGCCAAAGCGAGCATTTCGAATAAGTAATTGCTTTTTGTATACAAAAATATGGTATATCCATAAATATATTTTAAAAAGTTGGTCCAAAAAAATTAATTATTTTTAATATTATAACATCAAATGTGTGTAACAGTATTTATGTCCCTACTAAGTATACATACTTAGTATGGAAGAAGTCCGATCACAATACCAGAATGCATCTCACTGAATCTTCATGTACTCTATGGTGCTATCTCTCATATTTAAAAGGAACGAAATTAAGAAGGAAAATTATAAGAATTCTGATTTGAAATTATTATTAAAAGGTGTTTTTGTTAGAAGTGTGGTTTTCAATCTGGCAATACTTTTTCCGGAGTTGGTCTTTTTGACAGCTGTCACTTTATTTATGCTCAGTTTGGTTTACCATTTCATATAATGAATGGACTTACTCCTGAACAACGTGCAATCGTGCAAATTTATTACCAAAATAATGGTTCGATTCGACGCATCGTGCACTGTGTCCAATATTCGGTCGACATAATCGCCCAGCAGAGCCGGTAATTCGAGCAGCCATGGATCGGTTTCACACCACGTTTACTCTAGTGGATAATGCGCATCCTCAGAGATGCCGTACAGTGCGCACCGAAGACGCTTTTGCTGCTGTGGAGCAGAGTATCGAAGAAGACCCGAATGAGTCCATCCGCCATCGTGCGCAACAATTGTAGCTGTGCCCATCCACTTTATGGAAGATTTTGCAGAAGGATCTTGGTTTGCGATCTTACAAAATTCAACTCGTGCAAGAATTGAAGCCGAACGACCATCAAGCGTGTCGCATGTTCGGTGAATGGGCCCAAAACGAAAAACGAGATGGCCATCGATTCTGATTTTCACAAGTAACTTTTGTTCAGCGATGAAGATCACTTTTGGTTAAATGGGTACGTTAATAAGAAAAACTGTCGCATTTGGAGTGATCATAATCCACAAGCCATTGTTGAGACGCCGTTACATACTCAAAAAGTCACTGTTTGTTGTGCTCTATGAGCAGAGGGAATCATTGGTCCATATTTCTTCAAAGCTGAAGCCGGTCATAATGTTACAGTCAATGGGGAACGCTATGGAGCCATGATTAATGACTTTTTCGTGCCTGAATTGTGAATTGGAGGATGATGATGTGGACGACCTTTGGTTCCAACAAGGCGGCGCTACATGCCATACAGCCAACGAAACAATCAATTTATTGAAGGAAACTTTTGGTGAGCGCATTATCTCGCATCGTGGGCCTGTGGCGTGGCTTCCAAGATCATGCGATTTAACAACGCTGGACTATTTTTTGTGGGGTTATGTGAAGTCGCTTGTCTACGCAGATAAGCCCGAGACGATTGACGCTTTGGAAGAGAATATTCCGCGCGTTATTACTGACATACGGCCCCAATAGCTGCAAAAAGTGGTCGAAAATTGGGCCTCTCGGTGGAATTTATTCGAACCAGCCATGGCGGCCACTTGCCCGAAATCGTTTTTAAAACAATGGCAAATCCTTATCTTTATAATAAAGCTAAACTCTTGGCCATAACAATAAATTATATGTATTTTATTTCTTCTTGAAAACCACACTTCCAAAAAAAACACCCGTATTTTTCAATTGAATCGATTTTTCCAAACAGTTCCTTTTACATTTTTCCATTGCACTGAGTCAAATATAAAGAACATCGAAGTGAGAGGACGTGAGGGAACGTAGAAAATGTAAAAAATCATATTGAGGTATATGCTTGTAGAAGTGAGACAAGTTGGTCGTGATATGATTCGCTTCACCCGCGAGTTGTTTAACTCTGACATTCCTTTTTCTTTAATGCGTTGCGATTTATGTATAGTATATTGCCAAAACAAAAAAAAAGTAACAAGAAACGAGAAATTGAAGCCAACCAATTTCGATTGCATTTCTCTCTTATCTCTTTCGAGTTGACTGGCACACAATTCGTCGTTGCTAACCCTCTTCTCTTTTATACATACTCTCTTTCACTTCTTTAATATTATTGTTGTTTTTTATTACTTGACTTGCCTTGACTTTTTACTGTATAGTAAATATTTAACTGTTATTTTCAACAGCATCCACAAGAATCTAATTTAAATTAAACTACTTCTTCTACTGAAAACAGATCGCCATTTCTGATGCCCTATTTTAGGGTAATCTGGGGTTGAAGTGGCAAATGTCGTGTCGCTTGTTTATGACCAGAGATTTTATATTCCTCGAATGATATTTGCATAAAGCAATGAAAGCAGTCAACGTGAACTTCTTGACATTACGATACTAAAAAGTGTTTGATATCGAAGGGAAATTCAACACTAGGCACTGCTTGATATCGTTCAAAGAATGAATCCTATATGTACTATGCTTATACCAGTATAATATGAAGCGACGACAGGACCACAACTTTGGTCATAATAAGCTTCTACATTTATCAAAGAATTTCCATGAAAATTTGTAATTAAATTCTTTAGATTTAATGAGGTTATTCGGGAGTGTGAGTTCTTAATTTCAAGTGGCCGTGGTACCTCCAATACAACCCTTTTGTTTTTCGGGGTACTTCTACGGAACTACTTACAGTACAGTGCTGAGGTTTAATACAAGATCGTTAGTTGAAAATGCCATTCCACAGGAGAAATTATGGGAGGAATTGGAAAAGAGGGTATGTCATCTCCTATAAAGCCAGAATTTTGATTGTATACAGGATATCTCACGAACCATTTATGGTATGAAACTAAAATTTGGTATGAAATTATTACTTGGCAATGGCATTTTGTGGGAAAAATGAGTATATTTACCGAATGTTTTGAAACTAATTTCTAATGATCTATCTACTTGGAGATGCCGTTACCGAATTCTGAAAAGCAGGGAAGATCCAAATCATTTTTTTTATTTTATCCCTTGTGGACCACGGGTATGAAAAATATTTCTCAACCAACTCCAAAAGTATCAAAAATTTTAGGTACTCAAGAGAAAATTCTAGGATATCAAGTATTCAGGTAAGGAGTGTTTATTTTTTATTTTTAGTTTTCTTCTTCTTTAATGGCACAACTGCCCATGATGGGCGTAGGCCGAACTTTTCATGTTTTGTGTGTTAAATTTTCGTCATGACGGCTCCGACAAAAAATGCCAAAATCTTATGATGAAGTAAAAAGCTTTTCTCAGGCTATTTTTATTCTTAGTGGTTTGCGAAGAGCTGGTGCTGTTTAGAATAAAATTTTTTTGTTTCTTTCATGTACTGAAATTTGAAGGCGGTCACTTTGCGCTGCATAGTAGTCATATTATTATTCGACTGCGACCGGACAAGGTATGGTGAAAGTTATAAGATTTCATTCAATAAAGTTAAGCTCAAGCGTACGATCGTAGATCAATAAGTACCAGTGTGTGGAGACAGGTGGCGTTGCTGAGGGAAGTTGGCATTGGCATTACCGTCGTGTACTGCCATCTGTCATACGACACCACACTAAATTTCAAGCTGATTCATGTTTGGTGTTTCGCGATAAAATGGAAAAAGAACAATATCGATCCGTAATTCACTTTTTATTTTTGGATTGAAAAACATGCGAAGAAATAAAAGCGAAGTTGGACGCTGTCTATGGGGACCCTTCACCATCTATGACAACCGTAAGATATTGGTTCAACGAATTTAAACGTGGTCGTACATCTGTTTTTGATGAGGAGCGCCCCGGCCGCCCGGCAGACGTGGTTACCGAGGATATCGTTGAAAAGGTCCGCGACATGATTCTCGCTGATCGTTGAATGAAAGTGCGCGAAGTAGCAGAGGCCGTAGGAGTGTCGTACGGAGCGGTAATTAATATTTTACGTGATAGGTTAAGCATGAGAAAGGTGTCGGCCCGATGGGTGCCGCGATTGCTTACGGTGGACAACAAGCGGATACAGAATTGTCGAGGCTAAATTGCATGAATTGAACTACGAATTGCTGCCGCACCCACCGTACTCGCTCGACTTGGCTCCCTGCGACTTCTTTCTGTTCCCCAACATGAAAACGTGGCTCGGGGGAAAAAAATTCAGCTCAAACGAGGAGGTTATCGTCGAGACAGAAGCGTATTTTAAAGAGTTTGTTAATCGTATTTTTTGGAGGGGTAAAAAACTTGCCTCTTCATTCCTAACACGGGTACTGATCTACCCTCGTAGTACGAGTATGTACAGACGTTGAAACATAAAGGAAGTTGATGTCAGGTGGCAATGCTGCTCCATCTCTGGGGGAGCATGTTAGCCAAATGTGGCAACACTACGCTCATCACTGAAGTGGAATAGTACGATACTCTGTTGGCTTCTTTTTACAAAATCTGTAATATTTCCATAGTAACTTTTCACTTTCTCTTATACGTTCTTCTTAACGAGTTTTAACTGCCTTTTGAAATTTATATGTAATCGGCAAACTTTTTTTTCTCAGTAAAAAACACACAAAAGTCCAAATTGGACTAAAAATTGTTTGCTTGAATGGTTAAAGGGGAGAAGGGGGGCGAGGGTTGAAGCACCCTATAGCCCTTCTCCCCTCGTATCCGCCACCGTCGTTTACCATTGTCCCATGTATCCTATTTTTTTTTTAGGTAAAAAAATTTATCTTGAGTTATAAGTAGAATGTAATATTACATTCCAAACAAAACATTGGCATACTTTTCCGGTCTTTCCCTTGTCTTTCCAAGACATGCCGCAAAAATACTTAAATATTTATCAGCTTCACCAGTGAAAGGCTTTGACATCGGCTTACTTTAAATTACTACTTTTCCACTTCTTCTTATGAATAACGAAAATTGCATATGCTTTTTCTTTTTAGTAAAAAAAAACTGGCAAACTCAAACTATTTAATTTGAAAACTTCTCAGATATGAAATGTGAACTTTGAACTTTTTCATTTGCGGTTTTCATGCTCACGCAGAAGTGCAACGCAAACACATAAACAAATTAGTTGAGAAAATTTGATAAATTTGATTTAATATCGCAATTTTTGCAATAAAAATACAAATACAAAAGTTTTATTTTTATCTCACATAACGATAATAAAAAGTATTTAATATTTATAAGCAAATAAAGTTGAAATGGTAAATTTTTAATGTAGGTTGGAAGGCACAAATAAAAATATGTATGTATATGTGTAAATTACAATGTCCTTAATAAATCCTTTTTACATATACAAGAGAGCCTGCCTAAGCTGCAGAAGGTGCACATTAATTTGCTACGCATTATTTATTTTCCCTTTTTCATTGCCTTCTTTGAGATTTCTAGCCATTTTATTCTTCATCGATGCTCGCTCTACGCAATAAATGAAGTTTATCATTTTGCCATTTAAAGAAATGTTAAAAGCACATGAACACTCACACACATACACACACACATGCCGTTAAGTCAAATCTCTACCGTAACAGCTGCCAAAACATTTTCAGCCCAGTGAATTGTACATGGTCAATTGCGTCTACTATCGCTGTACATTGTCTGACTGGGAAGGATGCTTCGCCAGGCTCCCGCCGTTGATATTCAAAATAGCTTAATTTAGCCACAATGCACATAGTAGCTACTAGGAAGGACCCTGCTGACTGTAGCATATATAGAAATAAGGTACAATAAAATATGCAATAAAAAGCCGAAGCAATGTTACAATTGCTCTTGTTATTGTTGTTGTTGTTGCTAATATTGCTCTTGCTAAATATATACATACATACATACATACATACATACATACATACATACATACATACATACATACATACATATATATATATATTATATTATTCATAGATACATACATATATCAATAATGTTATACATGAAAATAACAACGCACAAAAGTCATCAACACCATGCAGACATTCGTCGTCACTGCAGAGTAGGCAGAGTAGCAGCGACAGCGACAGCGGCTGCCACAAGAAAACATAGCATATTTATGGGGGCGCATGAGAATGAATGGTTAAAGCTTATATAGATCAAGTACATAGACTTAAATTGTTCAATTTAATAGCAAGTAGCAGACCCAGCGGGGCAACAGTAGCTTATTTCAATAACATGAAAGCATATCGAGCGGATTAACTACATACAACATACTATAGATAAAATTGTAGCTTAGACAGGATTTGTTAAGGTTTTTATTTATTTTGTTTACTTCCTTATTTATTTGTATTTTTGTGAATTATTATTATGCTGGAGGATTTGATGCTTGTAAGGCATTTGATGGCCGTGGCCGTCGGGTAGTCGGTAGTGTGCTATCCGTCCTGCTACGCAGAGTTGACCGGAGTTCAAATCTCGGCACAGGCAAAATCAAAAAGTAGAAATATAAATTTTTCTACACGGCATCACCTCTCATTGCAGGCTATGGCAAGTCTACCAGGGTTGAAGTTGCCTAAGAAAAGCTTTTCACTGTAGGTCCCATGAGTGGATGCGAAAAGATCGGCCTATGCCCTCCAAGGGCTGTTTTGTCATTAAAACATTTTTTCATTTTTATTTTTCAGTATCCTTCCTTCTTATTTCTATTATTTCTTGCTTTCTTCTTTTCTTTATTCTTTTGAATATTTCACACCGTTTGGTTGAGCCCTTTCCATTTTTATTATAAAGTGTGATTTTTTAGCTACTTGTATTTTGACGCTTATATTTCTGACAGTTCACGCGTGATTCTTGACATGTGTCAAAGTAAAAAATTATCACTTTGGTTTGCAAATTATTGAAATTTATTATCAAAATTCGTGCTCTGTGAAAAATGTGTTTCGCAAGCTACGTCCATTTTATGCTCATCATAATCGACCCACAGAGCAGGCTATTCAGCTCATTGTGACCAAATTTCGTACCAGTTTCACTTTATTGGACATCAATCCACCAAATCGTATCCATAGAGTGCGTACCGAAGAGAATATTGCTGCTGTCTGAAATATATCCGCCAGTGCTGAAGAAGATCGCGGTATGTCCATCCGGCGCCGATCGCAGCAATTGGGTTTGTGTTATTCGACCACCTGGAAGATTTTACGCAAAGATGTCGGATTAATGTCATACAAAATACAGCTGGTGCAAGAACTGAAACCAGGTGACCTACCACAATGTCGAATTTTCGATGAATGGGCCTTAGAAAATCTGGATGAGGATCCGATTTTTTATCGCAAAATTGTCTTCAGCCACGAGGCTTATTTCTGACTCAATGGATACGTGAATAAGCAGAATTGCCGTATTTCATATTTAGAGTGACGACCAGCCAAAGGAAATACAGCAGCTACCAATGCATCTCGAATGCACTGTTTGGTGCGGTTTATGGACAGGCGGCTTCATTGGGCCGTACTTCTTCAAAGACGATGAAGGCCGCAACGTTACGGTTAATGGAGAAATGTACCGTTCAATGATAACAGACTTTGTTTTTACCGAAAATGCAAAAATTGGGCTCGGCCGACATGTGGTTCCACATGACACACTGCACACGAAACCATGCATCAATTGAGAGGCGAATTTGGTGAGCAGTTAATCTCAAGATCGTGTGATTTGACCCCGTTAGACTATATTTTGTGGGGCTATGTTAAGTCTCTTGTCTATAGGGACAAGCCAAACACGATTGCTGCTTTGGTAGGCAACATAGAATGCGTTATTGCGTCATTGGTGAGATTCCGGCCGAACAATGTAAAAATTGTGACAAAATTGGACCTTCAGAGTGGACCACTTGAAGCGTAGCCGCGGGCAACATTTAAGCGAAATTATCTTTAAAAAGTAAATGGCAGGAATTGATTTATCGATCCAAATAAAAATTTCATCACTTTTGTGAAATTTCTGTGTTATTTTGAATTTTCAAAAACCAAGCTCTAAAAAAATTACCCTTTACATTTAATTTTCCAATTTTTCATTTCAATAAAATAATATAGTAAATTTTAAACACGAATTCCTTGTGTTTTAATTTCAATTGAAATCCCTCCTCTCGATCTATCAATTTAAATAACTCACCCCGGAGTTATTCAGCCTAAGAAAAGCTTTTCACGTCGCTGTTCGGATACGGCGTAAAAATGTAAGTAGGTCTCTTCCATTCATGTACAACTATAACACGCACAACATGAGTAGATGTGAAAAGCTGAGCCTAGGCCCTCCAAAAGCTGTTGTGCCATTCAGAGAAGAAGAAGAAGAAAACACATAAGGAGTGTACCCGATAATATTGATCTGCCGAAAAAGCAAGGCTTTCCTTCAAAACAGCAATATTTTTTCCAAAATAAATTTGTTTTGTTTTCCTTAACTGTCGTGTTTATTTATAACTGCTTCTAAACCCAAAATTTAATTTTCAGAATTTCTGCAAAAATGTCAAACTTTACCACTTAACTCCTTTCACCATCTCTTGCACATATAAAGCACTCTTCACTGGTTTGTTCAATTTTTTTGTATACTCCTTTTCGTTTTAAGCCATGTCTTTTGGTTTTTTGAGGTTACACTTTACCATAGCCCAAATAACGCCGAATAGAACGTAACTCTGGGCAATTTGGTGGGTTACATTCCTTTGAGACAACAGTTTCACGTTATTATTAGTATACCATTCCACAACTTCTAGGCATAATGTGACGTGTCCATATCAGGTCGAAAGAATAGTGGGACATTATAGCTTCTTATAAATGGTAAAAGACACTTTTTCTAGCATACTTCTTGATTTATGGACCCAGTGGTAGCAAAAGTTACACTTCTTCTTATACCCCTAAGTGCATATTGCCTGCAAAATTTTTTTTTTACTGAAACTTGGACTGCTATTAGATTTTGAACTTTTTACGGACCTAATGGCCTCTTGCTTGGGCTGTTTGCTGTCTAGGTAGGCAATTGCTGATAGTCACCTTCTGACTACAGTTCTGGCTTCAATTGCATTTTCTTCGCTTTGATCTGGAACCTTTTCATTTTATCTGATTTAAATTGAGCATTTTTTCTTTTATTTTATCTTCGTAACTCTTTGAAGTTCCAAGTTTGGAAGCACTATCGCAGACAGATGCTTTTAGACTTCTCTTAAAGTGGGCTTTAACTAACCTGCAAGTTTTTTATCCACAGGACCACAATTGTCTTCCGGAATTTTTAACTCTCTCGACAGAAAGATTTCATTGCTCACACCCACTAGATTTGGCACCTTTTCTTTCGGGTCCATGCGGGATTTTCACGTAAAATGTGTTTGTTCGTAGCTCAAGCTCCGTCTTTGCAATTTCGCCAAAGAATTTTGTTCTGTTCTTTGCAAATGTGAGTTGCATCACATAAAATAGATTGCCACATAAATTATGCAGATTTCTGAATTACTTTTACACCATCCATATATCAATGATTTATGTCAGCTCATGTCGTTTAAATTAAAAGTCAAACGCTTTTAAACTCAGACAATTTAAACGCTTACCACTTTAAGCTTTATTGCAAATCTCTTGTGAAAATACAATGAAAAATGCAGTCGCAATTGAAATTGAAATTGATTTTCTAATTCCAATAAATCATGTACCAAATTCCAGCCTTAATTTGCCAAAGCCCTAACATCATATATTTCAAAATTGAGTTGATGATGGATTATGAAGCGTATCCATTGGCATCTGTGCCTAAAATTTTGAAGCCATACACCAAAAACTTACGTCTATTTGTTGAATTTAATTTTAAAAATATTACCGAAAATATTAAAGCAGTTTTTAAGAATGTTTTTTTTGCAACTCTTGTAAAATTCGAAAAATAAATATTAGGGCTGTTGCAAATTTTTGCTTCTTCTTCGTTTCTTCGTTTCTTTTCTCTGCTGCCACCGCTCAGCAGTTCATATTTGGTTTTTCTTATTGTTCAGTGAGTTGGCAGCAAGAATTAAATTTGGTAGAAATATATTCATAAGAATACAATTGAGTGAAAAAGCAGAAGCCAAAGTCAAAAAGTAGAGGAGCCTAAAATCATGCTACAAAATACGAATACCAGCATGGATATTACCACTCAAAATAGCAATTTTGTATGTTGTGCATCAAAAACAATGTGCGTTCAGAAAGTCAGGCCAATGTGTATGTGTGTGTGTATGTGTATGTGTATGTGTGTGTGTGTGCGTTGTGTATGTTCGTGTGCGAGTGATATTGATTTGCCTATAGTATGTATGTATGTATTAGTGATTTGCGTGTAGATTTTTGCATAAATATTTCGCGTAACCATGTATGGAAATTGCTTCAACTTATTCCACACAAAATTTAATTTTTCTTATCAACTCTTCGCGCTTTGTTTGTTTATCAATCGAATGTTTATTTTTCAATTCGTGTTTATGTTTTCCTCTTTTTTTTTAATATATAATATGGAAAATTCGCGCAATCATGAATAAAACATAAACAATTTTGTGCTTCTGTGTGTGTGTGTGTGTGTGCTTGAACTTATTGTTGTTAGTAAATCGTGGTTTTGTTGTTTAATATTTCTCCAACAGAAACAGAAATCAATATCTACCTACCATACATAACCTCACTTGCAAGTATTTTTAGGATTTTTTTTTTGTTACGTTTGCAAGTTTTTGTTTAAATAAATATAGATACATAATCTAAATGTCCATATTGATGTCCATTGTTCAATTGAATTTATTTATCGCAAAGCAAATAATGGAGGAAACTGTCACAAACACTTGCCATATCACACACACACACAAACACACACAGAAAGCCGTTGTTCAGTATCTACCCTGTTGGGAAACCTACTAGTCAAAACTTGTTCGAATAACTGGTTTAGTGAACACCACAACTACTCCCACATTTGGTGTCGTCTTTCCTCATCGCGAACTGGTTTCTTTAGCATTGTGTTCGTCCTGGCTTGCATATCATTTCGACTAATTAGTAGATAGCTATTTTTGGAATAGTTTGTAAACCCATCAAACTTCAACTAGTTGAAAGTTTAAATGTTTTTGGAATAGTTTGTAGACCAAACTAGTTAGTAGATAAATGTTTTTGGAATTGTTTGTAAACCAATATAACTTCAACTAGTTGAAAGTTTAAATGTTTTTGGAATAGTTTGTAGACCAAACTAGTTATTAGATAGATGTTTTTGGAATAGTTTGTAAACCAATCCAACTTCAACTAGTTGAAAGTTTAAATGTTTTTGGAATAGTTTGTAGACCAAACTAGTTAGTAGATAGATGTTTTTGGAATAGTTTGTAAACCAATCTAACTTCAACTAGTTGAAAGTTTAAATGTTTTTGGAATAGTTTGTAGACCAAACTAGTTAGTAGATAGATGTTTTTGGAATAGTTTGTAAACCAATCTAACTTCAACTAGTTTAAAGTTTAAATGTTTTTGGAATAGTTTGTAGACCAAACTAGTTAGTAGATAAATGTTTTTTGGAATAGTTTGTAAACCAATCTAACTTCAACTAGTTGAAAGTTTAAATGTTTTTGGAATAGTTTGTAGACCAAACTAGTTATTAGATAGATGTTTTTGGAATAGTTTTTAAACCAATCCAACTTCAACTAGTTTAAAGTTTAAATGTTTTTGGAATAGTTTGTAGACCAAACTAGTTAGTAGATAGATGTTTTTGGAATAGTTTGTAAACCAATCTCACTTCAACTAGTTGAAAGTTTAAATGTTTTTGGAATAGTTTATAGACCAAACTAGTTAGTAGATAGATGTTTTTGGAATAGTTTGTAAACCAATCTAACTTCAACTAGTTGAAAGTTTAAATGTTTTTGGAATAGTTTGTAGACCAAACTAGTTAGTAGATAGCTGTTTTTGGAATAGTTTGTAGACCCATAAAACTTCAACTAGTTGAAAGTTTAAATGTTTTTGAAATAATTTGTAGACCAAACTAGTTAGTAGATAACTGTTTTTGGAATAGTTTGTAAACCA
Source organism: Palloptera scutellata (assembly GCA_958295655.1). NCBI lineage: Eukaryota > Metazoa > Arthropoda > Insecta > Diptera > Pallopteridae > Palloptera > Palloptera scutellata. Next base: position 69,333,545 of record OY282450.1, read on the forward strand.
ATCAAACTTCAACTAGTTGAAAGTTTAAATAGTAGATAAATGTTTTTGGAATAGTTTGTAAACCAATCCAACTTCAACAAGTCGAAAGTTTAAATGTTTTTGGAATAGTTTGTAGACCAAACTAGTTAGTAGATAGATGTTTTTGGAATAGTTTGTAAACCAATCCAACTTCAACTAGTTGAAAGTTTAAATGTTTTTGGAATAGTTTGTAAGCCCATTAAACGTCAACTAGTTGAAAAATAAATGTTTTTGGAATAATTTGAAGACCACAAATCGAATTGCCTTTAGTTTTCCAGTTGTCTATGGATAAATGGAGTTGTTATGGAGTTGTCTATGGATAAATACTTATACATGACATTTTTGGTTTTTCTTACTTTACTTACTTTTAATGGCACAACAGCCCATGGATCCACTCATATTGTGCGTGTTATATTTGTACATGAATGGAAGGGACCTACAGTTTAATGCCGATTCCGAACGGCGAAGTGAAAAGCTTTTTACACTTGTAGGTTTGCCATTGTCTTCCAAGAGGTGGTGCCGTGTAGAAAAATAATTTTTTCTTATTTTTTTTTTGATTTTGCCTGTGCCGAGATTCGAACCTCGGACACTCTGCGTAGCAGCGCCACAGCGATCACTAGTATAAAAGTGTTTGTTGTTGTACTAGGTTTAATTACTATATTAAATAAATTAATAAATAAAATCCATTATAAATAAAGTTGAAAAGAAAAAAGGATTTTTGAAATTTATTGAAGTTTACTTTTTTAGAATCGATTCTATATTTACGAGTATGAATCAGACTCGATTGATAGAGGACGCTGGCCATCAGTTTTTAGTAAAATTTGACATTTCAAACAACAACAACAAAATTTTATATATATCAAACAAAAATCGTTAGAAACTTCTAGAGCTGAAAGAATGAGTGAGTATAGACTGAAAAAACACACGCGAGTCATAAAAGATTTCGCAAGCAACTTAAAGCACAAAAGAATTCAAATTTCACTGAAAAAAAAACTCACAAATGAGTTCACTAGAGCTAATAATTGCATCAACACTCATGTCATTGAGTCCAGTCGAAGGTCTTCAGACTATATATGGTATAGCACCAGGCAGTCATTGAGGTGGCTGAATTCCCAGCTCCTTAACGCAAGAGAAGGGCAAAAGATTTACTTGAGAATTTGCCTGAAATACTTTCCTCCGTGGAAAGAAAACAACTCGCATCAGCATAAGAAAACATACATACAATAGACGGGACTTGCCAAGTTTCTAGTCAACCTCATAACATTTGCGAGTTCTCAGGCGGGCAATTGATTTTTTTTACCTTCGAAATTAGCCATATTTCAGTTTCATATTCATTAGTGATCTCTGTGAAATTTCAAAATCCATATGAGTGAAATATATTGTAAAATAGATGAGAATTATAAGACAATATTTTTACGGAATAAGTAGTACGAGTATTATAAAATGGTGGGTGGTTTCAACTAACATTGCGTCAAAAAAGTACCGGGATACCGTAATTTAAAAGGGATTGCAACAATTTTTTTTTTTGTCGCTAAGTTGGCACCATTGCATTCTATCATGACATGTGAAGTTTTTTTTACGGTACTCGATTTTGTCAGTTCATCTTAAGTGTGTTTTGCGATTTTTGCAATGAATAAAAATATCGAACAAAGAATTTGTATAAAATTTTGTATTCCAAGTCGAATTTCGTGTGTCGAATCGCTGAAAATGTTTCAGTGAATCGACTTTATCAAAACACGTATGTACATATGAGTGATATAGTGCATTCAAAAGCGGCCGAGATGTGGTTGAAGATTTGCCTCGCTCTGGTAGACAATTTTCACTTTACTTACTTTTAATGGCACAACAGCTCATGGAGGGTATAGGCCGAGCTTTTCGCAATTTTCACTGCTTTCTTTAATTGTCGCGGTGTAGTGTACTCGGAATACTTGCCAGAAGGTCAGACGGTAAATAAAGAATATTATCTGGGCGTTATGCGGCATTTGAGAGAGTTTGTGGAAAGGAAACTCAGGGATTTGGCACCACGGCAACGCACCATCTCACAAGGCTCTCATTGTGAACGAATTTCTGGCCAAAAACTCAAAAAAATATCATCGAACCACCACCGGATTCACCTGATGTGACTGTGGGTGACTTTTTTCTCTTTCCAAAACACTTCGAGGCACCCATTTTCAGTCGATAGAAGAGAATTCGCGGCGACAGCTGAAGTCGATTCCGGAAAATGCGTTTGAAAAATGTTCTGATTGAGTGGATTATTCGTTGGCATAAATGTACAATATTATTTCGGAAACAATAAATCTGAATGAATTTGAGTTTTATTGATCAATTCCTGGTACTTTTTTGATTGCACAAATGTTGCATAACTATTTGAAAAACTATAAATTTTAGTGGACTAGATTGGTTTGGCCCTACAGGGTATTTACTTGCATATGTATCAGTGTGTGTAGAAGTGAGCGCGTGTGCGTGATTTAGGCGAATTTAAATATCAAGCTTCATTTTTCGTTGGCAAAAAGTTGTCATTAAACACAATAACTAAGAATTTTAATATTATATAATTTATTTTAATTTTGGAGTAGATTTAACCTATTCTTCCCAAACAATAACAACTAAGAACAGCGCAATATTTTCGAAGTTAGTATGGGTCAAAAGTGTCAAATGTGTAAATTACATTGTCATGCTTTGTGTAGGCAGCAGTGGCAGCGCTAAAGAGCGAGTGGTCTTATGGGCTAAAATTTTGCGTTGACGGCAGTCGCTCGTCAGTCAGCCAGTGAGTCACACCCACACACACACAGACAGGCAGTTAAACAGCCACACGAACCGCCCAAGCGTAATGCGGTAGTCATCACAACGCTCATTAAAGTTAATGATTAAACGAAATAAAGTTAATGAATAAATCAAATATTTGGAAAAGTTACGAAGGGAAATCTCGGAAATCTCTGGATGTCTTGATTTTGACATTTATGGTAAATAATGAAACGTAAAGTGTTGGTTGTGTTCATTTGAAATATTTTAGTACTATATGTTTTAAATGCTCAGTTTCCGAGCATTAGCAGCTTTTGCACACCAATGAAATTAAATCGAGAAAATAGTAAATTAAGTTTGTTATTTATTTTGCGAATATTTCTATTCAATGCATTCTACAGTAACAGTAAATTGCTAAATTTTCAATTTAAAACATCAAATGAAAAGTCAACAGTGTTCTCCAGTATGTCAACAAACTTTCAAGAGCACCTGTTGCCCCATTCAACTACCACACAAACACACATACATACACACACACACACACACACACATGCCCAATCTTATTAGTACGAGAATCTTTATCATAAGAGAATAGAAAAACACCAAGGCAATCATAACAATCTCATGCTCAAATTCACACGCTATATCAGCGGCACAGCCTACAAATTTAGAGCAATAGTAATAAGGACGAGTAGTAACTAGAAATGGAAGTACACTGACGGCCACTTGTAACTTACCACTTTAAGAAAAAAATAACGCATGCTTTGGGTTTGTAAAAAACTGTTAAAATTTAAGTAAGCACATTAATCCTAAGCCAAAAAAAGAATCTTCCAAAAAGAAAAAAAAATAACCCAGAAGTGGAATATTAAAATAGTGACTTTAAAAAAGATTGACTCGCGACGACGAAAAAGCCATTATTTTTACTTTGGAAAAAGAGGAAGTGCCCTACCGAGAAATTTTCCCCAATTATTGGTTGTAGTCATCCAACAGTGGTGGATTTTGTTGAAGAGAACAAATCGGGACGATCGTTTAGAAAGCACAAACAGAAAAGGAACCTGCAGACAGACGACCAGTCGAATAGAAAACTTCCTCCAAAGGAACAGCTTTAAGGAACGATTCAAGAGTGCTGCAAAATTGAGAAGACATCGCCAACAACAGCATCAATGTGACAATTAGTGTGGAAACACTACGAAGAAGACTCCGGGAAGTCAAACTTGATGGGCGGATACCAGCCCAAAAACCCCTTCTCACTAAGAAAATGAGATCCAAATGATCGGCATGAGCAAAAATGCGTCGAAATTTAACTTTAAAGCAATGGCGCACCATCATCATATGGTCTGACGAATGTAAATTTGATAATCTTCTCCATGGGCGATGTTTTCCAAGGGAAAGGTATAACGTCACATGCGTAATAAGGGCAGTTAAACATACTCAAAGCCAGATGATTTACGGATGTTTTTTTTGTATCACATACGTAATCCTTTCTTATTCTTCTTCTTCTTTTCGTTTAATGACACGGAGGGCCTAGGCCGAGCTTTTCGCATCCACTCATTTTGTGAGTGTTATATTTTTGTACATGAATGGAAGGGACCGACAGTTTTATACCAAATCCGAACGACGAAGTGGAAAGCTTTTACTCTTGTAAAAGCTGCCAAGAGGTGGTGCCGTGTAGAAAAACTGTTTTTTCTACTTTTTGATTTTGCCTGTAACGAAGTTTAGAGCCCCGGACACTCTGCGTAGCAGGCCAACGCACTACCAACTACTTACATCACAGCGTAGTCCTTTACTCTTTATTGATGGGATAATGGACGGAAAAAAGATGTCTATATTGTAACTGACTCCATTGAGCCATTGTCATCATTACTCAATTACCACGGTTTACCAAGTAATATTCATAATTTATTTTAACTTTTTTTAAAGATGCAAGAATTGTTGGAGGATTTTGGAACGTATCTTATGAATTGGCCTGGAAATTCACGATCAATTTCAATCAAATCGAACATCTTCGGCATGTGACGAAACGCAAAGCTACTTCACATGAACCGCAAAGTGAGACAAAGCTACGAAGGATTGGGGAAAAAGTCGGAGAACAAAATATTTCACATCATACTCGATACGGAAAACATAGCTGCCAGCTCGAATCGAATCGAAGTAGTCACAGCCTCAAAAGGTAGACCGACACGGTATTAGATTTACGACGATTATACCTTCTAACATAGACTTTAAAACAAACAAAAAAAAATCGCTAAAAAAAATAAAATATTTTGAAAAGTGATAACTGTATATGAAACTTAGTCGGTGTGATATTACCAGAAATTATTTTTGTGTAATAAGATTAATTTTTCTATTACATAAATACATTCAATATTTAACAACTCCAGATTATGAAGATGAGAAAATTAAAAAAAAAATTGGGTCGCCCTACAAAAGGTTACTTCTTCAGAGTGTTTTCGTTTTATGTTTTCATGTTACAACTAGTAATCTGGTAAAAACCAGAGTCTATCGCAGACACATTAAAGGCGTGGCCGTATGATAAGCCTAGTATAATTCAATTTGATGATTCTTTGATCCCAGGTGTGCTACATCTGGATTAACTTCATTTTGATCGTTGGCATTTCCAATGCATGCAACGACCTCTGCAAAAATATCATGCGAATTTATTTGCTACATCATTGTAATTATAATCTTGCCATCATTACAATATATCATCAAAATATCATCATGATCAAAATATTCAGGTTGTATGATCTCAACAGGAGGAAAATTGTCCACTTGCTGGTCTGAGACCTCGCGAATGCTATGTTTTCTTGTGCTGATGCGATTTGTTTTCTTTACACGGAGGAAACATTTTCAGGCAAATTTTTTTGGGAGTTCGGCCACCTCAATGACAGCCTCGTGCTGTGTAATCTGAAGACCTTCGTTGGAACTCAATGAGATGAGTGTTGGTACAATTATTGGCTCTACTAAACTCATTTTCCATTCATGATGTCTCTCCGCCTTAGTCTTTGCGAGTTGTTTTTCAATGGAATTCGAATTCTGTAGTGCGTCAAGTTGCTTGCGAAGTCTACACTCTCGTGATCTCTCGGTGCTGGTTTTTAGTTTTTTTATTTCATGATAGCAGAATCTGAATTTTGTTGGGGCTCCATTTTCCGACGAAATCTACATTCTCGCTGTCTCTCAGCCGCAGTTTTTGCTGCAGATTTTATCGTAAAACAATCGCCATTTGTTTGTGCCTCGCGTTTGTTTTTTTTTCAGTCTAAACTTGCTCATTATTTCTAGAAATTTCTAAATTTCTAAATTTTTATTTGAAGTATACAATTTTTGTTTGAAATGTCAAATTTTACTAGAAATTGAGGTGCAGCGAAACTTGTGGTCGTTGTGGCGTAGTGATAATGCGTTGGACTGCTACAGAGTGTCCGGGGTTCAAATCTAGGCACAGGCAAAATTAAAAAAAAAAAATTTTTCTCTTGGCAGGCAATGGCAAACCTACAAGAGTTAAAATTGCCTGTGAAAAGCTTTTAACTTCGCCGTTCGGATTCGGCTTTAAACTGTAGGCCCCTTCCATTTATGTACAAATATAACACGCACAACATAAGTGGATGCGAAAAGCTCGGCCTAGGCCCTCCATGGACTGTTGTGCCATTAAAAGTAAAGTAAGAGCGGCAGCGACCTCCATCAATCGAGTATGAATCATACGTGAATTAGCTTATGATCTTATCCCTCTGTCAATCGATAGACGGATAGAAGGCACCTCTATCGATTGATAGAGGGCGAATAGCGGATATGCGCCCTCTATCTATGCTGCCCATCATTTATGTGTATATACATATGCATTCTAATTATTGATTTACTTAATTGATAGAGGGCGCTGCCCTTCATTTCCGTGACAATTTTCGCTGCGATTAACATAAATATAAAGAGGATTCTAAAGAAGTAAACTTCAATAAACTTCAATAATACACCGTAAAACTTTAAGTGGTAAATTATACGGGACCGCCAGTGTAGAAGCTGAAGGAGACGGAGAGAAAATAAAATAAATAATTTCATTTGTCACGGGTGCATGCATGGGGAAAACAAGTGAAAATTGAATTTGTATGCTATGGTATAATTTTCGCAAGTAAATTGATTCTTCTCATACCACAGATACTCGCGTGTGAGTGCGTGCGTGTGTGTGTGTGTACGTGTGCGTGTGTGTGTGGACGTGTGCGTGTGTATGTGTTGTATGCGTGCATATTTATCATACTTTTACGAAGCACAGCCAGTGTAGATAAGCTCAACATATGCCAAGACCTCTCCTTTTTACGAGCACAGCTACGAGTAGCGTAAAGAAAAATGGCTCTGATATTATGTATTGATATTGATTGCTCGGCGTTTTTACGCCCAAAATATAATATAACAAGCGGCATGCAGCTTCTCTTTTACTCTTCATACATATTTATGTATGTATGTATGATGTACTTCCTTCTCGCTTTTTGTTGATTTCTCTCTATTGTGGCAGCTATTACCGTTGCGAGTAGACAGTTCAAATTTATTATGTGTGCGTCTGTATGTAATTTGGAGTATTGGCAAACTTTGCCAGTTCATATGCGTTATCCATAATCATATCATATCAGTATCATATCGTTCAAACATAATCATGTTTGGAATTTTAATAAACACACACACGCACACGTATACAGGGTGCGCCATCTTTAATGTTGGTATGTAAACATTGAATACTTTTAACATTTATCAACCGATTGACTTGAGTTAACATGTTTTTGAAACGTCAATTCAGTACAATTTTAATCATGAAACAACGCGCCGAAACAGTGACGACGCTGTAATAATATTGAAAATAGTCGTTCAGTTGTGTTAAGTCAACGTGCATATCGTCGAAAATATCGTGGCCAATGAACACCCCACCGTCTGGCAACACTAGTCGCCGTTTGGTGTCGAATTTTGTTGAGCACGGGACAGTGGGAGCTTGTCGACGAGCCGTCCATCAACGCCCAAGACGTTCCAATGAACTGGTTGAAGCGGTAAGAGAGAGTGTTGCCGACCAACCCACATGTGTCGTATCATCATCGCGCTCAGCATTTAGGCCTCCGTGGCACCACCTTGCGGCGAATTTTGAAGGATAATTTACATTTTTTTCCGTATAAAGTGCAATTGACTCAAAGAATATTTGCCGACAGGCCGTCCACGTCGCTTGAAATACTTACGGCCAAACAGTCGCTCGAATGGTTAACACTGAACTTGATTTTTGGAAAGAAATTTTTATGACCGACGAGGCCAATTTCACACTCTCTGGCGCCATTAACAAGCAAAATTGCCGCATTTGGGGAACGGAGAATCCACACGAGAACCATGAAACACAATTGCATGACCAAAAAGTGACTGCTTGGACGGCGTTTGCGCCAAAACCATCATTGGGCCAATGTCAGAGAAGGCGAAACAGTCGATGGGAATCGATATCGATGGATGTTGGCCCATTATGTCTGCCCACAAATGTGTAAAAAATGTCTGAACGATTACTGGCTTCAAGAAGACGGTGCGCCATGCTATACTGCAAATCAAACAATGCAGTTTCTGCAACGAAAATACCCTGGACGTGTGGTGTCTAAAAATGGCGACAATGACTGGCCACCCAGATCTCCAGATTTCACCCCCCCGAATTTTTGTTTTTTGTGGGATTATTTGAAAAGCAAAGTGTACGCCAGCAAGTCTGTATCAGACCATTGACGAGCTCAACGCAAACATTCATGCTGAAATTATCGCTATAGCGCCCGAGATGTTCCCGAGATGCTCGAAAAAGTGATGAAAAACGGCGATCACTTGATTAATTTTGTATTCAAATACTATTCCTAATAAATTGTAAAGGACCAAATTAATTAAAAATACCTCATATATGGAAATTAGGTCATAGAATAGTGAGCAGAACGAATACACTACACTCTAGAAAATAAGAAATATTGCACAGCAGCGTTTCTCGACATCTCCCAAGCTTTCGATAGAGAATGGCACGAACGCCTTCTATAAAAAATTAAGAAGGTGCTCCCAATAAACGTTTATCTATTTATGGTATTAAGGTGTACCTAAACGATCGAAATTTCTTCGTAAAACACGGCGAAGAGGTCAGCGGCCTTTACAATATTCAAGCTGGTGTACGACAAGGAAGTTTAATGGGTCCAGTTCTTCCTTTGACTGAAAGCGTCCTGATTAGAACTTTCACCGATGAAACTGCTGCGCTGGCAGTTAGTGAAAACTCCGTATCAGCTTCCAATCGACTTCACACACTAACACTTAATAATATTTCATAATGGCTGAAATGTTGGCGAATAACTGCCAATGAAGTGAAGTCAACTCAAGTTACTTTCACAACAAGAAGAGATACATGCCCTCCAATTATAAGGAATAGGAAACAAATTCCATAAGCAGATGATGCCAAGTATGCACTTGGGTATTATTCTCGGTCGACGCCGAAAAAAATATATTCACCAAACGAAAGCGTTAGGTCTCCAGATGCACAAGCTTTACTGGCTAATGTCGCAAAACTCGCAACTTACACTGCACAACAAACTCCTTATTTATAAAGCCATTTTAAAACGTGTGTGGACTTATGGTATTCAACTGTGGGGCACAGCACACGAACAGCAATATGTAAATCGGTTTTTGTTTTTTTTAAATTATTCAATATTCAATATAGCGACATAAAATATGGCGCACCCTGCATCTACTTGTCGCACTTCAACGATACAAATATATACACGAAAGTGAATACATAAGTACATACATATGTACTTAATAGGGACATAAATACTGTTACACACATTTGATGTTATAAAATTAAAAATAATTAATTTTTTCGACCAATTTTTAAAAATATTGTATATTTATTGGTATATATTTTATACAAAAAGCAATTACTTATTCGAATTGCCCGTCTTTGGCCTTCACGCACGCCTTAAGTCGCACTGGCCAATCATCAATTGCTCCACGCACCTCGTGCATTGGAAAAGTGCTGACAGCAGGAATCAAAGCAGTCTTCAGAGAATCAATGTTGGGGTATCGTATCTTTTGTGGCAAACCATGTCCTCTAAAACTGTCCATAATTTGTAATCCAGTGGGTTCAGATCAGGGCTGCCCGAAGGTCTTTCTTCAGAGCAAATGAAAGCTAAGCTGGCAAATTGTTTTGAAGCCACATCTGGTTCGTCTTAGCCTTATGGGCTGGCGCAGAATCCTTCTGGAAAGTCCACGGCTGGTTTTGGAACAGGTAATGGTTAAGTGGTTAAACTGTAGGTCCCTTCCATTCATGTACCAATATAACACGCACAACATGAGTGGATGCGAAGAGCTCGGCCAAGGCCCTCCATGGGCTGTTGTGCCATTAAAAGTAAAGTAAAGTAATGGTTAAGTGGCTTCACAACAGATTCCAAAACGGTTTCTTGGTAAACTTTGGCCGAAGTTTTGACCGCTTGTTCGCAGAAATGCAAGTCAGTGATCTCATCGTAAGAGACACCCCACCAAATCATTAATGAAGCCTTTTCGACTAGTGGGATCAGTTCAGATGCTTCCTTAGATGATCATGCATTTATCACCTTATCGTTTTGCTTGTTACATCTTTCTGAACGGTAAAAGTTTTTGCATCCGTAAACAACATTTTTCTGTGCAAGTTATCAGCGTTGGATTTTTCTACCCTATTTTTTCCAAATCTGCAGTCAACAAATGTCCGGTGTGACGTTTGATGGCACCAAGTCCCAAGTCTTTTTTAATAATTCGACTCATGCGTGATATTCATCTCACGGGCCATGATTTTCTGTTTTCGGAGCAGATTTCGTTGAATTCTTGATTTGACGGCTTCGATGACTTGCGGCGTGCGAACAGTACGTGGACGGGCCCGACCGGTGGCGGTTTTTGATATCTCCTCAAACAGTTTTATGCACCGGTAGACGAACATGCGACTAATCTCGACTGGGCAGAACGTTTTGAAAATATCGCCTTTTATCATTTCACACTTAAAAAGTGAAAATGACAGCGATACGGTTCTCATTGTCAGACCACTCCATGGTGAAAACTGACACAATTTTGAATTTCCGTTACAAACTAACGCTGTAGAGGTTAGCTTTCATAAACCATGTGGTAATAACAGCGTATGTTCAATTCTACTATTGGAATGGGTGTGTTCAATGTTGTAACAGTATTTATGTCCCTACTAAGTAAGTACATATGTAAATATGTATATGAAGCTTAATTCACAGTGAAGAAGTACAAGCAGCAAACCCTCGCATTACCAGTATGCAGTTCATTTCTACATATCAACGTTTTTATTTCTAGTGTGATAACAGATAATTAGATTGTTATTAGATACAGATTAGATCAAATTGAGAGATATGCGATTATCATTGATAAGGTACATACATATATATACATACATACCATACATACTCTTCGTATTCATGTGCATGAGTGTAAATGTGTGTCCCTGTGTGTGTGTGTGTGTGTGTGTTTGTGCGATTATCAGTAAAAGTTTTTTGTTACAGCTATGATTATTTATAGTATGTATATTTATGCTAATATTTATTTATTGGCAATTCACTCGTATACCTTATTTAAATTTGGCAGCTTAAAAAGTTACAATAATGACGATATATGAAGGGGGTTAGTTAGTTTGAGTGCTGCTAAGCTCTGAATAAACGACACATTTACAATAATTGATTTCTGAGTATGTGGAATTATGGTAAATATCAGTGCTGGTGGAATCTCATGAGCTCATCACTCAAGTTCAAATTAGAATATTGAAATAAATTAAGTAAGAGAAGTGGTTTTTAAGTAATGCAAGTGGTTTTGATTTTGTATGACATTTTCAAACCAATATTTTATATTATTATTATTACTACTGCTTTGCTCAATCAATTTCTAAGCGAATGATGAATAATGAACGAATCCTTGAGATGCGAAAACACGGCGGCAGATGAGTGTTAGGAGACTGATTGCAGTTGAACAGTCTGGAATTATGCAATACAGATGAAAGGAGGAGAAGTAACTACCAATGGCGGAAAAAGATATATAAGTATCACAGAGTCGATAATGCCATCCTTCAGACTCATCCTAATAATTGAAATTGATTTGAAATTGCTTTTTCAGTATTCAATATGTGGTATAGCTCTACAATGATGCATATAGTTAAAATCATTGAATCATCCCTTAACTGTAAGGAATTCGCTCTATGCGCTTTTCTAGATTTGGAGGGAGGTTTTTCACTAACTTATGTTACTCATGAGGGTTAGTTAGTTTGAGTGCTGCTGAGCTCGTCTACCACATCATCTGGTCTTCAGGAGACAGGCCAACAAACCAGCAGGTCACTTTTTGGCTAAAAAACCGTGCTCTTGAAGTTTTCCATCACGGCAGTGGAGTGGATAAAAGCACGTTCCTCATTATTTGTGATAAGAGACACATTTCAAGAGGGAGTTCGGTACACTTTGTTATGGATTCTAGCACTTAACTATTTGATAATTGCCTTACAATAGACATGTAGAAAAGTAGTAGCTTATTCAGATGATGTACCAGTTGTATTGATAATAAATGGCAAATTTCTGAACTCCTTGAGTGAGCTAATCGAAATTTTCTTTGATAGTTTACTTCTTTAGAATTGTTTTTTATATTTACGCTGTGGTTAAAAGTAGATCGTCGCAGCGAAAATTGTCACGAAAATGATGGGCAGCGCCCTCTATCAGTCAAGTTTATTTTCATACTCATACACAGTTTCTCGTCTAATTTTTTTCATACTCGATTGTTAGATGGTACTGCCCATCAGGTTCTTGTCAAATTTGAAATTTCATACAAAAATTTTACATTTCAAACAAAAAGATTTAGGCATTTCTAGAGCTGAAAGAATGAGCGAGTATAGATTGAAAAAACCAAACCCGAGGTACAAACAAAAGCCGATTGTGTAAAATCAACAACAAAAACAGCAGCAGAGGAACCGCAAGTATGTAGACTTCGTCAAAAATTGAATTGCCCAAAAAAAATTCATATTCTGATATCGTGAAAGAAACCCAGAAACCAGCACCGTGACATCGTGAGAGTGTAGACTTCCCAAACAACTTGTGGCATAATCCATGGGGCCAGCATATGACCACCATCGGCATCACCGACGACCCGACCTGCACATCTTGTCTGGAGGAGGTGGACAGCACAGAGCATTTTCTCTGCACATGTCCCGCCTTTGCCAGATTGAGATGGCGCATTTTGGGTTTCAAAGTCACAGGAATGGACAAAGTTCACTCCTTCCCCTTCTGCGATCTTCTGAGATTTGTGAAAGAATCCGGAAAATTTGCGGAAGAGATCATAGTCACCCTATAACCCCTTTTTCAACTTTTTCCCTCTTTTCCTCTAACCCCTTACTTGCTGTCACCCCTTATTCTTTTCCTAGGCCTTAAGTACAATGGGCTACATAGCCTGAGTGCTTGAGGAACTGTCCTGCACGCGTAGGTCAGGGTCTCGGCCTTCTTCACTTCCATCCATCCATCCAACTTGTGGCGCAACAGAATTCTAATTCCATTCTAAAACAACTTGCAAAGACTAATCGGAAGAAACAGCATGAATGGCTAATGAGTTCATTATAGCCAATAATTGCATCAACAATCATCCCATCTGAGTCCATCAGATTATACAGCACCAGACAGTCATTGAGGTAGCCGAATTCCCTGTTTTCCAACGAAAAAGAAGGGCAGAAGATTTACCTGGAAGTCTCTCTCCATGGCATCAGCACTACAAAACATAGAGGAGATTTTCCAAGTTTCTAATCAGCCTCATAACCTTCGCGAGTTCTCAGATCGGCATGTGGCAAATTTTCCACCTGTTGAGGTCATGCAACCTGAATATTTGGATGATGATGGTGATGATGATAATAATGGTAAAATTATAATGATGTGGCAAATAAATTTGGATGCTTTGAGTATGAATATTTGGATGGAGATGATGTTTTTGCAGAGGGCGTTGCATGCATTGGAAATGTAAACGATCGAAATGAAGTTAATCCAGGATGTACATAGCACACCTGGGATCAGAGAATCAACCAACTGAAATATACAAGGTTTATCGTTTGCATAAATCAGCACATCCTTAAAAATTTCTTCGGCCATGCCTGTAATGTCTGCGATAGACTCTGGTTTTTACAGGTTTACTAAACCTAACCTAAAAACTCAAAACGCAAACGTTCTGAAGAAGTGATACAATATACAAGCATACAATTTCTTTTTTCTTCACTGGGCCTTGAGTAGAGAGCTTAAGGTGAATCCTTTTTCTCGTTTTCTCCAGGAGATATAAAATTCCAATCATTATGCTCAACTTATTTAGGTTAAATGACGTTGCATTAAAATTAACTAAAATTAATGATGGCAAATTACGACTAAATTGGAAAGCTAATAATTGCGAGCGTGTAAAAAAGCAAATATTACGTGTTACTCGTGTAAAAGATAACGCACTTCTTACTATAGTAAGACCTATTTTTGATTGTATGGAGTAGTGATACGGTGGAAAGCCCTTCAATGCAAAAGGAACGCGCAAGCAATTTGAAAGACTCGAACGTCTCTGTATATGGCCTTAAGATCCACTGCCACTCTCAATATTATACTCAACCTTATTACCTAACGATCTTTTTCCGAACGATGTGGTTTTTAAAACCAGGCTTAGATTAAAAGAATGTAATAGTTTCAAAGTTGGTTCGATTAAAAACTGTAGTATTGACATCAATAACCCTCCTTTCATCTTGACCGAAGATTTATGTTTAAAATTCCGTGAACAGATTCTTAGTTTCAAAGGTCAGATGATACAACTAATATAACAGTTGCCTGCACTGACGCCTCTAAAACTGAATTTAAGGTTGGTGCAGAATTCATTGTGCCACATACTAATACTAAAAATATATACAATATGTATATAGGGACATAACAATTTTGTAAATACAAATGCATTCTTAACTTTTTTGATCTCACAATGCCAAAACATCACTCAAGGCTTACATTTTCATCATGGCCAAGTTCTCGATCGAGTAACATTTGAAAATTATTAAAAATTAATACCGAAATTCTGAGTCATTGGTCGCAACTTTAAGAGCGCTTACTCCAATTTTCGGTCGTAATAATCGTTCCAACAGGCAGGCTGTGAGTTTTATAGTGGGTAAATGCGATTCAACACATTTACTATTGAATGTTCCTGTGCCAGTGAGATAACTCACCGGTGAAAGTACCGAAAATATCGCACCCACAAGTGCTTCAATTCAAAATGAGCCATATCAGTCGATTCCACGCCGTTCACAGGAAATGGGAATCTCTCAGTCCACATAGTGATGAATTTGGTGTTCAGATCTTGGCCTTCGCCCTTACAAGATCAAATTAACACAAGAAGTGAAGTCTAATGATCATTTGAAGCACCGAAACTTCTCCGATTGGGCTCTGCAAAAGTTTAAAGAAAATCCTGAATTTCTTCAACAATGAAGCACATTTTTGGCTTAATGGCTTTGTCAATAACAAAGTGACCATTTGAATTTCATATTAAAGGTGTAACTGGATCGTATTTATTCGACGATGAAAACGATTGCCCTGTTACGGTCAATGGAGTTCGCTATCGTGCCATGTTGGAACACTATTTTTGGTCAGAATTGGATGGACTTGACATTAGCATATGATGTCGCATGCCACACAGCACACAAACCAAAGAATTGACCTACTGAAGGAAGGAGTCGTTCGGTAATTGTGTAATCTCGATAAATGGTCGGGTTGAATGGCCACCTCGCTCATGTGATTTAACGATTTAACGCCGTTGGAATTCATTTCTCAATGGGGTTACGTTAAGTCGTCGGTTTATGCCAACAACGTTAGAGAAACTCAGGAAGAATATATCGAAAGCAAAATGAGGGCCCGTTTTTTGTCTTCAGCCACGAGGCTCATTTTTGGCTCAATTGATACGTGAATAAGCAGAATTGCCGTATTTCGTATTTGGAGTGAAGACCAGCCAGAGGCAATTCAGCAGCTGCCAATGCATCCCGAAAAATGCAGTGTTTGGTGCTGTTTATTAGCAGGCGGCATCATTGGGCCGTACTTCTTCAAAGACGATGAAGGCCGCAACGTTACGGTCAATGGAGAAAGGGACCGTTTAATGATAACAAACTTTTTTTTGCCGAAAACGCAATAATTGGACTCGGCCGACATGTGGTTCCAACAGGACGGTGCCACGCATCAATTGAGAGGCGAATTTGGTGAGCAGTTAATCTCACATTGTGTTGCAGTCAAATGGCCACCAAGATCGTGTGATTTGACTCCGTTAGACTATTTTTGGTGATGCTATGTTAAGTCTCTTGTCTATAGGGACAAGCCAAATACGATTGCTGCTTTGGAAGCCAACATTGAATGCGTCGTTGTCATTGGTGAGATTCCGGCCGAACTGTGTAAAAAAGTGTGTCAAAATTGGACTTTCCGAATGGACCACTTACCACGGGCAACATTTAAGTGAAATTATATGTAAAAAATAAATGGCAGGAATTGATTTATCGATCCAAATAAAAATTTCTGAGTGTTTTTGAATTTTCAAAAACTAAGCTCTACAAAAATTTACCCTTTACATAATATATCAAAACCATTTACTTATATTATCACTACAAATTAATTTATTAATTTACTAAAGCACATATTATACCATAAGTAGTTACCTATGTTTATATGTTATGTTATTATCTATGTTTACTTTATATATTTGCATTGTTGGGTATCTCTAATAGCTTCAATCTCTGTTACGAGCTCCAGGAGCACACAATTTTGGGAAGTATTAGTTCAAAATATTTCTTATACCGCCTAAGAAAGACGAGAGACTTGGCCGCTTCTTTCAACACGCTAAAAATGTGTTTATTCCAAGCGAACATCACATTGCATGGACATGCCCCAGAACACGCATTATGATAATAAAAAGCTGTGTTCCATTATTATTACTAGCGACACTACAAGTTAAAGGAACATATGCTTATTCTTGAATAAGAGTATACTACTGTGGGCAAAAAGCAGTAAGACTTTTTAATTTAAATTTCGCGCGGAAACCCATTCATCAAAATATTATTTTTTTAAGGTTGGTATGACTGTCGGTGACATCTGTGCCAAAAAAATAATCATTAGTGTTTAGTATACGCTTGTCTTTCTGAAGTACAAAAAGTGCATTCGGCGATTTTCACAATGAGTGAAATTATTCAACAAAGAAGTTCCATTCAATTTTGTGTGCGGAATCAAATTTCTGGTGCCGAAACGTTCAGAATGTTGCAAAAGGCCTTCGGTGATAATTGTATGTCGCGAGCAAGTGTTTTTGATTGGTACAAATTGTTCAAAGATGGTCGAGAACGCGTTGACGACGAACCACGTCCAGGACGGCCATCAACATCAACTGATGATCAACACGTCAATAAAATCAAGGAATTGGTGCTCGAGAATCGACGATTAACAGTCAGAGACCTTACTGGCATATTCCAACGATGGATCAGTGAAAACCATTTTAAAACATCATTTGGGCTTAAGAAGAGTGAATGCACGATTGGTTCCAAAATCACTGCATTGATTTTACGAGACCATTTTGCCAAAAATTCGACTGATATCGTTCCGCAACCACCCTACCACCCTATTCGCCTGACTTAGCACCGTGTGACTTTTGGCTATTTTCTAAACTCAAAAAACCGCTTCGTGGACACCGTTTTGAGCCAATTGAAGACATTAAACATGAATCGCTAAGCGCATTGAAGGCTATTCCTTAAATTGACTTTAACAACTGTTTCGAGAATTGGAAAAAACATTGGCACAAGTGTATTGGGGCCGGGGGGGATTACTTTGAAAGGGACGAAATAGATTTGGAAGAATGAATAAAACAAATTTGAAATTATGAACAAAGTCTTACTACTTTTTGCCCACAGTAGTATACCCTTTCCATTGAATTGGATCCAAGTTTCACCTTAAAAAAATTTCATCTTTTTAAGTTTCCAGGTGGAATGAGACTCTGGCTGCACTCTAGCTATTAACAAATATGGATTTTATGTGTAAAACATTTTACGTGCTGGGCACACACGTCGTATGCGTTACTTATTTTGAATGTGCTTCATTTCATTACGAAATAATTATTGCTTTTCGTCGGCGTTCATGAATAACAATAAAAATCATAAATAGTATAAAGTAAAACTGGCAAATATTCATACATAAGTACTTCACAAATATTTCTCAGATTTCTTTGTGAATGCAAATACAAATTTCGGCCTTACTTCATACTCCTACATAAACATATAATTAAAAAAATACATACATACATTCAAGTCCATGTACTGGCTGCTGTTGTTTTTTATTTGCTCATTGTTTTGGAGCTACTTTCTCTCTTGGTAATTTGTATTTTGACTCCTGTTGCTTCAGTTTCAACTTCTGTTTAAATATTTAGCGTTTTGTTGGTGTGCGTAAATGTGAGTGCATATGCCTTCCTTGTACTGATACTTTCGTCTCATTATTTGCTTTGTGTGTAAAAAGTTTTATTTGCTCGCTTTTGTTTTTATTTTTATTTTTTTGCCTTAACTTATTTTCTACCTTAAAGATTTATGTACAAATCTCAGGCGTTTCATCTACATCCTGTACGTAGATAAATGTGTAGGATATACGCGTATGTATGTGTGAGTTTGTTTATAAATAAATGAAGCTCACATTAATTAAGCACGTGATTTATTTTAAGGAAAAAGGTTTCCATTAGTTTTGGTTTTTCTGCATTCGACGCATTTATAATCAAATATATTTTGATTATGAAATGTGCAGGTGATCTAGTTACCATCTAGTTAGCTTGAGGCGTGAGCACTGACCCAGAAAACATATCACACATGAGTGATTAGTAATTCTGGTAATTCTGTTTAATGAAATTATGCCGGAAGAAAGCTACAGCTCCTTTACACTAACTGGCAGTTCTTCTCAACAGATTAAACTACTTATATCTATATAATAAAAGTAAAGCTCTTGGTGTTTTTTTCAAATTTATATTACATAAATGCTACAAAAGCCTAAAACGTCTACTTGTCAACTAAGAAAAAGTTTACTATGAGCTAAACTATTGAAGTAGAAAGAACTAATGGAATACTTCTACTTCGCTAGTTACTCAAAGTTTCTGCCAAAGAATGAGGCTGTTTGAAATTGTTTCATTTCCACCCATCAGCTGGCCCCACATTTTATTAACCTCAACTACAGCTTTCAAGTGTACAAGTATGAAACCGGTAGAAAATAAACGTTTATTTAGGAAAAATGGTTGTACATTCAATCTTCAAAGTAATGGCCATTGCTAGCTACACAATTTTTCCATGTCTGTGGCGATTTGTGAATGCCTCGCCAAAAAAAACTGTTCGTTTTTTTAGTCAAACCAGTCATCGAGCCATTTTTTTACATTTTCGTACGAATCGAAGTGCTGCTCAGCAAGTGCGTGCCTTATTGATGAGAATAAATGGTAGTCAGATGGCTGGTGAATAAACCTCATGAGGAGGGCTTCCCAGCTGTACGAATCTACCAATTCCCGAGTCGGTTTTGTTCGATATAATGGTGCATTGTCATCAAGAAAAATCACTTTGTGTTGCCTAACATGAGATTCTGGACGTTTTTGGCGCAAAGCACGGTTCAAATCGGCCGTGTAACTATTTCACCTGGTTTCAGAAGGTCAAACCAGATAACACCTCGCTGATCCCAGAAAACACAGAGCATTGTCTTCTTTCCGAAGCGATTTGGCTTTGCTGTCGATTTGGCCGGTGTACCGGGCTTAACATATAACCGGTTACGTTTGCGAAAAGCTCGGGCTAGGCCCTCCATGGGCTGTTGTGCCATTAAAAGTAAAAGTAAGGTTATGTTTCATGGCGTGGTGGTAGTGCGTTGGACTGGTACCCAGAGTGTCCGGGGTTCGAATCTCGGCACAGGCAAAATCAAAACGTAGAGAAAATAATTTTTCTACATGGCACCACCTCTTGGCAGGCAATGGCAAACCTACAAGAGTAAAAATTGCTATGAAAAGCTTTTCACTTCGCCGTTCGGATTCGGCATTAAACTGTAGGTCCCTTCCATTCATGTACAAATATAACACGCACAACATGAGTGGATGCGAAAGGCTCGGTCTAGGCCTTCCATGGGCTGTTGTGCCATTAAAAGTAAAAGTAAGGTTACGTTTGGGTTTCCGAAATAGATCCATTTTTCATCGCCAGTAACAATTCGATGAAGATATGATTTTTTTTTGTACCTGGAGAATCTTCACAGGTGGTTATTCAACTTTCCTACTGTCTTTCAGTCAATTCATGCGGCAACCATCTTCCCACCTTCCCACCTTCAAAATCAATCAATCGCATGGCTTTTAAACGTTGAGAAATGCATTGTTGGGTCACATTTAATTGTTCTGCAAGTTGTTCTTGCGTTTGACCATCATCCTCATCGACTAAAACTTGCAATTCGCCAATGCAATTCGGTGGTCTTCCACGTTCTTCGTTTCTCACATGAAAATCGCCACTCTTAAACTTATTGAACAACTCGTTGCACTGTGTTTTGCCTAGAGCGTGCTGGCCGTAAGCTTCCACAAGCATTCGATGGGATTCCAAAGCAGATTTCTTCAATTGGAAACAGAAAATCAAATCAATGATGTCGGCATATCGCAGTTTGTAGTAGCACAAAATTCGATAGTTTTACTCGAAAAAGCGAAAAAAATATGTAGTTGTATGAAACTTGATTGTTTATGAACTGAATATTGGTGACAGAACTAAATGCGAAGAAATGGCGCCAATGATTTAGTGTGACAGAGCATATGGTTTTACCTAGCGGCACAGAGATGTCATTACTTGTTTCATACTTGTACACCTGGTAAAGGCTCAGGTATAGTCGTAAATTTCTTGCGTGAAATACCGCAGCCGCGTGCAAAAATCTCTCAATTCTTAAACGAATTCGCAAAGATAATGAAGAAAAACTCTTCTTCACTTTTCTTCCAAGACACAGTTGCAGCATGAATATGATGATTATGAAGTTTGAATTTATTTAACAACAATTGCTACTTAATCCTGCTGTAATCATAAAACGCAAAGTGTTGGTTTCTTTTTTTTTTGTTTTTAATAAATGATTGTGATTATTGAGTAGCATCCGTTTACCTGCTGTCGGCACTAATGCACTTGCAACTCTTCAACATAATTCGTAATGACCGAACACCAAATGAAATTGCAAACACTTTTATTAATTCAAAATAACAAGCACAGTATTACGTTTAATTTGCTGCTATTTTATACTATTTTATATTGCCTGCTATTTTACTTCATTTACGTTTTCCAAACCGTAAATATCCGAGCATTTCGTACCGTACGCGACATTACACAAAAACGTACTGAGGACTCAGTTAGAGCGCAACAAATAATTTGCTTCAAAATGTTGTTCCTCTAAGCACATCACAATCTAAATGGCTATTTGCTGCTGCTGCTGCGGCTGCTGCGGGCATTGTTGATAAAAAATTCGAACTTGTATGCAGGATCTGCGAAAGAAGAAATTCGAAAATATCTGCTGCTGCTGCTGTTACTTCTGCTGCTGCAGCAGTCGCAATCGCAGTAGCTAGCAGCAGAAGCAACAGCGAATGAAGCAACGAAACAGAAGAAACATTTTATCACAACAGAGAAACAGTAATAAAGCAGTACCGAGGCAGACGACGACGCCAATGGATGCGAACGGTGGAAGTGATGAATGCGATGAATGTTGTTGCATGCGAATGGTGGATGTGAATGTTGGGGAGCCTGCGCATTGAACGCAGCTTTTTGTAATTATTTTCAAAATTACTTTATTGCTAGTAGGTATTATGCTGTGTTGTTGCTGCTGTTGTGTTGTTATCACTTGCTATCTCTAGGAAATGCTATGTTGCGTGTGTTGATGTTTCGTTTACAGTTGCGCTTCATGAAAATTGAGAAGGGGGAGGAGCAGGAGCAGTAAACGGAAGCAATTTTTTGCATGTTGTATGTTTTAAGAGGAATATCAAGTTTGAGTGCAATTGTTAAAACTGCTTATTGTTGATTACTACAATTGAAATCTGATATGCAGTAATTCGTGTGAAAATGTGAAAGATTCAATTTGAAATATGTAAATGCTGGAAGATGTCGCAGAACTGACCTTGAATGAAATTGCAAGAAAATCAAGGAATTTTATGATTAAAGTTTTCGAAAGGTGGTCGCTGTGGTGTAGTGGTAGTGCGTTGGACTGCTACGCAGAGTGTCCGGGGTTCGAATCTCGGCACAGGCAAAATCAAAAAGTAGAAAAAATAATTTTTCTACACGGCACCACCTCTTGGCAGGCAATGGCAAACCTACAAGAGTAAAAATTGCTATGATAAGCTTTTCACTTCGCCGTTCGGATTCGACATTAAACTGTAGGTCCCTTCCATTAATGTACAAATATAACACGCACAACATGAGTGGATGCGAAAAGTTCGGCCTACGCCCTCCATGGGCTGTTGTGCCATTAAAAGTAAAGTAAAGTAAAGTAAGTTTTCGAAAGCATAGTAATTTTAAGAACTAGTTGAGAAATTCCATAATTTAGAACAATTTATCTACTTTCTCATTTATCGATAGCTAGAAAGCAACCAAATCCCTTGAATCAATATTGCTCACTTTCAAAGGAGCACTTAACTTGTAGAGCGTCTCTTAACGAAATATGCGACCAGCACTTTATTTGGATACCGAAGCACCGAGAGATAACAGCTACACTGCGAACGAGTTGGGGTAGAAAAGGTTGTCCCCAAGAAGAGTGCATAAGAGTCGCTATGGCAACGTGTAACCTACTGCAGTCTTCTGGTCCAATAAAACAAGCGAACGAAAGGCGAACGGAACGTGGCCAAAGCTGGATAGTCGACATATAAGTACAGTAACTTGGCTGATAACAGGATACTGTTCGATTCGAAGACACGCAGAAAGACTGTGACTTCCATTTAGAAATCACTGCAGGAGCTGTGGCAACGAGGAAAAGGAAAACAAGGAAACTGTAACTCATCTTCTATGCGAATGCCCCGCATTTTAATCACGTACGGGAAACACATTTAGAGAGCTTTGTCTTCAATACCCTAACAGTTTTGACTAACATCAAAATTAGACACATAATTAATTTGATAAAAGACATTCAATGGTTTAAATGGCTAGGCCAGTCTCAATGGTATCACAAAGAGCCATTTTTGCTTAACTTGCCCGCTGGCATCTAATTGAACTGAAAATCTACTTTCTCATTTTAGTCAAAAGACGGCAAAAATATTCCTAAGTATTCCTACTCAATATTCCGATGGGACAAGGTTCCCAATGCATCTCAGATAGCCTCTCATGTTCTAATGAAAACTTTAGTTTCGCAACATCTGATATGCATAAGAAATATTGGGTCTTATAAAAAGTATCCGCGGTATTTCGTTACAAGATCTTGCAACACTAGTTCGATTATATCAAACGACCACATGTTTGAAAGGTGGCTTTTGACTACATTTGTGGCTACATTTTCTGTGAAGTCAGTTGTGTAATTCGTCGCCAGTGTAAAAAGTTACATTGATTTGAAAATGAGTGAAATATCTGGAGAAATACGTTATGTGATGCCTTTATTACTATAGAAAAGGTAAAACCGCTGCAAAAACATGCCGAAAAATGTATGCGGCTTACGATGAGGATGCTGTGAGTCAACACCGGACCCAGGAATGGTTTGTTCAATTCCATTCCTGAGAAATTTCAATATCAAAGTTACAACTCGCTCTGGTCGGCCAGTCACTGAAAAAGTCGATGAAATTTTGCAACTGGTAGAGCAAGAACAACACGTCACTAAACGTCAACCACATGACAGATTTGTAGATACCAACATCATCTTATAACGAAAAATCGCCGATACTTTTTATGTTACCTAATACCTATAATCGAATTAGAACCAAGATGAGTTTGAACACCAAAGGGGGGCACTCTAAATCTATTATTAGATTCGTACATTCGTGATTACCTATGGATGCCTCACCACTACTTACTATTAGGAAAATGAAAAACTTTATCCTTTTTTTCATTTTGGGAATTCCTAGTGTTTATGTGCACGTACTTGTTTGTAGCTTCTTTATTTTTTTGCTTTGGCAATTTATCCTCATTTTGTTGTTGTCTTCTTGACGAGCCTTTATCATGATGAAAAGGAAAAGATTTGAAACCTTGTATGTATCAACGTTCATACTACTATTTGTAAAACGACCCCCTGAAGAAGTGTCCCGACAAAAATCGTATATGTTGTGCGTTGTGCTTTTATAACAGCGCAAGCTGTTGCATACTCCACGAAAATTTGTTAAGCAATGATATACCCATCAACAGTTGTTTGTAAACTCTGAGGGATGTCACCTCTTCTTAACGTAATGCTAGACATGGTGATGGAAAATGCGACCATATAAAAACTTCACGATCAACTGGAACCTACAATGTCGTTTGTAAGACTTGTACTATGCAGACGATATCTGGCTCAACACGTACCCACATGCAGATATGGCCGCGAAACTATAGCGACTCAGTAGCTATGTAATACTGGCTTAAAACCAAGAAATGAAACAGAATCAAGATAACTTTCCGGTTTCGGTTTTATCAAATCAGTATTTCGGTTTCATTCTTCAACATTCACTAAGGTTACTGTTTTTTCCGGATACGGTTTTGATAATCTAATTTAACAATCACACATTAGATTAATTATTTAATAACTAGTAGTATTCATTAATTTACAAACTTACTTGTACAATATCTCTTTGGCAGCATTGCTCTTCACTGTCGTTTTTGATTTTAGATATACTAGTTTTTTTATTCGAGCACAATTATCAAATAAATGCCGATATGGATTGTCTCTTAATCTCGGCATTTTGTGTAGAGCATGAAGAACAATTAATAGAGCTGAAATTTATCGTTTATTACGATAAAAATTGGAAAGTAAAAGAAGACAATGTACTTTTCACTTTGTAGGTTAGAAAATCGTCTAACAATTATGCACAATCAGTGTTGCCACACGTTCTGGATAAAACATCGCCGATGATCGGCGCTGAAATCGGCTACAATCGCCGCTATACATACTGGCGTCAAATTGAATAAATTTTGAAATTTAGGAAAAACAGATCCCTTTATAACAATATCGAGAAAAGTCGATTTGAATCGGTTCCAGTGTTTAAATCGGTTCCGGTTTCGTTCTTTTTCAGATGAAAATAAAGCTTTCAGTTTCGGTTTCGAAAAACATTTTTGAACGGTTACGGTTTTAGTTTCGGTTTCATTTCTTGCCAAAAAAATCAACATCATCAAGTCAAAAGAGCTGAATGTCAACACCTATAACATCCAAACCACATTTCTAGAGGATGTGGAGTCGTTTGTTACTTGGGTAGCGAGTTACAGAAATCGGGTGGCTCAAGAGCTGAAAAAACAAAGACATTTTCGCTATGCTATATCCTGCGTGGAAGTCCTTCTACATTTCACGCCAAACTAAAATTTTTATTTTTAACTTGATTGTCAAATCTGTGCTATAATACGGATATGAAACTGGGAACTTACTTATCGGAAGTTATAACAAACTCTCGCTTGTGAAATCCGGAAACGAAAGTGGGAATGAATTGTATAGACATCATTTGTAGAAGCGATGGGAATTTGTATAATATAAGAATGTGTATGATTATACACATATCCCTACATATATGTAAGCTCAAACAACAGAAAATTTAAATAGTATATAGGGTGGGTAGAAGAAATAAAAAAATAAAAAACAAAAATGAAGCAAACTAGGTAAATAAAAATGATAAAATATTATGACGATATCATCATGTCTGAATTCTTAAAGCAAATTAGTTTTATTTTTAAAAATTCCGTACATTTATATATCAGATGCTATCAGCTATATCAAGGACGAAAGTACATATGCACTTACTTGCAACAATACGTGTATATGTGCATATATGTATGTATGCATGTGTTTACACTCAGCACATGAAGGGAAGGGGGAATTATAAGAAAGAAAGGAAAACAAAATGTGTGAAGAGCAGCATCATTTTTTAACCTTTCCTCATAGTTGTTCATGTTACGATTGCGGACACGGGCACACACACACACACACACACATACATAGATACTCGTATACATATTTGCACACATAGTTCACATATCCGTATACAAAGAATGCTGATGATTTGAAGATGACAATACGGCGATGATGTTGATGTTGATCTACAACAGCAGCACAGTATGCAACAAATCACTTTCTATAAATATGAATGTCAACAAACTGGCACATACACATGCATGCATATACCTACATATAGGTACATATGTATGTATGTATGTATGTATGGTATGTACAAACATGTTTCGATGAGTGTCTGTTTCATAAATTATTATTGCTGGCAGCAGACCACTACTATTGAATTCTTTGCCTCCATTTGCATAACCCTTGGCGCTAACAAAAGCAAAACTGGCCCACATTGAAGTAGGTTTCCATTAAAATGTGCCGTTCAATTGTTAAATTCTATATTGATCACATTTCTATCATTAATTGCTTCTGTAATCAATTTGCAACTGACCTGTTTATTTATTTATTTTACTTTAAAGCTTCCACTTACTTGTGGCTCTACGGGTTAATATTGCTATTTCCAAGCAATTAACCTTTCAACTCACGCACGTTTTATTATTGACCTAGTTTTTATACACAGTACATACATATATGTATACTAGGTACAATTAGATTAAAAATTATATTGGCATTCCCTTTCCCTTTATTTTGTAGGACCCCGAATTTGCGTGATAGTTTAAAAATGTATTAATGGCAAAATGTACAGGGTGTGTGGTTTTCAAGAAGAAATAAAACGCATATAATTTAAGGTTATGGCCAAGAATTTATCTTTATTATAAAGATAAGGATTTGCCATTATGTTTTAAAAAGATTTCGGGCAAGTAGCCGCCGCGGCTAGTTCGAATAAATTCCAGCCGAGAGGCCCAATTTTCGACCACTTTTTGTAGCAATTTCGGCCGTATGTCAATAATAACGCGCCGAATATTCTCTTCCAAGGCGTCAATCGTCCCGGGCTTCGTCTCTGCGTAGACAAGCGACTTCACATAACCCCATAAGTAAAAATAGTTCATCGGTGTTAAGTCGCACGATCTTGTAGGCCACGCCACAGGCCCACGACGCGAGATAATGCGCTCACCAAAAGTTTCCTTCAATAAATAGATTGTTTCGTTGGCTGTATGGCATGTAGCGCCTTCTTGTTGGAACGAAAGGTCGTCCACATCAACATCCTCCAATTCAGGCACGAAAATGCGAAAAAGTCATTAATCATGGCTCTATAGCGTTCCCCATTGACTGTAACATTATGACCGGCTTCATCTTTGAAGAAATATGGCCCAATGATTCCCTCTGCCCATAGAGCACACCAAACAGTGACTTTTTGAGGATGTAACGGCGTCTCAACAATAGCTTGTGGATTATAATCACCCCAAATGCGACAATATTGCTTATTAACGTACCCATTCAACCAAAAGTGAAAAAGCTTCATTGCTGAACAAAATTTTCTTGTGAAAATCGGGATCGGTGGCCATCTCGATTTGCAAACGTTGCAAATCAAACTGAGCATAAATCAAGTGACAGCTGTCAAAAAGACCAACTCCGAAAAAAGTATTGCCAGATTGAAAACCACACTTCTAAAAAAAAACACCCTATATGCATGTATAATTGGCAATAAATGTTTATGCAATGTAGATATGACAGAAAAAAACACCATTTGTTGTTTGATTTATAATCGCAGAGTATATTAGAAGTGGTCGCTGTGGTGTAGTGGTAGTGCGTTGGACTGCAACGCAGAGTGTCCGGGGTTCGAATCTCGGCACAGGCAACATCAAAAAAAAAAGTAGAAAAAATAATTTTTCTACACGGCACCACCTCTTGGCAGGCAATGGCAAACCTACAAGAGTAAAAATTGCTATGAAAAGCTTTTCACTTCGCCGTTCGGATTCGGCATTAAACTGTAGGTCCCTTCCATTCATGTAAAAATTTAACACGCACAACATGAGTGAATGCGAAAAGCTCGGCCTAGGCCCTCCATGGGTTGTTGTAAAAGTAAGTAAAAGTAAGAGTATATTAGAATTTGTAGTAAGCTCCCAGGATTTTGCTTTAAAAATAATTAAGAACGTTCTAATTTTTGATAACCTCATTCATCAATAACCTCTTTTAATGTTATCAGCTTCCAGTTTACATGTAAATTTTATATTTACCATACATTCTAAAATTCACAAGGTCTAGAAACCTCAATTTTTCGATTGCTATGCTTCGACAATAACGTTTCAGCATCAAAAGAGATACTCAGACCTGTGGGATATCCTCTGCCTGAGTTATACATAATGATACCAGCTCTCGCTGAGTAAAATCCCATATATTGATTATAATGCAATCTTCCTTTACTTTACTTTTAATGGCACAACAACCCATGGAGGCTCTGGCCGAGCTTTTCGCTTTCCACTCATGTTGTGCGTGTTATATTTGTACATAATGCAATCCAGTATACATATATTATGGTAGGTCTATTTCCGTATTACAACACGTGTGAATGCGTTCATGAGAGAGAAGATGAGAGTAATTGTCTTGGTTCTTCTTACACGAAATATCCCATACTTTTTTTCGTTCTTAGGAACTCTCGCTCACATATTTTTTGTTTAATTTCATTTTAACAGACTTTGCCCAAAAAATGAGGGGAACACACGTATTGATAAGAATTTCCGCACGCAACAAATCTGGGTTTGTATTCAAGGATACAAAGAAGAAGTGAAGACCATGCCATATAGCATTTTACTCGCAACGTGGAATTAAAAGTTGACACTTTAAGCTGGCACGACTTCTGCATCTATATTTCCTTTGTTTTTGCAAGGAAATCACAAAATAAATTCAATAATTGTAGCGAGTGCGACATAAGGAGTACGACTGCATGTGCTTAAAATGCAGCTAAAAATCTGTATTGATAAATTCACAACAACCAAAGATGCTTTATATTTTCATTTATATACACACCTGGACAAAATAATAGGTGTGAAAATATTTTTTTTCTAAAAAGCTTGACTTTCATATATAATTTAGTATCCTTCAAAAACTAAATTAGTTTTCGACGTAAACATACTTCAGCGTCATAACAACACATAAAAGGTTTTAAAAACCCTAAAAAATAACTTAAATTTTGGTTAATTCATAAAATACGCAGATTTTCGATTGGATAGAATAATAGGTGTGCACAAAAAACTTAGGAATAAATATTGAAATTTGGCTATTTATGATTCCGTATTTTACTGAATTAATAGGAACGCATTAATACCCAGAATATCCACCATTATTCTTGATGGCTTTTTCGATTCTTCTGAGCATTGATGATATCAACTTCCGACTTCCGAAGTTTCTACAGGAATGTTGTACCAAATTTTTTGAATATTTTCCCATAACTGCGTTTTGTTTTGGCGTTTAAGTTCTCCGCAGAGGTTCTCAATAGGATTTAGATTTGGGGATTGACTTGGCCACTCAAGGACGTCTACATTATGCTCTTGGAACCATGCTTTGACAACTCACGATTAATGTTTAGGATCATTGTCCTGCTGAAATTTCCACAAAAGCGGCATATTATCCTCGGCATATGGTAACATTACCATTTCCAACAAATCCTTATACACGAATCTATTCATAACGCCATTAATTTGATGTATCGGACCAATTCCTTGCCAAGAAAAACAAAAGTGAAACACCTCCGTGCTTCACTTTTTTTTCTTTGTGAACCGAACATCGAATTCCTTGCCTTTTGGGCGACGAACGTGTCTTTCCGCATCGTTACCAAACAAATTTATTTTTGTTTCATCGCTCCAGAGAATATTACGCCATTTTTCTCCCTGTGAACGTTTTCTGACGTTTTATGATCCAATGCAAAGTTTTTTCTCTTCCTCAAATTTGCAGTTCTAAGCAGATGAACTTTGCGAGCAATACTCCCGGCTAGATTTGCGCTTACTCACCGTCTTGGAACGGTTCGTGATGACGCAACATTCCCAATTTCGCTTGCAATTGTTCTGGGCAACTTAAACGGGTCGCGTTTAGCTAATGTATGTATCACTAATGAAGTTTTTTTAAGTGCTCCACGCGTTTCAATAGCTTTTTCTGGCATGAGAGCATTTGTAACGATATGCTGAGACCGTCCCATCGATCTGGCAATGAATTTGTAGGTTTTTCCTTTGTCTCGTAGCTGACGAACAAGTCTTCTCTCCGCTGTACTGCAATGAACTCCACAACCCACTTAATATTATTAAAAAGTATAATTAAACCTTTATTTAGTTCACTTTCAACGAAATCTTACCTTCTGGAACTAAATAACGCCTTAAATTTATTCGCTTTTAATTTTTACCAAAACACACCTATTTTATTGTCCAGATCAATTTGAAGGTTGAACAAATAAATAAGCCGCAATATTTATCGAGAAGAACTTTTGTTGCGGTGATTCCCCCTTTTCATTCCAAAACAGTGCACCAAACTTCCAAATTTGCCTTTTGATTGTAGACCAAGCCATTTATTTTTTTCGTTCATTTTAAAAATTTTTCGTTTATTTTGTCCAGGTGTGTATATTTCATTTATCTACCTTAACAATAATTAACTATAAAATGTTCCCACGTCAAAAAATAAAAAATTTTTAACTGAATTTAGAAGCAATTACTTTCTGCATAGATGGCGCTGAGGACAAATTAATCGCGCCATCTATGAGTCATATTTATAACTCATTGTTAAAGAGCAATGTTATGACAAGTGCTACTTTGACAGGTCAGAGAACAAAAACATGTACATGGTTGCATGCAGTAGTAGTAAAATGTTCAACTTTTAGAGTGTAGTGATATAACGCCGAAGTTAGACCGCCTGAACGAACGGAAAAAAATTCATTCGTTCGGCCAGTGTAAATGATTTAGCGGTGATCATTGTGTTCGCTACAAAATGTTCGAGAACAATGTTCAGGTGGTGTAAATGGGTACATAGGCACAACGAATATGATGAAATTTTAGTTCGGGATGATTGGACTGAGTTCGAAATTTGTTTAGTGAAATCATTGTTGCTTTTGTTCGGTAATTGCGAAAATGAAGCAAAAATTACACAACTGGAAAATAAATAATACCATGTGGTCGTATAGTATAATTCTATACTGACTACATATGGTTATTCCCTGTGCATTATACTAAAAAATTTAAAGTATTGTTTGGGAACATTCTAAATTGCCATCTACACCGGGGGAGCGAACACGATGGCTTCTGATGTTTCTATGAAGTATATGCTCAGCTGGTGTAAATAATTGTGCGAATGAAAATGTATTAGCTAGTATTTTTACGCTAAAGAATCTTCATTCAGTGGGGCGTTCTAATAATTTACTGGAGCAGCGTAATAGTTTAATATCTTCGTTTGTCCCCTCTTCCACACGGCAAATTTTCTGGAAAGCAAGCAGTTAACATTGTAGGCTAAAGAAGAAAGGTGCAGACTGGCTCGTACCGGCAAATCCACTTTTGTGCTATTCGTTCTTTGACATGTCAGACAAAGTAAGAGCAGAAGTGATCAAGAAAACTTGCTGTGTGGGAAAGGGGATTTTAATAGAAATCTTCAGCTTGAAAATTATTCTGAGTAAAGCTTTCGCTCGCACATATCAGACCATCCTTTTTGTGCCTCTGGAATGCAACCCTACACATGAATATGCGATTTTTTTTACCTGCTTTTGTGTGTGTTTTTTTAATTTCTACTTGCAGTCTTTTTTGTCCGTCTGTCGTTACGAATAATTTTGTAAAGCATTTGGTAGATTTCTTTTTATTGTTAAACAAATCGTATAAGTTAAGTGTATCAATAAAATAACAACATTATAACGTTAATACAACATCGTTGTATTAGAATTGAGTGTGTAAGAAACAGTGACAACTTAACAATCCTTTAAAATAACACGAGGCGGACACTTGCAAAGAGCAGCGCGCCAGGATGGCTAACAAAAACAGCGACACTATTGTAAGTGTGGTAAATTGTTTTATTAAAATTGAATGATAATAAATTTAAGGTAAATGCCAAGTGTGCAGGTGTAAATTTGAGTGCAATTTAAGTTTGTATGGCCGGCGTCAGCGTCAGTGTCATCTCTTTGTGTGTTCGTCAAATGCAATGCCGGCTTCATGGCTATGACAATTGTTGTATTTTATGTTTGCTTATGCCACTGCCACCGCCGCAGCCGTTTTCACCAATCGAACAGTGCGGGTGTAAATGGGTAAAATTGGACTCAGCCCTAGATTTGCTTTTCTGCATTTTTCAATTTATTTATCAAATTTCTTTTGTCTCTTTTTGCTTCCTTTCCGTTACCTTCTTCTTCTTCACACCCTCCGCATGTCGTCACAACAGTGCAATGACTTGTAAAAGTCGTCCATTCTGCTTGCCAATATAAGTCTTTTGTTGTTGTTTTGATTTTTCGTTTACTGAACGACGAGGACATTGGCATTGTTTTTCCCAGCAGTTGAGCAATTTACTCCTTTGAAAATTTTCTAAATAAAACACAATGCTTGGAAACGAAGTAATAATTAAAGAGTGTTTTCAGGTATGTCAATTTACTAATTTATTACCTGGTCTTTAGGGGCACATTTGTTGTCGCGCCAACCGAGAAGGAGTCTAAACTTCCAGATGCTCTTGATTGATTAGTTTGTGTGTGGCTATTCTATCTTAAAGTGGGCAATCAATGAGCAGCATGGGCAACATATGAGCCGTAAAAACTGCATTACTATTTCCAAAAATTTCATTAGTTGTTTACTGTTTACATCTTGTGCGTTTCTCTTTCAACTACTCCTCCGCAATATCCACAGTTGGTTGAGTACTTACTTTACTTTTAATGGCACAACAGCCCATGGAGGGCCTAGGCCGAGCTTTTCGCATCCACTCATGTTGTACGTGTTATATTTGTACATGAATGGAAGGGACCTACAGTTTAAAGCCGAATCCGAACGGCGAAGTGAAAAGCTTTTCATAGCAATTTTTTACTCTTGTAGGTTTGCCATTGCCTGCCAAGAGGTGGTGCCGTGTAGAAATATTATTTTTTCTACTTTTTGATTTTGCCTGTGCCGAGATTCGAACCCGGACACTCTGCGCAGCAGTCCAACGCACTACCACTACGCCACAGCGACCACTTAAATGAGTAACGTGGTTTAAATCATCTGTAGCTGCATGCAACTAAAAACCTTGCTAAACATAATCTTTCGTCTGCTGAATTTGTTGTGGCTCCAAGAAAATTTGTTAATCTTCAGTAGTAAAGCAAGAGTGCTAAAAAAAAACCCGTACTGTGTTTTTAGCGTCGCCTTTTTCGAGTTAAACACTCAAAAATTAAAAATGTTACCATGCAAAGAATTGCAAAAAAGAAAAAGTCATTCTTGACATTCGGTTAATAGTTACCCATCCTAAAGAAGTTCTTGAATATCCGTCCTGGTTGTACCTATTCCACAGTGGCCAACCTACGGCCATCAACCTATTCTTCAAGCAGGTACCTCCACATTGGACGTTATTAAGTTTTTTGTATATTGCTTACATTATATAAAATCACCTAAGAGAATCCAGATAGAAATACCATAAGTTCTCAGCGAGTTTGTACGAAAATAAAACATTAAGAGCCAGTTCTTTAACCTCTTTCGTTTTCTGCAAAATATACTTTGAAAGATACGTAGTAGAAGAATAGAAGTAGAGGTATGTTAAGTACTACTGTGGGCAAAAGTTAGTAAGACTTTGTGCATAATTTCAAATTTTTTTATTCATTCTTCCAAATCTATTTCGTCCCCTTCAAAGTAATTTCCCCCGGCCCCAATACACTTGTGCCAACGTTTTTTCCAATTCTCGAAACAGTTTTTAAAGTCAATTTCCGGAATAGCCTTCTATGCGCTTAGCGATTCATGTTTAATGTCTTCAATTGACTCAAAACGGTAACGGTGTCCACGAAGCGGTTTTTTGAGTTTAGAAAATAGCCAAAAGTCACACGGTGCTAAGTCAGGCGAATAGGGTGGTAGGGTGGTTGCGGAACGATATCAGTCGAATTTTTGGCAAAATGGTCTCGTAAAACCAATGCAGTGATTTTGGAACCAATCGTGCATTCACTCTTCTTAGGCCCAAATGATGTTCTAAAATGGTTTTCACTGATCCTTCCGATATTCCAACGATGCCAGTAAGGTCTCTGTAAGGGACTGTTAATCGTCGATTCTCGAGCACCAATTCCTTGATTTTATTGACCCTCAGTTGATGTTGATGGCCGTCCTGGACGTGGTTCGTCGTCAACGCGTTCTCGTCCATCTTTGAACAATTTGTACCAATCAAAAACACTTGCTCGCGACATACAATTATCACCGAAGGCCTTTTGCAACATTCTGAACGTTTCGGCACCAGAAATTTGATTCCGCACACAAAATTGAATGGAACTTCTTTGTTGAATAATTTCACTCATTGTGAAAATCGCCGAATGCACTTTTTGTACTTCAGAAAGACAAGCGTATACTAAACACTAAAGATTATTTTGATGTGACATTTGGCACAGATGTCACCGACAGTCATACCAACCTTAAAAAAATAATATTTTGATGAATGGGTTTCCGCGCGAAATTTAAATTAAAAAGTCTTACTACTTTTTGCCCACAGTAGTATTGACTAAACATTTTTCAGATTCCATATTGAGCAGAGCCATTACGTATCGATGATCATCAGAATTACGTCAAAACTTGCAGCTTGCTTCACATGTGTTTACTTTTTGGCTTGTCTTTTAGTATTTTCATCTCTTTTTTATATCTGCATTTTGTAAACAAAACTAAAAGTCTTCACCTTCACTCAACTAAAAAAAAAAAAAAACAAAAACAATCTGAATTCTGTGCATTTTACCAAGTGTGCCAGCCATAATCAATTAGTTTGGCGCAAGCATTGTTGGTGGTATCAAGCGCGAATGGTGGAAGCGAGTTGTTAATTAAATAGATTTTAACGAAATCTTTCATTCTTCTCAACTAGATTTTTCATTTGTACTCATTTTCAAACATGAGTGCTATGGAACTAAATATTTTTTTATACCGGAAACGAAATATTTTATATGCATTTGCAAGGCATCGCTTCGCATTAATGTGCAAACAATCGGTAAGAACGGCAAAACGGAAGATGGCCGGCATCTACGGACGACTAGGAGTTGCATGAGGCTTCGTTTATTTAACATTAATTTTTAAAAATCTTCTAATTTTATAAAATCGCTCATTCATTCTTCTAGTGAACTTGAAAAAAAAAATGAAATTGGCAAATCGTGCATGTTGTATTTCAAACAAACAAAAATAAAAATAGAATAAAAGTAAAGCAACAGAGACAAAAACATAAACAGATTAAAAATAACAAAAATAAAACGTAATTAATTAACATTTGTTGGATTCGTGCATGCATTTTTCTTGCATTCCCTTCTCCTATTTTGCAGTTAATACGCGTACAGTCTGCCGAGGGCATTAAGCGTATTGAAATCTCACCGAAGGCCAATCTAAAGGAGCTCTACGAGACCATACAGAATATTTTGAAGGTTGATGGTTTTGGCCTTTTTAAAGAACGAAATTTCATCAGGGAGGTATGGCTGGGTTTCTAGTTATATAAACTCCTATTTGAAAACATAAAAGCTTTTTTGTTACTATTTCAGATACACTCTAGTCAATCTCAAAAGATAGGCTCATGTCTGCAACATGGCGACATGGTTTTTCTTAAGCAAATGGCAGGTACTTCAGCAAGGGTAAGCCTCCCATTCTCAAGCAATCGTAACAATCACTTGCCGGAATGTTATTATATCTTATTATATTTTTCAGCGTACCAGCACAACCGCTATTGACAATTTTGAAATGGCCAGTGTTACTTCAGAGGCCAGAGCACAAGTGACAAGTGGCAACAATTTTAAAGCTTCAATGACCGTCGAAGAAGAGGAAGTCGATAAGACCTTGGCTAAAATGGATGGCTTAATACAGCGAGCACGCGATAATAAATTGTAAGCGTCATTATAATTCAATAGATTTTGTAGAGTTTTGAGCAAAGGATGTTTAAATTAATTCCCTTTCTGCGTGTTCCTCCACCGTGGCTCGAATAAAACACCCTTCTACCCGGAACGCATTTTTCCATTCCCTATACGTGACCCAGCTAGCAAAGCCATTGGATTTTTAAATGCTTGACTATTTCAGTGTCGACGTACAACTTACGGAGTATTTTTCTCTCGAACGGTCCTAAAAGCCCCTCATAATTGGTGGCCAATGTAGACTTTGCAGCGCCATACATTAGGATGGGAAGGATGAGGGATTTATGGAGCGTTATTTTCGTCGGTCGAGATAGTGCTCTGCTTCTCAATTGTCTATGGAACCTGTAGTAACACCTGTTGGCAAGGGTTAATAGTGTCGGAAAATAGAGAACTAGAATAGGAGAGAAAAATATAACTAGGATGACATAAACGCTGTTGAACCAATCAAACTATTGCAATTGTCGATGATACTTAATTAAAATTAGAGCTGTATAGAGACAGCAACTTGTTGTTCACACTTAGTTAATTTTCCGAAAGATAGACAACACGAAATTTGTTTGTTTGACGTAAGATAATGATAGCAGTTTTTTTTTTTTTTTTTGTTGTTGATACATTCTACACTTAGGGTGTACCTCTAAGAATGCAGGGCATTGTATTGATTGGAAGGAATATTGGTAAGTGGGACGTAGAGGGACGGAGAATGAGAGAGTGAATTCAATGACAGGACACATATGAAGAGATAATCAGCCATTGTGGCAAGTGTTATGCCTTTACAATGAACTTCAGTTTATCAATGTCGACTATGATCGCATGTAGCGCCAAAGGCCTACATAGTTTTGATTTTAATTTATTAAGCTGCATTATTTAATCTTATTGACATTTCTTTCGCTTTTGCCTTCTCTAGATGTCGCCATAATGCAAATGGTCGCTGTGTTAATTGCACTCCACTGGAACCATTCGATGATGCATACTTGAAGGAGCAAAAAATCAAACACTTGTCCTTCCACTCGTTCATACGCAAACAAACGTCAGGCATTGATCGCGGCAAGTATGTGGCATTCGATGATATCAACTGTCGCATTAAGTCTGGATGCCGTGAGCATCCACCATGGCCCAAGGGCATCTGCTCCAAATGCCAGCCATCAGCGGTTATGCTGAATCGTCAAATTTATCGACACGTTGATAATGTCATGTTCGAGAACACGACAATTGTTGAACGGTTTCTTAACTATTGGCGTACTACCGGACACCAAAGAATGGGTTTCCTCTATGGCACGTACGAAGTGCATTCGGATGTGCCGCTGGGTATACGCGCTACTGTGGCAGCTATCTATGAGCCGCCACAAGAGTCAACTCGCGATTCAATTAAATTGTTGGACGACGAATCTGCTGCTGCTGATGTCGAAGAGGTGGCTAAAGCTTTGGGCTTGAAGAAGGTATGCAGTAAATCAAATTAGTGCACTGTTTGGTTATTTATTTTTTTTTTTCATATTTGCTTGCAGATTGGTTGGATTTTTACTGATCTCATAACAGATGATCCAGCAGCAGGCACTGTTAAACAGCTGCGTGGCATTGAAACACATTTCCTGACTGCTCAAGAATGCATTATGGCTGGTGAGCTGCAAAATCGTCACCCTAATCCATGCAAATATGCTTCGAATGGTTACTTTGGTTCGAAATTTGTTACTGTTTGCGTTACTGGTATGTGTGGTATACGGCTCCATTTCTAATTATCAATTTAATTCTTATCAATCTTAATCACCTAGGCGATAAAACTAAGCAAGTTCATATGGAAGGCTATGCCGTTTCGGCACAATGCATGGCTTTGGTACGAGATGATTGTTTAATTCCAACCAAAGATGCTCCCGAATTGGGTTATGTTCGTGAATCGACAGATAAACAATATGTTCCAGATGTTTACTATAAGGTAAGTCGAAACATTAATTCAAAGTGAATGATTAGGATTTCGGACTAAATGGAATAAGGAGTGTTCTTCATATATCGAAGTCACCTAGGAATTTATTTGTGGTTTTAGGTACGTGTTGTACAAATCATAATGTTTTTAGGATAGTTAGAGCTAAGAAGATTTTTGAGAGGGAAGTGAGATGTAGAGAGAAGGGAAAGGATTTCGAAAACGAAAATAAAAGAATAATTTTTGCCGTAGAGTCGCGGTTGTCAAATTAATCGGCTGTTAAGTGTGGTCCGACTAAAAACCGTATTCGATTAACCAGCAGGCAATGGCAAATTTCTTTGTTTGGAAGACTCGCCATTTCTGCTTTAGCGGAAAAGGTCCCGTTCTCCTCATCTCGGTCCCAACCAGAACAGGTTTAGGAGCACTGATTTTCTGAGACGTAGTTCCGACAATTTTGCTTATTAACGTAACCACTGAACCGGCAAAGTAAGCTTCGTAAGAAAATATGATGTTTCGGTAAAAATGCTTATCTTGTTCCAAGCGTTCTAGAAAAGCTTCAGCTTTGCTACCAATTGAACTTTGTATGGCTTCATACGGAGGTCTTTATGCCAAATTCGTAACAAAGAAGTGCGTGAAGTACGAGAAGGTGTTCTATCCAATAAAGGTCCAATTTCACGCATAAGTTTCACAAATTGATCCACTAATTGCGTGGAAAGCTTTTCTCTTCTACCGAATTTTGAACGTAATTTTCTTACACCTTCGGTAGAAGATTCACCACTTTGCAAGTACATTTTTAGTATATCCCAATGTTATTCAAGTGTATATCAACCCATTTCGTTAATCGCAACTATAAAACTCATTTTCATAATACGAATGGCATTAGAGTTGCCAGACTCTAAATAACCAGTAGTTCAAATGCTAAATGTAAGATGGACCACCTTATAGACATAGTTTACGGCACATAAATCACCACGGACCACAATCAGTCCTCACAGAAGCGTGATTTCATCATTTGCATCATGTGAGACTCCGTTTGTATGGAGTTGCTGTTGAATATAAAAAGTAAACGACGCTAAACATTAAGTGCATTCAACAGCTGATGAGAAGTTACGGCATTGCGAGCAGAACCATTCCAATCCATTGTAGGGAGGGGCTAAGCAATGCATCACCGTCTCTTGCAGTTAAATAAACACATTTACCTAATGTGGAAAACATCTTGACAAGCATTGCACAATATGAAAATGTCGTACGTGTATCATTCGGACTTGCAAATACCGGAGCAGCTATTTTAAGTTAGAATTGTTTAGCAGCAAACAACAGCAGAAGAAAAACAACAAACAAAGAAAAGCAGTAGCGAGCCAGTAACAGCAACGTAATTGCAAAGATACTTGCAATCAAAAACTAAGTTGAAGTAAGCTTAGGCGTGGGCGAACACATCTTTTTTTTCCGTGTTGGTTGTTACATTGAGCTCATTGCCGAGTTGTTTTTGGTCGTTGTTTTTAATGCTATTTTGTGCGCAATGGCAACACTAAATGTTATACAAAAGCAAACTTTAAACACTTGTATTAAGATGGAGAGTGAATTTCATAATTTGTAATGATGAAAGACCATTAGCATCACATCGTGAATACTACTAGTATCCGCAATTGGTACCCACAAATCTGTCATGTGGTTGAAGAAAATAATATATTCACTTTTGAACCCTAAAAGTATACGCTGACTTTTCTGCAAATAACTGTAATGGTTTACCTGTTTTCATACTCTTTTTTACAAACATTTTTGTTCCTTTTTTGTAAAAATACTTATCGCATTGCCACCATGAATACTCGGCGTGCTCGGTGTGCTCGTTGTGAGAGTTAGTAAAAGCTCTCTCTTCGTGTTCACAACAACAATAATTCCGTGGTATTCGAAAAAAAAGGAGCGGCTGCAACAAAGCAGCGCAAGCAGTAAGCTGTTGGTTATACTGGTGTTCGCTATTCGATGAACTCATGCTGGGTGTAGTGGTTACATTGGTGTTCGTTATAGAGTTGCTTTTTGTCGAAATTCAGTTTTTTTTTGTAATACTAAGGAGTGAGATCGAAAAAATCGTATAACTTTAAATTGTCCTAGCATTGAAAT
Source organism: Palloptera scutellata (assembly GCA_958295655.1). NCBI lineage: Eukaryota > Metazoa > Arthropoda > Insecta > Diptera > Pallopteridae > Palloptera > Palloptera scutellata. The sequence continues at coordinate 69,373,416 of OY282450.1, forward strand.
CCCTTATGCAAATAAGAAAATGTAAACAGTTTTGAAAAGAAAATTTTATTTCTGATAATATGATCAATAAAACTAATTTGTTGTTTTTTACAGAATTCGGACAGCTTTTCCGGTATGCCTGCCATTAGCGCCTTTACTGTCATTTCTGAGACTCTCTTGGCGGCAGCATTCCACTTATTTCTAAAATCTTCCATGGATTTAGACTAGACTGGACTAGAGCCCAATATCTCCCGATAGGCCGAAGTTCTGGGCAATTTGGTGCGTTGGCGATTTTTGGTACCAATTTGATGTTTTGGTCTTCGAACCATTTAAGGGTTACGGTTACTTTACTGTAGTGGCAGGAGGCAAGATCAGGCCAAAAGAAAGTAGATACATTGTGCTTTCTAATGAAGGGCAGCAATCTCTTCTGGAGGCACTACTTCACATAAATTTCGGCGTTAACAATGCCACTTGTTACGAAACTTTTACTCCTTAGCCCACAACTACAAATCGCTTGCCATAACAGAAACTTATTCGGGAATTTGGATATTTGTTTTGTCCTAAATCTTTTCTCAACTCCTCCTCGTTCCTTTGGTATAAAACTCTTTATCAGGCAATTGAGAAAATTTAGACAACACGTATGCTTCATCGTCCATAACACAGCAATAAAATTTTTGGAAAAAATTTGTCTTCAACTATTTAGCTCGGCTCTGGGCTACCAAGTTCTTAGTAGCGTTCCTGTCGGGTACTGACTGCACTTTGTATGTTTTAATTTTACGAACTAAAAACTCACTGCAACTCGCTTTTTTCTCCAATTTTCGATTAGACAACGCTGGATTCTCCTCTAAGAGAGCAACGACTTTCTTCGCCTTTAGTGGAGACACGAAGCCACATTTCCTTCCAGATTCATAATTTCTAGCAAGTGTTAAGTTTGTATTACATTTTTTAAGAATCATCGAGATAGTGTTTTGTGCAACTTTCGCCTTATTTGCAATGGTTTACTGGCTCCACTGCGGATTTTCTCGAAATAATTCAACAACTAAATCGGGTCTTTCCACTTCCGATACCACAACTTAACAAAAAGTTCACAATTCAAAAAACATGTGATTGTATTTGATCAGAATTTCTCCAACGCAAAGCCTACTGTTTGAATTTTTTCATTCAGATGAAGAGTTTCAAAGCAGTGGTCTTTCAAAGTTATCCGAGTTTTTCGATCTCACTCCTTATATTGTTCGCAATGGCAACACTAATTGGTATACCAAAAAACTTTAAACGATCTTATTAATATGGAGCGTGAAATTAATAATATAATTGAAAAATTATGAAAATAATATGATTTTTCTTCAATAGTTTTATGAATAATATAATTAATTAATAAACTAAAAACATCCGCAACTTCTCTGTTCTGCATATGAAAATAGTGATGTACAGGTCAGGTTTGCATGTTTTCCTTCTATTTTACATACATTGTCGTTCTTTTTTTGTAGAATAACTCATTGACACCCTGAATAGTCGGCGTGCTCGGTGTACATTTCACCCAGCATATCGTGTTCGGTGTGAGAGTGAGTAAAAGCTCTTTTTTCGTGTTCGGGCAACAACAATCGCATGGTGTTCGCCGAGTCAAATTTTAATATAACCACAGCGTAAAGCAACAAATTCCAAAAGATAATTGCGTTAAGTAGAATTGAGGTTATGTACGGAAGTTGTCCAGCAAAGTTTAATATTATTTGAAATTACGGAAATAATGAAAATTTTATAAAAACCCGAAGAAGATAAATTCAGATATGATATTGCAAGATGCGATGAGATATTTAAACGAAAATGTTTATTCTAATTCAAGAGTTGCCACAGATTTTCTGACCGCAACTTGTTTCAAAAGTTCATCGGCACTGTAAGAAATCCTTAAGTGTACGTGACACTTCCTGCTCAACATGAGCTTGCCACGAAATTTTGTAATCCATAAACGCCGAAACTTATTTCAAATGTTTCTTGAACCACTAATGCTTTTGCAATTGAATAAAACGCGCATCCCAACTTCTTTTCTCCTTTTCAGTTTATTCGTAGTTTATACCATCAACATGTACACATTTACATTTTCTATTATTATGTTGTTTACATATTTATACCTTGTATAAGTACATATATGTACATACATATATCAGGCGTTGAGTGTCGACCAAATCGAATTTTACATAAACACGTTTTCGTAGTTCTGTGGAGCAGAAAATGATTAAAACTGAGTGTGTCTCTTGGGATAGTTTTCCACTCAACGCCTCATATGTACGAGTACCTCTTGGTATGTACTATGTCCTCATTAATATTATGTGTGTTTATGTACATGCACATTCATTTTTGTTTTTGCGTGAACAAATATTTGTATTATTTTTCAACATCGAACAATAGTTAAATTAATTTGAATTCTGTTTATTTTTATTTTACTTTATTTTTCTGCATGTCTTAATATTTAACATTGAGATACTTTCTTGTCTTTCTTGTCCATCTGCTCCAATGCATTCCAAATTGGTTCTTTCGATTTCAGTTATTACAAGGTGGTTCGCTTTTTCGTTTTTTAAGTTATAAATTCAATTTGTGACTGTCTGGAATTATAATACGTATTTTGTTCTCACAATTTATTTAGGAAAAAGAGTAGTAATTTGAACTCAAAATGGATATTTTCTACTTCTTCTTCTTTTTATTTTTGTATTTCTCCTTGCTTCTTCTTCTACTTCACTTATACTATTTGCTTTGAATTGTCATTTTCATTGTTATGTTTATTCAATGTGATTCATGATTTGTTGCTTCACTTTGTACCAAAATATCTGCGCTCTGGGATTGTCCATTGTCGAAATGTCATAATCCTCGTTTTTTGAATATTTTGTGTTTTAATGTAAACTTAAGTTAAAAGTTTTTGTTTGTTGGTTTTGCTTTGTTTTTGATGCACATATTTTGTTTTCGTTTTCGTTTTCGTTTTTTAATATCTCAATACTTTTACACATTTGTTGTTTTTTTAATAGACATTTAAATACAGTACACTAACTTTGTGGCTTATTTGTAATTACATTTTCTTTACTGCTTCATTATCATCAGCTTCAATTGCATTTTTTTTTCTTAATTTTTATTTCTTATTTACAAAAACACTGAAAGCATTTGAAAAGTATTTAAAGCATTTCGTATTTGTGTCTTTGAAATTATAATTTTGGTAAAACGTTATAAATGTTATTATAAAAACTATTGGAAAATAATTTTACTTTACTTTACTTTAATTGGCACAGCAGCCCATGGAGAGCCTAGGCCGAGCTTTTCGCAAAAATTTTTTTGGAAAACATTATTATTAAACAAACAAAAAATAAATCAATCAATTTGTGTTGGTTTTGCAATTCAAACCACTTCACACGAATTCAAAATTCAAAATAATCAATTTTCATTGTCGAACATCACAAGCCTTTTTCTTCAAAATATTTTCAATTTTCGTTTGCGTGTGTGTGGGGTTATGTTGATGTGTGTGTGTGTGTGTGTGTAGTTATTTAACCGCATAAAGTATCTAAATTTAAAACGTTTCTAAAAGTTCCACCGTGTTTTTTATGTTTAATATTTTTTGTTTGTGATATTTAATTGAAGTTTTTGTGTTTCGTTTGTCTCGTTCATTTTTTTCGCCGTGATACACAGAATTTTCACGTTGTAATTCTTGCATTTTGTGTGTGAAATAACCTAAACTCTATTTGCAGTGGTTTTGTTGTAGTTTGCTTTTGTTAATTACATAATTTATTATATGGTTTTCTTTGCTTTCCTTCACGTGAAAGTCTGTTTGACTTTATTCAATGGATGGGTTGGATTTTCTTTAAATTCTCTGCCTCTCGCATTGCTGCTAAATGTGTATTTATTTTTTATTTGTGTTACGAAATAGTTTTTTGATATATAATTCCTGCATGTTTCACTTATGCAGAAAATGTGTATTCTTGTTTGCATTGTTTTAATTAAATTTAAAATATAATAATGATTAAGTTGCATTTTGTTTACTTTTACATCCTTGAACTTTCTGTTTTTGTTCTTCAAATAGAAACTGATCAATCTAGACTTTATTTATACCTCTTCTAATATCTTAATATTTTTGAATTTCCTTTCGTTATACATATATGGTTTGTATATGGTCATCGTAATCTTTGGCAGTATAGCCGTGAGTTTGAACACATTTTTAAAACTTTGAACACAGTTTGAATGACCATACATTCTGCTTCATTTCCTTGATAATCATCAATATGGATGGATGGATGGATGGAAGTGAAGAAGGCTGAGAACCTGACCTACGAGTGCAGGACAGTTCCTCAAGCACTCAGGCTATGTAGCCCATTGTACTTAAGGCCTAGGAAAAGAAGAAGGGGTTACAGCAAGTAAGGGGTTAGAGAAAAAGAGGGGAACATTCGAAAAAGGGGGTTATAGAGGGACTACGTTCTCTTCCGCAAACTTTACGGATTCTCTCACAAATCTCAGATGGTCGCAGAAGGGGAAGGAGTGAACTTTGTCCATTCCTGTGACATTGAAACCCAAAATGCACCATCTCAATCTGGCAAAGGCGGGACATGTGCAGAGAAAATGCTCTGTGCTGTCCACCTCCTCCAGACAAGATGTGCAGGTCGGGTCCTCGATGATGCCGATGGTGGTCATATGTTGGCCCCATGGATTATGCGCTGTGATGAGTCCGACCATCCGGCGAAGGTCCTTCCTTCCTAATTTAAGAAGGAATTCTGCTGCCTTCCTGTTTGGACAAATCACAAAACACTTAGCCGTTTTACAGATGTCCAGATTAGACCAACGTCTCTTATGTAAATCATTAGCATAAGATTTTATCCAATGCATAGCACCTGCCAAACTGGTCCCGACTATTGGCTCTGGTCCCAAAGGCATGTTCTTTGATCCACAGTTGGCCAACTCGTCGGCTTTCTCATTCCCAGGAACTCCACAGTGCCCAGGAACCCAGATAAGATGGAGCTGTTTCAGTCTTGCGACTGATCTAAGTTTCCTCTTACACTCTTGGACAATCTTTGAAGTAATTCTCGCGTTCTCCAGAGCCTTAAGTGCAGCCTGACTATCACTACAGACGTTTCTCGCGCCAAGTTCTTTCAATTATCCATTCCGCTACTTTAAAGATGGCGAAAACTTCTGTCTGGAAGACAGTTGCCAACCCACCAAAGGAATAGTAGCAATTGACACCTTCGTTTAAGTGCCATTCAGCTCCAGTACCTTCATCGCTTTTGGATCCGGTCTTGGATCATCAATATACTTTATAATTAATGGCACACTGCTATAGTCGAGCACAGACGTACGTGGTGAACTAGAATTCAATCAGATCACACAAAAAGAACCTATCTTAACAAGCACATATGTACATATATATAAACCAAGCCATTAGATATGTAGTACATCTGATTTGATCAGTGATTGTAATTTTGATCTGAACAATGACCATGACCAATACTGAGCATCTGAACTTGAACAAAAATGAGAAGTGATACAATTTCAAACTGGGGGTTATGTGTATGATCCGAATTATTCGCGAATCATAGGGCGATTTCGGGTATAAACTTCGAACTTTTTACCCGTAATCTTTGAATCTGGTAGTGATTTTAATATTTGATCATTGATGATTTTACTTTGAGGTCTGCATCAGATCATCTTTTTATTATCTTCTAAAAAAGATAGTTTCTTTACTTGGCATGCATGAAAATATATGGATGAAAATAACTATGGACTTCACTAATGTGATGCTTGAGCTCACAGTTTTTTTAAATGAAAATATTGGGTCATATAAAAAGTATCCGTGGTTTGTCGTTACAAGACGGTGTTGGTAGCCACAAATCTAACATCTGGTTGAAGTTTAGTGCCTCCGCTATCTCCTAACGGCTTGTGTGTCGATCTTGCTCCGTCAGTTTGCAAAATTTCATCGGCTTTTTCAGTGACTGAAATATCAAAATTTCCGGAACGGAATCGAGCAAACCACTCCTGGGTTCAACATTCACTCGGCATGTTTTTGCAGCGATTATACCTTTTCTATAGCAATGAAACATCACATAGTATTTTTTCAGAAATATTTCACTTATTTTCAAATCAATGTAACTTTTTATGCTACCCACGAATTACACAACTGTCTTCACTCAAAATGTAGCCTGAAATGCCACTTTTCAAACATGTGTTCTTACTTTACCTTAATTTTAATGGCACAACAGCCCATGGAGGGCTGTTTTCGCATCCACTCATGTTGTGCGTGTTGTATTTGTACATGAATGGAATGTTCGCTTGGCATAATCGGACTAGTGTTGCCAGATTTGTGGGTACCGCCATCGTCTTGTAACAAAAAAACCGCGGATACTTTTTACATGACCCAACATATACAATTTTAGAGTAACATGTTTGCCTTACAATGTAAATAGATGTCGTTTACCAAATTTTTAAGCCATTTTTACCCGATTTCTACTTTGGCTTAATCTGCTTTTATTGGTTAGTCGCTTGCGACAACTGTCTGCTACCTAGGTAACATGCTGAAGGTCTGGGGAAAAGAGTAACACAATTTCACACAAAATTTCATTTAACACTAAATGTGAGCCTTACCAACAATATGTATGTGTTTGTCTGTGTGTGTCTCACTCTCTGTGTGTATGTGTGTGTGTGTGTGTGTGCGTGTGTGTGCGTGAGTGTTTTAGATTTTTTGTTTATTTTTGTATTAAAGAAATTTAATGTCTTTTCCGAATGAATCTTAAATCTTTCGAGCATTCACATTACAACTACTATTCGGGTTAGTTACGCCGCTTGTTTTTAGTTTAACGTTTACGATTTTTTTTTTAATAAACTAACAGTTATTTTACATATATTTCAATTACAGGAAAAAAGTCTTGTATTAAATGTTTTTTTGTTTTCATTCTTTATTTTCTTTTGTTTTTACGTAACGTTGTATAATTTTCGAGTTTAAAATATTTCTTTTTCTAAATACGCAAAGAAATTCAATTTAAATATGTAAAGAGCAATCTTAGGATAGAAAATACGTTAGAGACGTTTTGGTTTTGGTTTTGGTTTTTATTTTCATTTTTGTTTTTATTTGGTTTCGTTTCGAAAATACGCTAATAAATTTTCTTAAAACACTTTCAATTATACACGAATACGATTATTATATCAATAATATACATATTTATTTTAATTCATAGTTAAACTAGCGAATATATTCAAAAAACTAGTTCTGTGACCTACGAGCTCATCTCCTTCAGATCTGGCGAACTAGTTTCATATATTCGTTAGTTAGTAATAGTTTTTATTTGTTTTTCTTTATCTGTATTTTGAAGCAACGTTTATTATTCATTGTATGGTATTTCTAAACACACATTTAAAACATCGAATTTTAAAATATCGCTATATTGCGCCTCCATAAGTCAACTTTATCTGTATGTATGTATGTAGGTATATGTTTTTAATATAATTACTTTTGTTTTTGTTTGCTTTGTTTGTTTAAATTATTTCAACTCTGGATTTTATTCAATACTTACTACTAAACATCGATTTGAATATAATACATACACATATTTTGCTTATAGCATTTCTCATCATTTCCTATTCTAGAAAAATATACGAGTACATGTATACGAATTTCTATTTTAAATTCCAATATTGTGGTTGCTTTGTCTTTGTGTTTGTGTTTGTGTTTGTCTTATCTGTATCTACCTACATACAATATCTCTGTTGTATAGCAAAAATGTTAATACGGTAGGTGTTTGGTTTGTTCTCTTACTTTTCCCCTATCCTTAAATAAAACTACGATCGCTGTTTCTTTATATGTATGCTTCTAAGACTGATGATTCTATGAAGACACTTCTTTTCTATTTTGTTGTATTTTGGTTGTTGTTTGTTTCTTTGTTTTCAATTTTGGATTTGGATTTAGTTTTAGTTTTACATAGTTGTTATTAATCACCTATTTTATTTTATTTTTTATTTATTTATTTATTTTTTTTTTTGAGGTTTTCTTTTCTTTATTTTGATGAAGGTACTTTGTAAAATTGTGTTTCCATTCTCACATTTTTTTTTGGTTTATACATTAGGCATTACAATTAGCATTTGCAAAAATATATTTTTGTCTCTCTTTCACTTTACTTATGTTTTACTTTTTAAATGTATCTATGTATGTCTGTATGTATGTATGTATGTATGTAAGTTTTATGTAATAATGCTAGTAAAATTATGGAACGGCTTTGAATTTATTGTGTGTTTTCAATATCTCCTCTTCTTCCACTTTCACTAAACGGAACTTAAAGTTTTCTTAGCGTTTTAACTTAAATATTACTAGTAAGTAGCTACGACTTTTTATTCTTTATCTTTTTTTTTTCTGTATCTGGTATTCCGTCTTATGTATGTATTCTTTAAAGACTTGATCCTTTCTATCTCTAACTTTGGACCATACCAAACGTAAATTGTTAGGTAAAGTTTGCCTCTTTGAACTTTCCGATTTAAAATGTTTGCGGAGCGTTTTGCTTTTGCTTTTGCTTTTATTTTGTTTTTTTGTTTTTTGTGTATGTATTTTCTTCTTAAAAATAAAATAATTTTAAAATTTAATCACACAACATTTAAAGCGTAATTTTTTCTTCTGCATTATTTATTTTCTTTTGAATAAATACGATTAAATACTCGTATCACTAATTGAATAATGATAGTTTTATTATAATTAATAATTATATTTCAAATTACTTGTGTAAATTTCGAAAGTAATTGTTTAAGCGCGAAATTCCGGTTGTCCGGTTCCTTTCTCGTTTTTGTTTTTTTTTGTTTGGTATTATTATATTTTCCTCTAAATATTAGATATGTCATTAGATTATGCTTGAGTTTATGCTAAAGTTCACTAAATTTATCGCTGAAATCAATAATTATGCTTTTCGTTTTTTGTAATATCAATTAATGTACCAAGTTTTTATTTATGGTATATATTGGTTAGGATTTACATAAATTCTTGTTTTAAAATATTAAAAAAAAAATATATGTAAGATAATTAAATTAAAAATTTTGAGCCAACTTTGATAAGGTGTGAACCGGAAAAATTTTAGAATTTTTACGTATCCATTATACACAATTGTCAAGAGTTAGGACCCCGTTATCTTCAAGTGAAAGTATCTGTAAGTAGTGTAGTTGTTTTTTATATAACTCATTTTCATCTTGGATCTACTTAAATCAACATGTCGAGCCAACAAGAACAGCGCCGCAAATTTGATACTGAACATTTACTTGACTGATGAGATCAAGTCTAAACTAAGCATTGCCAGGGAAAGCACAGCGAGTTTAGCGATGGTTTATAATGTCAGTGGTCGCTGTGGCTTAGGGGTAATGTGTTAGACTGCTACGCAGAGTCTCCGGGGTTCGAATCTCGGCACAGGCAAAATAAAAAAAAAGTAAAAAAAAAATAATTTTTCTACACGGCACCACCTCTTAACAGGCAATGGCAAACCTACAAGTGTAAAAATTGCCTGTGAAAAGCTTTTCACATTGCCGTTCGGATTCGGCATTAAACTGTAGGTCCCTTCCATTCATGTACAAATATAACACGCACAACATGAGTGGATGCGAAAAGCGAAAACCTCGGCCTAGGCCCTCCAATGGGCTGTTGTGCCATTAAAAGTAAGTAAGTTATAACGTCATAAACAACTACAACGCGGGAAACTCCATCTGCGGAACTGAAGGATCAGGCAAAAAAGGGTGCTGAAAAAAGTTGTTGGTATATATCGGGCTAATTCCACGAAGTCGACTCGAGATGTTGCAGCTACAGCTGGTACAATGCAATCAATTGTAATACGATATAATCGAAGTCAAGGATTAAGGAGCTACAAACAGCAGAAAGTACCTGACCGGTCAGATGAAAAGGCACGTGCCTGAGAAGACGCGTGCCCGAAAGCAGTATGACAACTACCTAACCAAATTCGATTGAGTGATTTTCGATGATGACACCTACTGTAAGGCGGACTTCAACCAGTTGCCTGGGAATGCCAGAAAATACTCTGAAGTAAAATATATACAAAATTTCCGAAACGCTTCATAGTTTGGCAAGCTATTTGCACCTTCGGTCTACGGACCAAGTCGTTCATAACGACTGGAACAATTAGCTCCAGAATTTATATAGAAGAATGCGTGCAAAAACGCTTTCTACTTACCGAACGTACCGTCCAGTCTCTAACTAAGAACGTTAAGAACAATTTTAAACAATTTTGCAACCGCTAATAATATTGGAATAGATTGATTTGCTTAATAAACTGAACTTTACTTGAGTGAAATCGGACTGTTGGTTGGTTTTTAATGTATCCGTAAAAATATTCTAAAATTCTGGTTCACCCCTTATATTCAGAATAAAACTAATCATGTTTATGTACTCGAGGAGTAGAGCCAGCTGCAGAAGAGAGATAGAGAGAGAGGAGAGAAAGGGGGAGTGCGACACATGCGTCTGGTCACAGCTCAGACATGAGAGACACAACCGGGTCGCTCTCCCTCATATTACACATGTGTGCACGTGATTTTATGTTTAGCTGAAACAGCTGGAGAGGATTGCGGCGAGTACGTCGCGGCAATGTTTTGCATTCTGGAGTAATGCAGCTTCGGCACCTCTCCAAATATGATATATGGCCGAACCAAAAGTTTCATGGGATTTGGGTTGCGAAAGTTTTATTATTTTATATATAATTTTTTTTTTTTTTTTCATATTTTTTTTTTTTCAAAGAATTTAGTTTGCTTTCTATTTGTTTTGCTTTGTTTAATTTTATGTTTTAGTTTTAGTTTTAACGAAGACAGGTACACATGTAGCGCAAATTCAACACAATTTTTTAAATTTTGTTTTGTTTTTGTGTAACGCTTTCAATTAATTATATTTTTATTATTTATTATTTTATTAGATACGGAATAGTTCTTAATACTGAAACATACGAGTAATTAATTTAGTTTATATTTATTTTGGACACTGAGTTTTAACACATACTATTTATTTTTTATATATTTATTATTCTAAACTATTTTGTTTTCTTCCAATTTGTATTGATTTTAGTTTTTTGTTTTTTTTTAAAATTTTTTTTTTTTTTTTTTTGTTTTTTTTTTTGTATATCTATTTTCATGTATCCTGATAGTTTGTTTTCTGCCTTCTTGGTTTTGTTGTGTTTTAGGTAGGTATTTTTTATTTCATAATTATTTTCAAAAAAGCTACACATCGAGATTGATTAATTGTACATATCTGTAATATATTTCCAATGATGTTTCTGTTGTTTTTTTTTTTTTTTTGTTTATATGTTCTTATTTCATTCGTTTGTTCAAATACATACTTAATGTATATTTTAATAAGAAAACCTTTTCGTATTTGGTTTTTTTTTTTTGTCTATGAGTGTGTGTTTTGCTTATTTTTCGCCCTACAAAAGTGCTAAAATGACGTACTACTCCATGAGTAGAAATTCCCTAGATTTTTCACTTGTTTTGTTTGTTTGGTTGTTTGTGAATTTTTCACATATTTTTAATTGTCAATTTTTGTAATTTTTTTTTTTTTTCTTTTACAATATTAAATTTATAATTCTAAGCTAGTACTGGGTTTATGTTTTTGTTTTTTTTTTTTTTTGGTTTAAGTAGGGATTTTCTTTGTAATCTTATAAATTTCTATTTAAAAACACAAGTAGGTGTACAAATCTTTGATAAGTTGTTTTAGGTTTTCTGCTTTAAAATAAAAAACACATGAGCTGAAAGTTTTTCGACTAACGATTTTCGTTTACTAGATTTTCTGTATAAATGCTGCAGTTTTTATTTAGATTTTGAGTGCTATTTGATAATTTAAATGATTGGAGGAGATTAAAAATTATGTTAATCTCTCTTATAAATGTTTGTTGTTACTACTCAAACTTGCCCTCATATGTATATTACTTATATTTTTAACTATCTGAAGCCAATCGGTTTGTGTTTGTTCCTTAGGTATGAAAATAGAATTTGTTCCCATGTTTGATTTTCTATTTGTTACGATTTTGTGTGTTTTGTTCGCGCGGATTCTATTGATCATTAAATACTTAATATCAGAAATAAATGCAAAACAAGTTATGAAATTTGGAATTTCGGTGTTTATCTTTTTCTTACGAATCGGTGTGTAGTGTGTCTATGCAACAGAGATCCACACTTCCGTTACAGATACCATAATCCTTTGATTGAAACGACCATTGGGACATTTAAATGTGAATACTATTAAAAACAAGAACTAAGTATAGCATAAATTAGTAAATGTTGTTCTTGTCGAACATTCCGATTTCGCATACCTCTACATACATACATATGGTAACTAAATCCCAATTGTGACTAACTGTAACCGTGTTATGATAGTATAATATAAAATAAAATGCTACTCATTGTACAACCCCTTTCTATTCACCGTTCTCTTCACCGTCCACGGTCCCCCGCCCACCGCATCAGGCCTAACCCAACTGATATTTACCACAATTCACAATAACAACGCTGCTCTGCGGCTTTCCGGTGGCATCACCAGTTTGCGAAATCTTCTCAACCAATTCCAATCCCTCAACAACAAATGCAAAAATGCCCGTGAAGCCGCGCATCTCTCTTAAGATTATACGGAATTGCGATCCGACCAGGCCCAAGTTGTCGTGGCGCTTCTGACTGCGGCGCATGCCAACCGAGCCGCGTATGGCTAGAATTTTCGTGTCGTCGGGCATGAAGAAGCCCTCATCGTATACGGAGCGGCCTCCACGACCATTGTTGAGCTCGAAGTCACCCGTAATGATGCTTTCATTTTCCCAGCACTGGAAAATGTGGCATCCCTTATAGCCGTAGCCGAGTTCCTGCATCGCGAGTGCATTGAAATTTTTTGCCATTTTGGGCGCAACATCGATGCGCACCTCGATGAGGATGCGCCCGGAATGTTGCCCATTGATTTCGATGTTGAAATAATAGATGGGGTAAACGTGTACGCTGGGATTGAGAAGAAGCGTTGGCTTTGTTTGCTGTTGCTGCTGTTGTGACGATTGCTGCTGCTGCTGTGATTGGGTGTGATGCTGCAGGTGCAACAGACTCAAACCTAGGCCATTTAAATCGTTACTGGAGAAGAGATGTGAGGAATTACGTTGCTGGGCGACTGTCGCGCTGGAAGAGGATGAAGCCGGAGTGCCGATGGGTGCGATTTCCGAGAAGCTGCTACTGGACGCTTGCTGCTGGTGCAGCAGCTGCTGCTGTTGTTGAGCGTGTAAATTGGGTTTGCTTGTCGAGTTTGGCGGTGTAATTATATCGGCATAAGTTTTTTGTACTGGCGAATTCGTATTTGCATTTTGCTGCTGGGACGTTGTTTGCGATTGTTGCTGCTGCTGCTGGTGGTGGTTCTGTTGTAATGCTTGCGCGTAAGTGGTATGCGTGAAACTGTTGTTGCCGCTGATGCTGCCATTTAAGCTCGACGGCAATCCAACGTGTGAGATCATTGAACTGAGCAATCCGTTTGATATAAGTTGTTGCTGTTGTTGTTGTTGTTGTTGTTGTTGATGCTGTTGTTGTTGTTGCTGCTGCTGTTGTTGTTGTTGTTGTTGCTGCTGCTGCTGTTGTTGCTTCAGCACCAGCATATGCCTGGAGTATAACTGCGATATACAATAATTTGCCAACAATAACACCGGGTTCGGATGAGCATTGATGCCATTCAGCATGCCGGCACCGAAACCCTCCAAGTTGCCGCCATTCATAACACAGTTATGCAACTGTATGAGCGCTTGCTTAATCAAATCGAAATCGAAGACATAGCCGCAGTTGCGTATCAAATCGTCCAATTTGCACTGCAGAAACATCTCCTGATATTTGGCGGTGAGACGCTGCTTCTCGCCGTGCAGCGTTGTGTACAGTTTGAATGCCTCGGCGGGCGTCTGCTTGTCCAGCATCTCGAGGCATAAGCGCGCCTTGCCGAGGCTCTCGCGCATCTCGGATATCTCCGGCGTCGGCATGTGATTGATCAGCTCAGTTTCGATTTGTGTCTTGAGCGTGGTGCAACTCTCGAGTATCTTGAGCAGAAAATCGCGCTGCTTCAACACCAAGTGCTGGACGTCGTTGAGCGTCTTTTCCATGGACAAAAGCTCATTGTATATGTCGGAGTGCAATGATTCCTTGGCTTCGATTTTGTTCTTGACGGGGTGTGTGCGGTGTTCCTCGGTGGCGGCGCATGCGCGGCACAGCAACATGCTGCAAACGCTGCACCACAAAGTGTTGGGCATGGCGTGAGTCATGCAGTTTTCGCTCATTTTTATTTTATCACCTCCGTTATGGGTGGTGCAGCTGCTGCCGCTATTGTTGTTGCTGTTGTTATTGCTGCTGCTGCTGCTGCCGCCAATGCTGTTCAAGTTGCCATTGCTGCCAGCACTGTTGCTGTTCGTATTCATAATACTGGTGCCGTTCAGGCCACAACCATTATTCGAACTGTTCGAGGCAATCGATAAGGAACGTTGCTTGCTAATGCTGCCGCCGCTGCAGTTATTGTTGCCACCGCCGATTACGCTGCCGCCAACATTGTTACTGCTATTGCCGTCGCCGCTTTTCGCTTTCAACGTAAGCGTGTGCAAATTTTGCGTTAAATACAAAATGGCGCTGTAGGTGGGCAGACTGTCTGTTTTTGGCTCGGGTCCTTGTAACTCTGTCCGCTTCCAACAGTGCACACAGTAAAGTTCATCGCTGCCTTCGCGCAACAGTGAATTGACACATTTGAGGCAAAAATAATGGCGGCATGTGAACAGCTTCGGTATAGCATCATTGTCATTGAACGGGAGATGGCAACAGCTGCAGATGATTAGCTCTTCCAGCTCTGGCGGCACTGCCAAGTCCATCTAAAGAAAGTAAACAAAGCGAAATTATGATGAAGTCAATATGTTTGGAGTCTTAAAATACTTTGTAGAAGTAGGCAATCTGCTAAGTTTTTCACACCTGCTTAACTGAGTTACCTGTATAAGCTTATGGTAACATTGAATTATCCACTAATACCAGACACTAATATGAAATTCTACTTAATACCAAAGACGCCATCTTGTTGTTTGATGTTTGTTATGAAATCGGCAGGTCAAAGTCGCCTTAATTGGTCAAGTAGACCCAAAGCAACAAACCCAACAAGTAAAAATGAATTAAAAGAAAAAGAGCTTAGGTATTAATTTTATTTAGATACTACTTAATTAGCGCAAGATAGCTATTTTTGATATTAGGGGTTGACTACTACAGCTCTCATTTTGGTTGTTGTTATTGTTGCGTTTATATTGCGAAATTTGTGTACGCCTAATTAAACTGAAGAAATGCAAAGACTGACTAAAGAAGAATAAAGCAAAAGTTGCAGTCAGCTGAAATCGGCTTAGTCGTGCTCTTTAACAAAAACTGGACACAACGAAATAACCTCTTCAGACGGCAGATCACTTTTCAAGCGACTCATCCTATTTCTTGAACACTTCATTTTCCTTTGGGCATAATTTGACTAAGCACACTTCTAACGGACAGAAGGTCCACTCTCTCTCACTCTCTCTCTCGCATTCTCTTCCCAGTTATTCATGTGCTTCTCTTAAGAATCTCATGTTGCTTTCACAGCAATTGACACTTAATAAAAGAAACCATTTTGCTACTTGAACAACAACAATAATAATCGACAACAAACAGAGAACAGAATTAACCGTTTTAACACACACACACACACATACACACACAGACATGCAACCATAAACTCCCACATAACACTCACATTCTAAAAAAATTGGAAAATTTGATACAAACTTTTTCAAATATTTACATACGAAATTAGGAGAACGTAGGACACGTAGGAGCTTTAACCATTGGAAAGGGCAAAGAGAAAATCACTAAAACTAAGAAGTTTCGGAGCAAACGTCGTTGATGGCTGTGGTTGCCAGCATGCCAGCAAATCTTATTTACTACGTTTGCGGTGTGCGCTTAAATGCAAATGTCGACCCCGATAGTAACTAAGTAACTTACTGAGTAACAATATGAGGAAACCTTTTTCTTTTTTATTAGCTTCTTTTGGTTTTATTTTTTATTAGAATTTTTCCTTTTTATATTCTCTAAGGTTGTTTAAGAAAATCCTCGTAATAACCTTTTATGTATTAGTGTGTGTGTGAACGTGTGAGTGTTTCTTCGCTCCAGTGTTTGTTGATTTCTTGTTTTAAGAAAGAAAAGGCAGAAAAGGAAAGTAAAAAGCAGTAACATAAAATTACGCAATTTCGTGAGAAAAAGTAGCATTATGAAAGTGTTTGCTAGTAATAGTTTTCGTACATTTAGTATACGTATATTAAGTGGGTTCTTTTATAGATGTATGTGTAGACACATCAGTGGTTAGTATTCAAAATCGAACAAGTTTATTTTCGAAATTTTGGAAATTAGGAAAAGAAAACTGGCCGCAGTGGAAAATTGATTTAAATATTGACACTAACTTGTGTTAAAATCAATTTAAGGAGTGAGATCTTCTGAATGAAAAAAATTCAAACAGTAGGCTTTGCGTTGGAGAAATTCTGATCAAATACAATCACATGTTTTTTGACTTGTGAACTTTCAGTTGAGTCATGGCATCAGAAGTGGAAAGACCCGATTTAGTTGTTGAATTACTTCGAGAAAATCCGCAGTGGAGACAGAAAACCATTGCAAATAAGGCGAAAGTTGCATAAAACACTGTCTCGATGATTCTTAAAAAATTTAATACAGACTTAACAGTTGCTAGAAAATATGATTCTGGAAGGAAATGCGGTTTCGTGTCTCCACAAAAGTCGTAGCAGAAAGTCGTTGCTCTCTTAGAGGAGAATCCAGCGTTGTCTAATCGAAAATTGGCGGAAAAAGCGAGTTGCAGTGAGTTTTTAGTTCGTAAAATTAAAAAAGATGTGGGTCTTAAAACATACAAAGTGCAGTCAGTACCCGACAGGAACGCTACTAAGAACTTGGTAGCCCAGAGCCGAGCTAAAAAATCGAAGACAGATTTTTTCCAAAAATTAAATTGCTGTGTTATGGACGATGAAGCATACGTGTTGTCTAAATTTTCTCAATTGCCTGATAAAGAGTTTTATACCGCAAAGAAACGAGGAGGAGTTGAGAAAAGATTTAGGACAAAACAAAAGTCCAAATTCCCGAATAAGTTTCTGGTATGGCAAGCGATTTGTAGTTGTGGGCTAAGGAGTAAAAGTTTCGTAACAAGTGGCACTGTTAACGCCGAAATTTATGTGAAGAGATTGCTGCCCTTCATTAGAAAGCACAATGTATCTACTTTTTTTTGGGCCTGATCCAGCCTCCTGCCACTACAGTAAAGTAACCCTTAACCCTTGGTTCGAAGACCAAAACATCAAATTGGTACCAAAAATCGCCAACCCACCAAATTGCTCAGAACTTCGGTCTATCGAGAGATATTGGCCTCTAGTGAAAAGAACATTAAAGGCAACAAACAAAGAAGTTAAATCCAAATCCATGTACGATTTTAGAAATAAGTTTAATGCTGCCGCTGTGGCGTAGTGGTAATGCGTTGGACTGCTACGCAGAGTGTCCGGGGTTCGAATCTCGGCATAGGCAAAATCAAAAAGTAGAAAAAATAATTTTTCTATACGGCACCACCTCTTGTCAGGCAATGGCAAACCTACAATAGTATAAATTGCTATGAAAAACTTTTCACTTCGCCGTTCGGATTCGGCATTAAACTGTAGGTCCCTTCCATTCATGTACAAATATAACACGCACAACATGAGTGGATGCGAAAAGCGAAAAGCTCGGCCTAGGCCCCCCATGGGCTGTTGTGCCATTAAAAGTAAAGTAAGCTGCCGCCAAGAGAGTCTCAAAAATGATAGTAAAGGCGCTAATGACAGGCATACCGGAAAAGCTGTCCGAATTCTGAAAAAAAACAACAAACAAATTTATCAAAGTTTTATCGATCATTTTATCAGAAATTAAATTTTCTTTTCCAAACTGTTATACATTTTTTATTTGCTAAATTGGGATTTCAATGCTAGAACAATTTAAAGTTATCCAATTTTTTCGATCTCACTCCTTAGTCCAAAGTCGTTCGAAGTCGCTCACTTTGTTTGACTTATATTTTTATTGAATCTTGAAGGTTTCTATTTTTCTCTGTACAAAAAGTTACTTTTGCCAAAAGTTTTTTAGCAAAGTCCAAAAGTTTTTCTGTAATACTATCAAAAGTTGTAAAGTCTTGGGTCATTTTGAACCTAGTTTCGTTTTTTATTGGTTTTTCTGTACGTGAAATTGCCTTGAAACAGCTATTGTCCCGCAAAAGCACTGGAAGAAAATTGAAAATCTAATTTTTTTTTTTTTGCTTGACTTAGGCACTTTTAATTTTTATAGACTCATTCATATGTACTTAGGTATGTATGTGTTTGTGCGTATGCATGTTAGTATTTCCAACATGATTATAAATTTTTGATAAGTGTTGAAGTGTGTTACCACACACTCACGCACCTTGCGAACTGGAAGAAAGTTGAGATTTCTTGTAGATGTTGCTGTTGCCTGCCGTGTTATTGTGTGTATGGATTTGGGAATTGAGTGTATCCGGAGTACATACTTATGCTGTCAAGTGCGTAAATGCTTAATGATATTTAAGAGAGCATTTGCGGTTACGGTTTCATAGCATCATGAGTACTTGCAACACGGTACTATACTGGCACGGTGTGTCTGTATGTAAAGCTGCCAATTAAAAGTTTTTGATGTTTAGCACACTTTTAGACGCCAATTTATATACGAGTATGTATGCACATATAGATACATATATATATATATAATTAAAGGGTAGTTCTTACACAATTTCACTTGAGACGTTTATTTTTGAAATCATGTCTTCATGTATGGCCAATTAAAAGTTTCCATTGCATATTTTAAGGAGCACATTTATAATAAACTAACTTAAAAGATTGCATTCGTGAAATGTAACAATGAACATATTTTAGTATTTTAGATCTTTCTTTCTATGTTGTACCATATTAGTTTCAGGTGAGATTCTATGAAATTTCTATAAATTGTGCATGTGGGAGTGCATCATTTTTCTTGTCCACTACTGCTTTTTTTTTAATCTTATATTGAAAACCTTAAACGAAACTGTCACTTGAATGCATCAACTTTGAAATGTCTGTACTATATTTACCATAAAAGAATGCCTCAAAAATTTATTCATTATTTTTTTTTTTCAATTTAAACTTAAACTTATTTATGCAAATATCATCGGAGTAGAAATGACCTTCATACAAAATTTATATTGTCATGCTTATAAAATTTTCTTCTGAAGCTTTCACTCTTAATTTTCTCGTTTTTCTTATTTTTCGTTTTTTTACTCTACTTTCATAAATATTTCAATATTAAGGTGCACTAAAAAATGATTCTTGTCATTTTTATTATGAGTGATAAATCATATCATAGTATTTTTTCTTTCTACTTCGTGCAAAAGTAAGCCAAACTACCTTTCCTCATATTTTCCTCATAAACAACAATGCACAGTATACACATAACTGAAATGAAAGTAAGAAGCTTTAATATTTTGCATGCGGCACACTAACAAAATACATACATAAAATATTAATATAGTATATAGAGCCTGAACAAATTTTTGAAGAACAAACACAGAAAACCGGCGTCGAAACTCAAGCAATTAATTTAAATTAAAATAAATTAATATTTAACATTTGAACTTTGCTGTTGATTACATAAATAAATACATAATGAATTCATGCACCATAAAAGAAAAATAGCATCATGATTGTCAATAATTTATCTTTGGTCTCCTGCTTTTGCTATGCACACTTATACATTGCAACTCATTATTTGCATAAATTATATTGGTACATCCTTAATGTTTGACACTTAATTGCCACATCATTAACACACATACATACATACACACACACACTTTGTAAATATAAAAAATAAATAAGCACATGATATAAACATATACTACATATAGTCAAAACGAAGTAAAAATAAATCGAGCTAATGTTTCCTACTTTTTGCTTAACACACTCTGAGAACTACGGGCATATGTATTTTGATATAAACAAATATAAACGCATTGATTTCATTTGTAACTGATAACGCTGTGCCATATAAGTTGAAGTGCGCGACATACAGTATTGCATACTTTTAAGCTGGCTTCCGCTTTACTTTACTTCTTTTTCACCTCTTTACTTAACTGCTGCACATAAACTCACCAACCCCAACTGCTAACGCTACAAAAACATATTCTAAAGATAATTGTTGTCATCACAAACATCAACTACTACATCATTACACTCAATTATCCAATTTACTCGAAGCTGATCGAAATGCAAGTAGAAAAGACCATGTCCAGAACAAAAAACGACAACGTATCGAAGACCGGAGAGAACGCAAAAGTTGAAATGATAATTAGATAAGCGGAAAAAAGACAAAAAAAAAACAAAAAACACACAAAAATATCGATAAATCGATTTACTACCAATTACATAACAACAAAATACTAACTTCCACACTGACTGACGCTCTGACAACCCCAACGCATACAAATTTTAATGTTTGATGCGTGAAGTGGGGCGATGCAGAAGTGGGGCGTCAAACATTTTGTGGTGCTTGGCTGGCGTTGCGTTTTGCCATCAAGTGTTTCGCTGTTAGTTGTTGTTGTTGTTATCGTTGTTATTGTTGTTGTTGTTATTGTTATTGTTATTGTTGCTGTTGTTACTGTGGCCTTCATAGATATTTTCGTCATTGTTGTTTTGTTTTTGATAGTATTGTTGACGATTTTAACGATATCTCTGATGTACATATATGTATATACTATATTCGTAAGTATGTGTGTGTGGGTGTGTGTGTGTGTGTGTGTGTGTATGTGTATGTGTATGTATTTTTTCGATTCCATTCCATTCGATTTTGTATGTTTGAATTATTGTTTTTTGCTTGATTTTGCAGTAGCGTTTTGATTGGTTTCGGCGTTAAATCCGCGCGCGCCATTCAAATAACAAAACAAAATAATCGAAGAATGAGAACACACACACACACACATACACACACACACACATACACACACACACATACACACACACACACACACACACACACACACACACACACTTATAAACTTATACTTTGACACCCCAACAAACCATTCGGTCGAAAATCGGCATGTGTTCGTACCGTAGAACCAACACGCTCAGTACTGGAAAACTAGCTCCAAAAAGCACTTGTAAAAAAGTTGTTAAATGTGCCTCTCGGCCAGGATTTACTCACAATTTTTTGGGTATAGAATCTGCCGTTTTCCTACCAATTTCCGTCTCCGTTTCGTTGTGGTTTGGTTTTTGGATCTAGCGCTTTCGAATACACAAAACTCAGAAATATGGTAAATGCAAAACATAAATACAAATGTGATTCATGAAAATAAGGACATAAGTGCTTTCTTGTGTTTCTTTTTTTATATTTCGACTGTTTTTTACTTACTTATAAATTTAATACAATAACGAATCGGAAATTTTGATGTGTGCTTTAATGAATCGAACTTTTCTTTTTGGTTCTGTGTCTGTTTTTGGGCTTTTGGTAAATGGCTTGAATTTGTCAACGAATACATTGTGACCCTACTCACATACATATTCATTGATAAATCTCCACAACCTCCATAACCTCCACAACCTCTTCCTAACTCAACCTAATTATGACCTAATTTTCAAGATTATCTCTTTGCATTTAAGTACGTTCGTTTGCGTGACTTGACCAGAGAGTTTCTGAGTGCTTTTTTCTTGCTTCTGCTAGCCAGAGGTGTTAATTCAACACATTCCTTTCTTGATCTGTTATCCTTTTGTGCACTTTTTTACTTCTTCGACGGCATGCGTAAAGGATTAAACTTAATAAGCTGAAATGTTTTTGCCATAGAGCCATAGAGCTGAACTATGAACTAAATTTACACTCTTAGCATAATGATAAAATCTTTAGAATTTTTGGTTTGTCTTCAATTCAAATTAATTCCCGAATAATTTCCAAAATAATCGATTAGGAAAATTATAATTAAAAAGAAAGAAGCTGCTTTAATTTCCCCCCTTCAACTTTTATCAAAAATGCTTTTTGGACTTAGCTCAGCTTTTCTTACACGCGCAGAAATAATAACGCTGAGCAGCACAGAGCGGCATAGTCTTAATATCGTATCTTTCGTTCTCTCCTCGTTGTCCTAGATTTGATTGTTGTGAATTCCAATTCAAAGTTATTTTATCGCTTCCTTCTCCCTTCCCCCCAAGGCAAAAGACCGCCTTAGCTGTTTCTCCTTTTGTTATCTAAAAAAAAAAAAAAACAGTGCGTACGCGTGCTGACAAAGCACAATTGACTTTAATACACAATTTCGTACTGAATTGAAATTTCTCTCAAGTTTGCAATAAATTTTCTTTAAAAGCCGACATGAGAATGTATGGTACATAAATGAATTGTGCGTGTGTGGATGTGGGTGAGTGTAAGTGTTTGTGTGTTTGTGTGTGTATATGTGTTTGTGCAAGTGTAGACCCTACGTTAAATTATTTTCACATATTTTCAGGTACGATTAACTACATGCACACAACATTCAATTGCGTAATTTCTAGGCGTGTTATTACACGCGCACACACACATCCATTCGCTTGGTCTATATTCGTGCGTTAATGAAATTGCTGAGCGCCTAATTTGTTTTCGTTTGTTTTCTTTGCTATTGTTGCTACTGTGTAGGCAAACATTTTATGGCATATTTTCATCATCAATTTATGTAGACGAGTGAAAGTATAGACAGATTTCGAATGAGACATTCAAATATCAATCGCTCATACGTCTCGGTGTACAGCGGTGGTGGGGGTGTCGAGGTAGTGCTGCACTAAATACCTTTAGCTAACATTTAAAAACTTGGAAACACCATACACCTAATTTAACTAACTGGCAAAAAGCAGAATCAAATATTTAACCTAGTTTCAGGTGCGGTTAATGTGCCACCACTGCTTGCCTCTGCCATTGCTACTGTCACCACATTAATTATCCATTTGTTATTGTTAGTCTGTTAGTTATTTTGTTGTTAAGTTTTCTACTTTCTCACTTTTACGTGCTTTCTACCTCTCAGCTGTTAAATGCACTGCTCTTGGACAGTAAATCATGACCAACATAACTGCTTGACCATGACTATTCGAATTATTATTTTTTGTTTAATCACTATTTAGTTGAGCTTACTGCTGCCCCGCTCTCCCCCCACACAAAATCCTTATGGGAATACACAGAACACATTACTATTTAAGTTTAAGTAATTTAATTAACAATAGTAAAAATCTGAAATGATAAGGCTGAGGTTAGAAAGTTTTTCCCTCCCCCACTCTTCTTCTGTTCGTTTCCGCACTTCAACATCCTTCCTGTGTTCGGGCAGTATTTATTAGTATTTCAATTAGAGAGGAGTGTAAAAAACAACAAAAATTGCGGACACTGCTCACTTAAGTATTAATTTCGACCATGTATGTATAATTATGTAAATATTTAAATTAAAATTGTGAAATATTATGTGTGCATTTCGTAATTTTCTGCTCGTATGTTTATTCAATTTGATACGAATTTCATTTCTCTTGTACCTAATATTACTTACTTATATTTTGACATTTTTTTAATTTTGTATCCATTTTTGATGTACTTCAATTTGGGCAACATGAAGAAATCTCATCAAATATTTACTGTTATCCTTGAACATTTACCTATTTCAATATTTCTATTTGCAATCATTATTCTATTTACATCCTTTCC
This sequence comes from Palloptera scutellata, assembly GCA_958295655.1. NCBI lineage: Eukaryota > Metazoa > Arthropoda > Insecta > Diptera > Pallopteridae > Palloptera > Palloptera scutellata. The sequence continues at coordinate 69,397,140 of OY282450.1, forward strand.
CGAACACAACGCTGAGCCCTCTCCTCAAGTTCAGCAATATATATAGTAAATAATATATAAGGGACTTCTATCCCTAAATCCTTTTTTTTTTTTGTTTTTACGACGCAACGTAAAGCTTTTCGATTTTCGATTGTGACATGTATCAGTTTTCATTGTGCGTTCAAACAGAAAGAGAGAGGCAAAGTGAAAGAGAGAATGGAAGAGATGCTTTTGTATTTTTAGCACTATATGTGTCTATGTTTTGTGTTGTTTCTTGAATTATTGTACATTCATACATACATACATATGTATGAGTATATTCATGTTGCCAAACATGTTGACTACTATTGTTGCTCTAGCATCTCTTCACTGCTGTTCACTGTTTGCTGCTCCACATGTCAGTTATATTACACATAGATACCTATATATAACTACGAGTATGTACATTAAGTAATGAGCACCAGCTGCAAAATGTCAAAAAAATGTATTTTCCTGCTGTTAATCGACCGAGTCTATTTTATGAACAGTCTGAACGACAAGTATGCAAAATGTCAACTTGTCGACTTCAGCAATTTGACACAGTTTTCAGCTAAAAAGAAAATACTTATGCCACTGAAATGTATACTAGTCATTAAAAACCGGTGTCTGATAATGAATTGGTAATTTTTCTTGAGACTGAAATGAAAATCGGATACTAATACTATTGATCCTTCCGCCTATCACCGCCTATAAGACATAAATCTCATTGCTATCAATTATTTAATCATTCTTTAAACGTACCATTTACATTCATTTCAATATGAATAAAAATAAAATGTTGCTCATACGCTAAGGTGCACTCGCGAGAGCTTAAATCGACTTACGTACTCATTGCCACAGTCAGCAGCACAGCACAGCACTGCACAGAGAGTATTGAGGTTGAGGATCATCGATCATTGCTTTTTGTACGTGTTCACAGCAGCTGGCGAACGAACGACTTATGTTAATGAAAAATAATGTAGGCGTAGGTATCTTATATATTTTTTCTAAGCTTTGCTTAATTAATTTCACACCTCCAACAATAAACGAAAACTAAAGCAAGTATAATCCTGCTTAAATTTTCACACAGCAATTTTCCTAGAGCTTCTCTTACCATTCTTAATAAAAGAATTTGTGCTATAGCTTCGACAAGTATGTATACATACATTCATACAGCAAAGATTTAATATTTTTTCGGTTTGCAATCGTGTCTCTATACATACATATAGAGACTTGTATAAGTAAAAAAGCTATTTTCAGCTCGGTTTTTGGTGTGCATAGCAGCAGTAGCGATGAGGGGGAGCATAAATATTGTATTACAACATCTTCTTTACCACACGTATTGGCGTAGTCAGGCACACAAATTGTTACATATACATACATACATACAAACACACACCGCTATACACGCGCATAAACAGATACAGATACATATCCCCTTAAACTTACATAAAATGCAATAAATATTTGCTTTGTCGATTTAAGTTTCAGCGTAATCGTTATAATTTTCGCTTCAATGAATTCTATTTCTGTTATCACTTATTTGTTGCTGCTGTTTTTTAAACGCGTATACGTAACTCACTCTTACATAAAATACCCTGATACCCGAAACGTGAGATAAATTGCTCACCAAATTCATCTCTTGATAGGTCCATGTGGCTTGCAGCGCCGTCTTGTTACTACAACCACATGTCGACCAGATTCAGCTCATGCATTTTGGGCGGCAAAACATGCGGACGCCAAATTTGGCAAATTTGTGGCCATCGTCATGTTTAAAGAAATACGGAAAAATGATTCCGCCAGCAAATAAACCGCAACAAACAGTGCATTTTGCTGGATGTATTGACAGCTGTCGTATTGACTTTGGTTGCTCATCAGACCAATTGCAACAATTTTGCTTATTAACATACCCATTCAACCAGAAATGGGCTTCGTCGCTGAACACCAGCGGTAAAAGTGCCCGAAAGACATTTCTCACAGAGTACTTTGTAAGCGTTGCTCGGGTGTCAGTCGGTCTTTCCATGATGAAATGGAAAATGCTAACTGAGCAAATAATCACGAAGCTCACATGTCACTGTCAAAAGTTCTACGTTGAAAAACCAAAAGCAATAAAATCAAATTTTATTTACAACTGTCCAATTGGCAAGTTTTTTTTTTTTTTTATTGATACATTCAACACACAGGGTGCACCCATATCAGTGCAGAGCATTGGTTTAAATGAGAGAGGGAATGCAATCACACAGGACACCGATAAAGAGATAGGCAGTTGCCCGACATCTGTTCATCTGTCATCATCCAGTTAAATAATAATGACTAAAAATAATGAATCTGTCAATTTTTCTGCGCTTTAATATTTAATTTTTTTTTTTTACATAATAGTTGAAATTTTCTCTATAGTATTTTCCCCAGTTATTTTTTATTATTTTTTGTAATTTCTTAAATTTTTTCCTTTGCTGCGCTTTTGCCTTTTTCGGACAATAGATTTTGTTCAATGGAATCTATCCTTTCACTTTCCACATTAACTATTTGCTATTTACTTTGTTTTCGGTTTGGTTTCTTGAGAGTATGTGTTCTGTTGAGTTGTTCGTGTTGTTTGCTCTATCTCTCGCTCTTTCATTGAACTTTTGTTCTTGCTGTTGTGCTCCTACTCTCTTGGTTCCTACAAATTGTTTATACGTGTTCTCATTTTTTAATGTAAACAATACAACAAGTTCAAGCACTACTCTCTTTGCACTGCACACAAATTTAATATTTCTCGGGAATTTCTCTTTGAATATTGTTTATGTCCAAACAATTATAATATGATGGAAATGCCATTGTGTGATCTGTGTTTAATTATGCTTAAGGTTTCCTAGAATAATTGAAAATTTTAAGTAACTAAATATCTTTAACTAACTGCAAAGGGTTCCCTTAGCACGTTTCAAGTTAATTGATCACATTTCAAACACAAATCTCAATTCAATGAATAATGTATACTTATACACAACACACGTACATACTCTTAACTATATATTTACCGACTTTATGTACGTGTTCATATGTAAGCACATATTGTATATATATGTATTACTCGTAAATATTTGTTCGACACATGCAACAATAAGTGTAAATCATCACCCCCTTTCATTGCATACACCCAATGATAATGAATAGTTACTTGAATTAAGTGTATACAGTATTTAATAAGACTAATACGTACTCGTTAACTAATTGTTGTGTGTACTCGTATCAGTACGAGTGAGTATGAGGGTCAAGTTGACTTTTGTAAATATACATACATAAGTAAGTATGTATGATGCTTACTCCACGAAATTAAACTGCTAGAAAAACACATCGCCTAATGATAGATGAGTATACTTCAGAAGTTAAACCAACTATTTTCCATAATACATTTCTTTTGAAAAAAATAATAGCTAGAATTAATTTATTCAATTACTGGTAAATACATATTTAAAACTATTAACCTAAGTAAACGGGTATAAACGTGTATATTAAAATGAAAAACAAGCTCAAAAAAATATTGGGTGTATAACTTGAAAATGAATGATTCACAATTGATGACGTAACTTGTACTAAATCACATCACGGCAATACTATAACTACTTTCACGTTTTAACTAAGTCATGTAACTTTTCTTTTGATTATGTGTGAATTTGCCAAAGTGTAAACAACATATGGTAACCTTTTTGCGCTACAAACAAGTCAGCATACGTGCCAAATAAACAGCATTTGTGGAAAGTTTTGCTTTGGGAAAAAAAGCGCTGCTGAGAGTTATCGATTGCTGTTGGAAGTATGCTCCATCGATTCAAACTGGTTTCGATGCTTTAAAAGGTTTTGAGGATTTCGGCGCCAAGGTAATGCTCTGTACTTATTTCGTGGAATCATAAGGGTGACATCAATTATAAGGCGCTAAAACCTGGTGACACTATCGAAAACAATCGTTGGAAGCGAGCAATGGCCGAAAAACGAACAGACACGAGACCGTAACTTTCCAACATGACAACTCGCGGCCTCATGTTGCGAGAAAAATCATTTGGGTAATAGTGGATGGGCAGTTGTGGCGTGGTCGGTGTGGTGTAGTGATGGTGCGTTGGACTGTTGCGCAGAGTGTCCGGGGTTCGAATCTCGGCACAGGCAAAATCAAAAAGTAGAAAAAATTATTTTTCTACACGGCAGGCACCACCTCTTGGCGCGCAATAGCAAACCTACAAGAGTAAATAATTACCTGTGAAAAGCTTTTCACTTCGCCGTTCGGATTCGGCATTAAACTGTAGGTCCCTTCCATTCATGTACAAATACAACACGCACAACATAAGTGGATGCGTAAAGCTCGGCCTAGGCCCTCCATGGGCTGTTGTGCCATTCTTAAGGAGCGATCTGAGATTGTACAACTGGGTACATGCATTCATACACACCTACATGATTTCATCTTATTTACATGTAGGTATGTGAAAATTTAATAAAGATTTTCCTTTTTCTACAGTCTAAAGATTAACTTCATTGTTGTTTTTTATTTACTACCCTTAAACTTTTCAACAATTTCCATTCGTTCGTTTTCCTTATTTTTCTTACTGAGATTCTGGAAAAATTTTACCTACATGTAGTATGCGTGTAGTATTTCAAGGAACAACAATTTTTTTTATTTTCTTTTTTTTGTAGAAAGAAAATCTAAATTTTTGCATTAATAATAAATAAATAAATCAATTTTTTTTTCACATTATTATTATAAATGCGTTTCTTCTTTTGGCATACAACCCTGCTCAAATTAATAGTTACACTGAAAGACTTTTTGTTCGTATTGGTTTTTGCAACCATTGTCGCGTAATTAAAGGTAAAATTAAGTTTTACTTTGATTAACACAATATGGCAATGCTACTTATTGCTGGCAAAGTGAAACGTGTGATTTCCCTAATTATTGTGAATTGTTGCTTGACGTTAAAAAAGTCAAAATCTTCTTGCTCTCAATATAATAGTTACACTTACAAGTTTAGAAAAATTTTTGTTTTTTAAAAGACTCGTTTGTTTTTTTTTGAGTTCTTACAGTTTTTAATTTTACAGCGGGGTAAATTTTGCTTTAATTAACTTAAATATAGTGAAATTTGATTAAATAATTTAAAATTTAGACTGATGAAGAAGCCCGGTTAATTTCGAACCTAAGAAAAGAAGGAAACTCACTTCGTGACATTGGCCGATTGATGGGGAGAATCCATAATTTTGTTAGAAATGCGTTAAAGCGAAAAGCCCAGAACAAGTCTCGAGGATTCATGTACAAATATAACACGCACAACAACATGAGTGAATGCGAAAAGCTCGGCCTAGGCCCTCCATGGGCTGTTGTGCCATTAAAAGTAAGTAAAGTAAGAGTCTCTAGGATGGCCCAAAAAAACTAAAGCAAATTTCGATCGTCACATTGTGACTATCTGTATAAAGGACCCATTTCAAAGTCTTCAAAGGTAACAGCAGCCGAAATTGGAAACGTGGTGAGTTAACCTACCAGGGCGAACAGTCAAAAAAGTTCCTTTGATGCGAAAAAACAATTTGATCAGATTAAATTTTGCAAGGAAACACAAAATCTGGGTGGGGTCGGGGTCTGAGGGTGAGAAAAGTCATTTTATGGAGCGATGAAACGAAAATTAATCTGTTCGTTAACGATTCAGAAAGGAATGTACGCCGTCCAAAATGCAAAGAATTTCATGTTCGTTTCACGTGAAAAAAGACAGTGAAGCATGGAGGTGGAAATATTATGGTTTGGTGATACTTTTCTTGGTATGGAGTCGGTCCTATACACCCAAGAACTAACCATATGACAGCAGTCGAATACAAGGACATTGTGGAAAATACAATGCTACCCTATGCGGAGGCAAACATGCCTTTACGTTGGCTCTATCAGCTGTGACCGCGGTTTTTGCTTAGGTGAGAAGTATAATCATAAACTCTGACCATCACTGAATACGGAGAAGTGGCATCCATAACGAGCCAAGCATACCGCTAAGTTGTTAAAAAAAAATGCTTTGAAGTCCATAATGTCAATGTTTTGAAAGTGGTCAAGTCAATCCCCGGATCTAAATCCTGTGGGGAAACTTAAAAAAGAAATTGGCGAAAAAAGTTTTCTCTAATAAAGAACTAAGTATTATGGGAAATATGTTCAGAAAATATGGTATGAGACACCCATAGACACCTGTCGGGATTTGATTACTAGTATGCCATGGAGAGTAGCGAAGGTAATTCAAAATGGTGGTGGATACACAGGATATCAGTTAAATGATTCAAAATATCCAATAATTTTTTATTAACACTTTTAATTATTCTTTTTCTTTTGTAATACTACAAGTGTAACCATTTTTTTGAGCAGTCGAAAAAGCGATTTAAAATGTTTATTGATCTCAGATTCTTTGTTATACTTTATCTAGTAATGAAGTTAATTTTATCTCTATTTATTTATATCCACTGAATTAATGTGCATATGTTTTTTTTTTTTATTAAAATATTGATTAAAACCATTATTTGTTATGTTAAAGTTGAAAGTGTGCTGTGTAACTATTATTTTGAGCAGGGGTGTAAGTACGAGTGTATTGTGTGTGTGTGCATGTGTGTGTGTTTCTCATATGCCAGTCAATATACTAAGCTATTTTTGCGAGTACATTAAATGTGAAAATCTTTGTTTAATTTGACAGATTTATATTCGCAATTCAGTTCGTTAGAAGACAGTTGTGTTTTTTATTCTTCGTAGATGCTTATGAATGTTTATTTTTCTGCGAGTCTGAACTATGAAAGCAATTCCTAAATAGCTATAATGAATTTAAATCAAAATTGATTTGCGTTCATTTCCTTTCGCTTTGATAACACTTATATTTCATAATTTCGTTGGGCTTTTACATGTATCATCTTTTATTCTATTTTATTGATTTTTTTATTTCACTGTGTCAGCTTCAAAAATATCTAATAATATCTATCTTCTTTCATTTCTATAAATTGTCTTTACAAGATGAGATACTGAAAGTTTGTCATAAAAACTTAGAATAGCAAAAATTTGATTTTCAATAAACGACGTTTGAGCTTTTTGGAGGAGGAAAGCATTGAAAGCCTCAGTCAGTGTGAAACCCCCACCCACTAAAACCACCCCACATGTCCGGATGGTAGGTCCTCCCGGAACCACCGTTAAGTTTTTCTGTGTGTGTGTGTGTGTGTGTGTGTGCTAGTGTAATCATTCACTTCCATATTCCATAGTCATTGAGAACAATTTTTTCCATTCAAATCAAAGAAGCCATTACAAATTGTTTGCAGCCAAAGAATTTGCTGTTCAGATGTTCGTTGACCCGTCGCTTGCTCTTCACACACATTCACACACACACACACACATATATATACAACCAACCAATTTGCCTAATTAGGACGGGAGGCGGAAGGCATCTTCTGGAGTTGCATATGTTCCTGATCTACGCTTGATTTTCGCTGCTTCATGACAACAGTCAAGAGTGAGCGAGCGCGTTCACTTCTAAAGATTCCTAAATATAGTCAATAAGTAATTATGCTATAAACGCTTTCTGACTGGCTTTTGGCCCCATGAATTGAAAATGTATTGAATTTGCTCTCATACCAAATTTGCGCATTTCATTCAAATACTCAAATACTACGAGTATTTTGTGTTTTTACTGCAATTGTCTTGCCTCTTTGGCTATTATTTCTTTTCTATACAATTATCAGCATTGCGATGTTTTAATTAGTGCTTGCTTCTTGCTTTTGTCCTGTCGTAGCTGACTGTTGTTTCTTTAGTGGCACTACTTATTTAGTTATGTGTGTTCAACACTCAATTGTTGTGGCAAAAAGACAATGTATTTCTACTCTTATGGCTGACAAGAAGTTGCTCTGCATTGTGAAATATTCTCTAAACACTTTATTTAATTAGTATAAATGGCTGAAATATCTGTAGATAAATGGATAGAAAAGTGACGTCCGTCCCTTCTTCCCATTTCCTCCTGCCTACCATCATCAGTTAATTGATTTCTAGTTGTGAGATGTCAGAATAATTGTGACAGTAATATTGTATGTGCAAAGAAAGAATCCAGTTATTTAATATGCCTATTCCGCCTCTTATGCCATAACTAATATTAAGAGAAAATTGTATACTTTTCCGTTTTTCTATTCCATGGCTAGTGTTGTTCCGATATTGGAATGTACTCGATACCTGTAGTACTCGATAGTTACTTATATCGGACAATAATAAACATTTCATTCGTGTTTTAAATGAAAAATTCAGAATCACGAAACAAGTTAAAAGAATCTTATCAATATGAAGCAGGGAAGAATCTATGCGCTTATGGTTCCTGATTTTAAGAATAGATGTTCGCATGACAAAGATAATGCCTCCACACAAAGAAGCTTCTGGCTATTTTGTATAAAAATTGAAAAACTGCTCTTCATCTCCTCTCCGAATACACACGCGACGATCACAATACAAAGGCTTCAGATTAATGTTATTATTGCATTGTTGGTCATTGCCTTGCACGCATACACAATGGTTTTTCTAACAACGAAAAAGGAACCATAGGCAATAGAGAAAAAACAGACGCTCACTTGTCGTTACTGTCATATTTATGGTAGAATACATGGCGCAGAGATGTGGACATTGGCCATCAATGATGAAAGGCTGTTAGGAGCGTTCGAGAGGAAGATACTCTACGGCACAGTATGCATGGACGATGTGTATCGAATAAGATGGAACGATGAGCTGTACGCCGACACTGACATAGTCAAGCGTATAAAATCCAGCGGTCGGTCATGTTGAGCGAAATGTTGGAAGAAAGCGCTCCGGCTAGAAGGATGTTTTATTCGAACCACGGTGGAGGAACACGCAGAAGGGGACGTCCTAATCTCCGTTGGAAAGACCAGGTCCAGGGCAACCTGACAGCACTTGGCCTTATCAACTGGCGCCAGCGCGCGTATAGCAGAGGCGACTGGCGAAGCTTTGTAGAGGCGGCCAAGACCGATCATCGGTTGTAGTGCCAGTTAAATAAGTAAGTAAGTACATGAGATGGCACTGAGAGATTCAAATACGTCAAATTTCATGTAATCACTTTCCTTGTGTCAGCTCTTTCAGCTCATGTAATACAAAAACCATAAAGCAAACAGGGAGTAAAATACTGGCACTCGTTATCCATCTGCTACTTGGATAAAAGCGTCGAGTACAAAAAGTATTCGGTACTCGAAAAAAGTATCGAGCACTTACTCGAAGCAACTTGTTTTGGACTAACACTAACCCATGACCTCGAAAGCATAGCACAGTACTAAAATACTCTGCTCAAAATGCTTAAGAGAGAAAAAATAAAAAAAAAAATACCGAAAATGACCCAAATATACTTATGTATGTATTATATTTGACAAAATGAATAAATTGTTAGTACCGAAAGAAATACTTCTTTGATACGACTCATATGTCAATATGTGAGACAGTAACAACAAACAGCAACTACCATATAATGACAAAATCGAAGGCATCGCCGTCGGTCGTCGTCAGGGCAGGGCAAAGTCGTAAGCCCAAAACAAAAAGCAGCAGCACACAGAAAATATAACGAAATGTCCATTGGTTTTTGCTTGTGACTTGTGTCTGTATGTGTGTGTGTGTGTGTGTGTGTGTGGTGGGATTTTATGGTAGTATGTATTCGTATGTGTGTGTATATATAATTTGAGTAAGAATTACTAACTTCTTCCTTGTGTTTGTTTAGGCCGAAATTTTTATTTTTATTTGAGTGGAAACTTTTTTGTGAATTATACTCAGATGGCTGATACAGATACGGCCTATGGGGCTGTGAATTTGTGTGCTCTTGTTCTGAAATGTGACATAATTTCAAACTGAATTTCGGTCTGAATATCGAGGTAATCATTGGTCTAAACTTTGTTTAATGCTTTCTGTTAATAGAGCAAAATTACGCAGCGGGACGGCAAACCCATATCCTATTAGCTCATATATCCGTCGCCTCTATGTACATACATACATATAGTACATACATACATCTAAATTCCTACATACCTCAATGTGTATCATTGAAAACTTGTTATGTGCAGTAGAGATTGTTAGGACTATAATTTTTACCATCATTAAATTCTTCAATGGAATCAAATTTATTTGATGGGAGTATAATACAGGGTGTTTTTTTTTAGAAGTGTGATTTTCAAGATGAAATAAAACGCATATAGTTTAATGTTTTGGCCAAAAATTTAGCTTTATTATAAAGATAAAGATTTGCCATTATGTTTTAAGAAGATTTCGGGCAAGTGGCCGCCGCGGCTAGTTCGAATAAATTCTAGCCGAGATGCCCAATTATCGACCACTTTTTGCAGCAATTGGGGCCGTATGTCAGTAATAATGCGCCGAATATTCTCTTCCAAGGCGTAAAGACCTTCAATTCTTTGGCCAATGTTTTGTAGGACCAATTTTGATTTTTTTGAAAATGTTTAATAATTTTACGACGTACTTCTTTTTCTTCACTCATTTTAATCAAACTCACAATAAATCAACATGTTTGTCATTAAAAATAATAACTGACATATTTTTCAAAGGTAACTAGATAAACGAAATTTTTAAATTTTACACCCAAAAAAAAAATTATTAGGTAAACGTGTGTTAAGATTTTTTCAATCTCACTCTTTAATACGCTCACCAAAAGTTTCCTTCAATAATTGTATGACATGTAGCGCCGTCTTGTTGAAGCCAAAGGCCGTCCACATCAACATCCTCCAATTCAGGCACGAAAAAATCATTAATCATGGCTCTATACCATTCCCCATTGATTGTAACATTATGGCCGGCTTCATCTTTGAAGAAATATGGACCAATGATTCCCTCTGCCCATAGAGCAAACCAAACAGTGACTTTTTGAGGATGTAACGGCGTCTCAATAATGGCTTGTGGATTATAATCACTCCAAATGCGACAATTTTGCTTATTAACGTACCCATTTAACCAAAAGTGAGCTTCATCGCTGAACAAAAGTTTCTTGTGAAAATCGGGATCGGTGGCCATTATTTTGGTAATAAATTGGCATGATTTGCAAACGTTGTTCAGGAGTAGGGGTATTCCTAATGAAATGGCAAACCAAACTGAGCATAAATCAAGTGACAGCTGTCAAAAAGACCAACTCCGAAAAAGGTATTACCAGATTGAAAACCACACTTCTAAAAAAACACACCATTTATGTATTTTTAGATTATGTTGAAATGTACTCTCTTTTAGACGCGCCGATGAGTTTAAATACTTACTTACTTACTTTTAATGACACAACAGCCCATGGAGGGCCTAGGCCGAGCTTTTCGCATCCACTCATGTTGTGCGTGTTATATTTGTACATGAATGGAAGGGACCTGAAGTTTTTAATGCCGAATCCGAACGGCGAAGTGAAAAGCTTTTCATAGCAAATAAATATGTACCTAATAATTTTGATAGACTTTCTTAAGTTGTCATGTAATACATAAAATGGATTCTAATTCTGAAACCTCATATGTGCAGCCTTCCCGATTTGTTTACTGTGAAGACATTTGACACTTTTCTCTTCGTTGTGTAAAGTCATTTAAGCCCATTTTTGCTAAACATCTCTTAATACCAAATTATGTGTTTTTCCTGCTTTTTGTTTGTTTCCACTGTTGGTTTGTCAGGGTCTGAATAAACTTTTTGCCCTCCAGCAAAGAGTTCCATTTTAATCTTTCTTGTAAGTTCTATCCATAAAAAATTACTATTAAATTCACATTTACTTTTTGCTATTATGGTAAATGTTTGCTGTGTAATTTGGCGAGAATGCACACATAAGTATAAACCTTGACTTCTTTAAACAAAAAAGAACAAAAATAAAGAAAAAGAAAATATGTAAGTTCTCTGACCTGAAATTTACGTAAGGTCGTATTGTGTTATTTTACTTTTGCTCTAGTAGCAGGAAATGTTCCAAGTAATGACGGCAATAGTCATCTGTTGTCACATACATACTCATAATTTGTTTTATTATGCAGTTTTGTACGAGTGTCTAAAATTCTCATCCCATGAATAAAATGTAGACAGTAAATTTAAAACGAGCAATTTCTATTCGTGTATGGTACATATTTTTCCAGCATAATCAATAAAAATATGCTTGATTTAGCGCTTGAAACTGTTCAGCATGCGCTATCAATCATCATGCGGTGACATTTGATGTGAACGCTAATAGTCAATGCTGCACCTGTAAAAGAACGTCTACTTTGGATGTGTGTGTGTGTGTGTGTGTGTGTGTGTGTGTGTGCATTTGAGCGGAAATGAAAAATCAAGAATCCAAAATTTATAACCAATTACTAACACACACGCACGCACGCAATCGTTTCTATTTTAATTCTATTCGCTGTCATGTACAAAATAAGTAGAGTGCATCTCACCACTAGTCGCCTTATATGTAGTATGTATGTATATTTTGACTTTATTTATGCAAATGCCAGCCACCAGTGTGCAGTTAAAAAGTTGCAAAACAACAGCAGATATCCTAGTTACTGCCACACACTACTACCACAGCCACAGTAATTGCCATAATAGCAGCTCTGGCTTAAAAATAGTCTCAACTCAAGAGCTTTGACAGGTAAATTACCAAATGGCGCAGCTGACGTCGCTGCGACTGATACAACTACTGCACGATTTTCAAGTAAGAGTGTAATCTGTGTGTTGTCAAATCTAAACAATACCAACAACAACATAGTGTAACGCAACAAAACCCGTTATCGTATACGAATACTTGAAGTAAGAGAGAGCGAGCACCTTTTAATGCAAGAGAGTATGTGAGAAAAGAATTACTCTTACCATCGAATATGTGTAGCGTTAGTGCCAACAAAAAAAAAAAAAAGCTTTCAATTCACCATGAATTAGCAAAACTCTTACGCTCACAAAAATTGAAATAAAAAACCCTTTGTTCTTCTTTTCTGCTCTGCTTAGTGCCTGTATGTGTTTTCTGCTTGCCTGTCTCTATTTATATCTCTCCCTGAACGGACAGTAGCAGCTCATCTTCCGGTCTTCCTTGAGCGAGCGAGCATCGTTGTCATCAACTGTCATTAATTAGTCAAACTGTCTTTAATAATGCCTCTTTGCGTGTTTGGCATTTAAAATATATATCTTTGTACATTGTATAATATGCATGTAAAACAAAACAGTGAAACGTTTCCCACACATTTCAATCTTTGTTGTTTATTTGCCTGTTTCTTTTTCTACTTCCTTCGGGCGTTCGGTTTTATTGTTATTATTTAGAATGTGCGTATATGTAATACGCAAGAAAGTATGCTATATAATTTAATTATTTTCTTACTCGTGCCTTCGTTAGGAATTTGGCTGCCACAACCACCGCACAGAATTGAACCGTTTTTACAATTGAAATTTTCTTGTGAACTTGATATTTTCACACACACACACACACACACACACACACATTCAAATACACTTAAGCGCGAAACATTTATTTCTTTTGTGCGAAACGTTCCTGCCACATTAACATTCGGTGAGGTAAAAATGTTGTTAAGTAAAAATGTTTTACTGTTTTGTGTGTATTTTTTAATGCATTTTTTTGACGATTACTGTTACCATTCGCATTTAGGACTCAACGACTACATTTCAATCTTTCAAGAATAGGTTTTTTTTCTGCTATAAAAAATGCACGTTAATTGAATGTTTTCTATATTTTTGTGGTTGTTCAATACTTTCTTAAGCTCCTAAATGTAAGAAATTGTAGCCGAAATATTTTGTGCACATTTTTTGTTAAATTTCCCTTTCATGTTTATTATGATTTCAATAGAAACGAGTCGACGATATCTGCTGAAAATCCCTACAATTTATCGGCTTGAAATGAAAGAAGGTCATTGTGCCGAATATGTAATTATCGATTTTGGGGCGAAATCAGTCCGATATCTGTGGATTCGGTCCACAGATCGGAAATGAGGCCGATATCAGCCCGCTACAGTTAAAACTGAACGGAACTCCAACATTATTAGACCGGTTATGTATAGTAAAACTATTTTTAATATATGTAATATTTATTTTAAAAAGGCAAATTAATGAATTTTAATAATATTCAATCATATTATAGTCGTAGCTTTTATGGAGCCATATTTAATTCTTGTGGTTCTGTGTTTCAAATCGATACATAGTTTTATAACGACTGCGGCCAGTTAGGACCTGTTGGGATGTCCTCGATTAAAAGGGTGAAGTTCCCCAATAAGACTATACCTTATCAGAAATTTAAGGAAAGTATTAGTTTCATTGTCGGATATATGGTATTACTATTTTCTTAATGAATTTTGGCAATAAGTATTTTCTGGGATCAGATGCTATTAAAGGTTATAGTAGAAGTTACGAATATTAAACGTCAAAGTCAACGAAATTAGTATTTTTGTTGAAATTTACCTATTTTCCCATAAGTTTGGCTAGCTAAATATATTCTCTGAAGAATATACCATAGTCGTAGTCCCCATATATTCTTCAGAGAAATTTTATCATATGAGATCGATTCAGCTCCGTCTCGGCCGACTTGCCGAAATATTTTGTGCATATTTTTTTTTATATTTCCCTGTCATGTTTATTATAATTTCGATAGGAACGAAATATCGGGTTTATGATCGGAGTCGACGATATCTGCTGGAAATCCTTGCAATTTATTGGCTTGAAATGAAAGAACGTCATTGTGCCGAATATGTAATTATCGATTTTGGGGCGAAATCAGTCCGACATCTGTGGACCGAATATCGGGTGTCGGAAATCAGGCCGATATCTTCTTCAGAGAATATATGGGGACTTGCGAGGATATTATTCCTACATCACGTTTACTATTTTATATAGATGAATTTCATATTTTAAATGAAAAAAAAATTTAATTTTTTATATTTTATTTATTGATTTTCAAAAGTACGATCCAAAAAACCATGTCTGTTTACCAGTCCTTTGAAAAAGGTGAGATCTAAGGTGAAATTGTAAATTCAGTAAAAGTAGTTTTAAAGCCAGAATTTTTTTAAAATATTAAACAGAGATTACTTTTGGGTAAAGTTTTTAAATGTATTTTTGCTGAATTTTCAAAGTTGCTGTACGAAAAATATCGTACAAATATTCAAAATGGGTTAAGGAGGGAAGTAGTCAGGTTCCCAGAACCGACCGACCCCTTCACTCGCAGGGCCTTGTTGTTTCTTCTTCGTCTTCTTCTTCTTCGCTACATATTCGACAATTATCGTCCTGTACTAGAGATAAAGTGTTTGTGAGAAATCGTGTAGCCATTCGGAATTAGTTCATGTCTATGTTAAGGCATTCTTCCCCTGCAATTTTATTGAGTCGATTTCAAAGATTTGGTTTCATGAAACTTCAAGGTGAACCGAAAAAGGTACAAGGCAGCAACTATGCCTGGTACCTTATTTACTGTTGTTGAGCTTAAAACAATTTAATTAAATTTAGTTTTAAAATTGGTCTTTTTTCCTTGCGTCGAGATCCTTCTTGGTAAATTTTACTGACGCAAGCAATATTCAAGAGTACACATTCAAAAGTAAATGAACACATTTTCTAGTAAAAAATAAAAAAAAAAAAAACAAATTACACATTCAACAATTTCTTTGCAAATGTGAGCGACGGATTTAACACATCAAATAAAACAAACAAAAAACATTGTCGACATCAACAACAATAACAACAACAACGACATAATAAGCAGTTGCACAATTAACAATTCCGCGCTTCTTCTTCTTCTTCTTGCTGTATAGAATGGAGGTGACTTAGTGCGCACACACACACACACACACACCCAAACACCAAGCCCTCTTTAGCCTGCTCTGCCTTTATAATCTAACTATGTGCTACATTGGTGTAATCCAAGTGCAAAAAATAAGCTTGTTGGCGTTGTTGTTGTTGCTGTTATTTTTGTCGTTACTATGAACTGGTGCAGGTTTTTCTTTTTGTGCGTTTTTTATTTTTCATTTACTTAAATCTATACATACTAGTTACTCGTTCTACTAGCATTTACTCGCATGAATTTCTGTATTCTGTGTACATACCATATTTACATGCATCACGTGTTTGACCTTGAAATTTGTACACATTTGTGAGGGTGTCAACACCGATAGGGCCACCATCACTACCACTGGCAATAACCAAGCAAGCTGCTATGCAAATATGCAATTGCATCCGCCTGTCCTCCTGTTTTTGATCATATATATATATATAAGCTATTAACTACGACTTATGTCGCTATACTAAGTATATATCCTAAGCTATGTGCCAATACTCTTACTCTTTATACACACACACATATAACACATTGCAACGCAACGTCACCCTGTATATGTGGCAGCCAATGAAAAAGAGGAATGTAGCTGAGATTCCAGCATTTGTGAGCCGAGCAGTTCTTCTTTTTCCTTCTTATAATTTTTGTTTTTTTTTTTTCCAATTATTCTATTATACTTATATTCTCCTTTTCATCTTTGCAAGAAATTAAAAAACAAAAAAAAAAGATTGCATAGGAATTTGTTCTTTCTTGTTTGCTGTGTGTGTGGTTGTGTTTGTGTATGTATCTCGTTACTTCCTTCTCGCATTTTTCCTAATTTTCCACTTGACTTTATAGCAAGTTTCTATATAGCTTAGCTAAAGTCAAACTGTGCGCTCACGTGCATACATTTTTGTGGCAGCAAAACAGAGTAGCTTATGTCGAAAAGCGATGTCTTGAGATAATGCTTATTTTGTATAAAATGATGTCGGTTTGGTTTTAATGATAAGGTTTTTTTTTTTATCTCAGAGGTAGTTAATATAATACTTATATTGTTTAAATCAAAGAAAGGTAAATTTAAAAATTATATCTTTTGAAATCCATCCCGTATTTTGATCGTTTTCTACTTAAGTTTTTCTTCAAAAATTTATTTTGAGTATAGTTTCGTCTTACGTCTTACGTACAGTACTTTCAAGAAGAAAGCAATCGGCTTTTTCGCATGAAATAATTTGAAGATCAAGTAGGCCTTGATTTTCAAAAAACTTGATTTCATTGTAAATTTCGCAATGTAATTGTAGAAACAGTCCATTATAAGCTTTCGTCTCAAGAGCATATTTAAGAAATCAGTTCCGTATACGCGAAACGTTTTGAAGCAGTCTTTCTTTGTTCCCATCCAAAAGGTCCCAAGATGTCCCACTTGAGTGCTTCGAAGTACTTAAAAAAGTCGAAGGCGTTTGTCCAGCATTGGAACCAACACTTTTTGGTGCACAAAAATGTGGACGACTTGCGGCATTTGCAGAGCTACCTCGAAACAGGAGGACTTGGTTATAAAGAGAATTTTCGAAGCTAATCCTGCCATATCCTTGAAAGCAGCTAAACAAAAATTGCCTCTAAAGGGCATAAATGTCTCTCTGAATACAATAAGAAACCGTTTGAGAAAGTTTCAGATCCAATTTCGAGCAACGACGGTAAAATCCTTACTAACTGCAAAGCAAATAAAAAGAAGGCCAAGAGTGGGCAATTGAACATGTGGATGACTATTGGAGCCAAGTGGTGTTCACAGACGAATCCTTCTTTTGGATGACAATCACTATTAAGCGTGCTTGGTCCATTAAAGACGGTAAGATGCTCCAGCGATCAGTGAAACATCCAGGAAAGGTTCATGTTTGGGATGCTTCACAAAACAAGGATTTGGCAAATTAATCATGTTCACGAGGAATTTGGATGCCAACTTCATGACCACGATATACCGTCGTGGACTTCTGCCATCAACGGATATGTGGTTTGGGGTAGGAAGCCGAAATTGGGTTCTTCAAGAGGACAACGACCGAAAACATCGCAGTCGCTTGTGTAGCAGTTGGCAAGAGGAAAACGGCATAACTTCATTGGATTGGCCCTCACATTTGCCAGATGCAAATCCGATCGAAAATGTTTGCGCTCTTATTAAGTTAAAACTACGTGGAAAAAGGATACGTTCAATAAATCATTTGAAACGGCTTCTTAGGGTAATAAGGCTAAGTTTAACACGGTCATATGCTGAAAAATTAGTCGATAGCATGCATTTCCGTTGTAATGAAATTACAAAGAATGGTGGCGACTGGACGCCATATTAATCATTTCAAGATGCTGTGGACTTTTTTTTAAGATATCTTAATTTTTTCAGTGACGTAAGCCGATTGCTTTCTTGGTGAAACTACTGTAAACTTAAGCGCATCTGTTGTTGAAGCGAAAGCTTCGTTTTTAGCATTTGTAAGTAGATACAAATTTTTATTTTTTTTTCTAAAATTTAAATGTTTAAAAATAGTAGATTAGGAGTAGCCTTTTTGAACACAGGTTATTAGTTTATAGACGGTCTAACTATTTTAAATTTATTGAGATTTATTTAACTTAAGTCGGTTTAGGTTTTCCAGTTAAAAGGTGCATATAACCGAACGATATCTTCACTTTTTAAAAGTATCATTATTTTGCTTAAATGCTGCGGCGTTATTTTTAGAAAAAACTTGAATAGAAATAAACCTTTTGAAAATACGAATAACAATAACATAAAAACTCAATTCGACTTGAGCTACTCTGTTTTCTTGTCACAAATATACAGTGTCGGACAATACAATAAGAACACCTTGCACTATAAAACTCCCATTGATTTTTTTTTTGATCGGACTGCTTACGGCAAACAATTTTTATAGAGAAGAAAATGGTATGGGATATACTTAATAAATTTCTAGGTGGCAACACTACATTTAAATATTTTTTGAGGAATCCCAAACAAAAAAGTTGAAGCGAAGCATTCGAAGGCGGACAATCAAAATTAGAACAGCAGACGAAAAAATTTATATTTTAAAAAGAAAACTTAAATTTGTTTATAATTTGTACTGGTAAGCATTTAAATGGTAGCATTGAGGGTAATTCAATTAAATTAAATGCAAACTATTCCGTAATGTCACTGCGAAATGACAAAACATCCGCCAAATAGCTAAAACTATTAGCAGATCCTCGACATTTGTCTACCAAAAGTTTTATTGCAAGAGAGGTAGGCCCCGCAAAACTACAAGTGCAGATGACAATCGCATAAAAATTCTCGCGGCACGCGATCCATTTAAGGCAGCTGCCGCAATTAGAGAGAAGACAGGGGAGGGTTCAAATTTGTGCTCGATCAGTAAGGAGACGTTTGGTGGGGAAAAAAAACTGTATGGGAGAACAGCACGAAAAGTACCAATGTTGACACAAAGACATCGAAAGTGTCGCATAGAGTTCGCTGAAGCGCACATTGAGTGGGATGGTTCAATTAACGCAAAAAATGGCTTTACGTATTGTGGACAGACGACAGCAAGGTGAATCTTGTTGGAAGTGATGGAAAACGTTGGGTTAGACGCCCGAAAAATGCAGAATTGAACCCAAAATATACTAGGAAGACGTTTAAGCACGGAGGTGGAAGCATCATGGTATGGGGATGCTTCTCTTGGTATGGTATGAGCGATGGACAGATTTCTTTACGTAAACATCCTTCAGGAGGTGATGCTTCCTTATGCTAAATGGGGAATGCCCCTGAAATGGCAAATGCAACAGGATAACGACCCAAAGCACACCTCAATCCTTGCGCGAGATTGGTTTTCCCATACTGGATTTCCCGTTATGACCTGGCCTTCACAATCTCCTCACCTTAATCCAATCGAGAACTTGTGGAATATTGTCAAAGAGAAGATTGACAGTACCAGAGCTAAAAACAAAGACGAATTGTGGCAAAGCATTCAAAGAGCGTGGTATTCCATACCCCAGGCTACTTGCGCGTCTCTGGTGGAATCAATGCCTAGAAGGTGTAAGGCGGTTTTAATTAACAAAGGCTATTCCACAAAATATTAGCATTAGTGAACAATTTGAGTCAATATTTTATAAATTTTTGTTTTTAATTGAAGTGTTCTTACTTTTTTTTTTGTCCTTTTGAAATGTGATTTTTTGTGTAACTTTTAAATTTCCTTTTTAACACTGAATTGATTTTGTTTTTGTTTTAAGAAAAAATTAAACTTATGGAATACTTAAATGAATAAAAGTAAATACCTTTTAAATTTATCATAAGCCTAGAGAAATATTTTCTTAAGGTTTTTGGTTTCAGAACAAGGTGTTCTTATTTGATTGTCCGACACTGTATATGTCAAAGTATGTTGTGTGTTATGTGTGTGTGTGTGTATCTGTGAGTTCATTATTTTTTATACATTAATTTTTTATTTTTTTTTTTCATGATTTTAGTCATTCTTACTATGTACTTTTATTTTGTTAAAAAAAAACAAAAAATAATGAAAATCATTATTTTATATTTATTAATTTGCTTTACAGTGTGTATGCGTATGTGTATGTGTGTGTTGAGTGTTCTTGTTCTTATGTTTAAATATTTAGTTATTGTGTTGTTTGTAGTTCTTTGTAATTGTAATTGTAATTTCTTTACTTTTTGTGTAATTTTGTGATTACACTTGCTCGCATTGTATTGCGTTGCGTGCCGACAGACGAATCCATTATTTCATTATCATGATTTTGTATTTAACGAATAAGGGTGGGGGGAGGGGTAATTATTTTTGTCGTACTTATTTTACGTAATACATTGTTGTTGAGCAAATTCTTTAGTTTTCCTTGGTACACACATAATGTTACTACTTTCCAAATCAATTAAATCGTTTCCCTTCACTCTGGCAGCAGCATAATTAACAAATCATTCTTCCAGTCATCCACATAAGATTGCGCAGAGGAGTACTAAAATCCAATTGATTTGAATGACATATAGTACATATGTGATCATGACCAAATTATTTCAAATGAAAAATATTGAACTAGGAATTTTTCACATATTTACTTAAACCAAAATATTTGCAATTAATGGCCAAACTTCTTGCAAGCCCTAATAACCAAATAACCAAATAAATGTAACTCATACTCCACGTAGTGCGCGTAATGCAATGATAATAATTTCTATTTACATGGAGTTGCACGGGTATTTCCTTGCAGTCAGTCTAGCGATTGCACGTTTTTGAGTTGAAAGATAGTTACCATAATATTATTTATTTGAAGACTAATTTTATTATTATTACTCGCATGTAAAATTTTGTTCTAAAAGTAAACACTGCAAATTATTTGTGCCATGCACAATGTAAATTGCATGTAAGTTGAACTTTTAATTGTTTAGAAAATAAGTAAGAAAAAGCTAAAGGCAAAAGCAAAAACAATAACAACAACAAAAAAGTATATAAGTATGTATATGTTGGTAAGTAAATTGTTTTTTTTTTTTGTTTTTTTGTATTTGTTTTGCCTACCGTTGGAAAATATAGTAAGCTCTATACGTTATATCACAGCTAAAAACCATTAATTTTGTTTGTAAACTTTTTTGTTGTTGCTTTTCTGGTTCTGTGTTGCTGTTGCTGCTGCTGTTGTTGTTGTTGTTGTTGTTATTGTTCACGTTCACATTCACGTTCACGTTCGTTATTTTGTAATGTGTTGTTGATGACTTGATGCTGTCGTTCTAGCTCTTGTTGTTTTTGTTGACTTTGTAACGGTATAGTTAATATATACACGTATTGGAATGAATGTTGGTTGTTGTACGAGTATGTAAGTATATACGATTAAATAAAAAGTGCCTGTTGCCTCTTGATAATTTAAGTATATATGTATTTACATAAATATGTACATATAAATATGTATATGTATGTAGCATCGATATTTGTTGTAATAATTTCACACAAGGGTTCCGCAGTTCTGGTGGTAATGTGTGAGTTTTAAATCATTTTTTGGAAGAAATTCGTTTGTTTTTGCGTTTTTTTTTTAAGTATTTAGGAGTTATTTTATTATTATGTATTATTTGTCAAAATAAACTTTGTTGTTGTGGTAAATCGTTGGGTTTTATTTAACTTGAGTTTTTATTAGATATTTATTTATTTTTTTTTTTTTTTTATATTTATGCACTTTTACTCATCCACAGATTTTTCTCAAAATTTGTATTATTTCATGTTTTATTTTAGAATATCAATTTCGTCTTAGCAACACTTTCTATCGTTCGCTCTCTCTCTCATTCTCGCTCTTCTACTCTCTCTCCCGAAATGCAACAGTGTTCACTGTAGCAGCATGTTGCCCAACTTGTGTATCTGGCTGAATGTTGAGTATAATATTGTTTGTTGTTGGTGTTTTCGTGTGTATATAAGTATGTATGTAAATGTATGTGTGTATTTTAAAGTGTATAAAAAAATTGCTAGGAACTTTTTGACATGCTTGCACCTTTTGGCATAACTTTGAAAAAACAAAATTCCCCAAAAACAAAACTACATATCCTCTGCTACTTTCTCTTGTGCTGCTGGTACTGCTGCCGCCTCTACACCAAGTACATATGCTCTTCTCTACTTTAGCTTGAAATTTTTTTTGACATATGCTAACATTAATTTTTCGTGGTTTTGTTTAAATCAAATCAAATTTCCTAAATGTAGCAAAAACAATTGTGAAACAATGCAGTCGTCGTTTTGAGCATTATTGTTGTAAGATTTTCTGTGATTCTCTTTTTGCATGTTATATCTTTAATATTTTCGGACTAAATTTTAGGCACACTACAACAACATCGACTGAATCGAATTTCTATACTCCACAGCTCCAACACTCGTCACAAACACAAATTTATTAAACATATTTTAATATTCTGTGCTTTACATTGTATGTATATTTCTTAGAACATTTCAATCTTGCTTGAAAAAACACTTCTTAATTATTTCGTGCAACTCTTTTTATTTTGCCAATACTTATTATCTTGTCATTATTAAATAATCATAATTGTGTGTGTTGTTAACGTTATTAAAATTTTGCTAAAAATCAAAAAATCTTAACAAAAATATCACTTTTTTCTGCAATTTCTTGTCCTTTGTCCGCCGTCCGCACCGTTGGACAATTCGTTTGTAAATGTTCGTAGCTCGTACGGTTAATTTTCACTTTCGCCCTTAAAAAACGAGAAGATGAAAAGCTTTTGCGTAGACAATTTGTCTCTGTAGGTATACTATAGTGAGCGTAAGAGCGAGCAGCGTCAGCGACAGCGTGAGCGTGAGAAGTTTGTGTGTTTAGTTAAAGCTTCATGTTAATCATCCTTCGTGTTATTCGTGGTGTGTATTCGTAGCTGCGGTTTCGCTGTACAAGGCCTTCTCGTTCATATCTCAGAGTCAATGTCAACGTTAGAGCCTCTGCTGGAGCACAGTGTATCAGTTGTTGTTGTTTGGGAAAATGACAATTACTGCGGCACTGACAATGACAATCACTTACATGCGAGAAGAGTGAGAGGAGCAGTATTTTTTTTTTGTTGGCTTAATGCAAATAAACAGTTGTTGTTGTGGTTGTTGTGGTTGTTGATTGTTGCTGCTTATTCTACTCTCTTAAACTTTTTCAATTCTACATATACGATTATAAATTACGTATGCTCCTATTTTGTTTTGTTTTTGTTTTTGTTTTTTTGTTCGCATTATATTTTTCTCTTATTCGCTTTATTACTTTTATTTGCCAAGTTAACAGTCCAGTCGTGTTGCGCTCGTTTCTACGTCTAAATTTAGAGCGCGCAGTAGCATTTGATGACGCACACACTTTTATAGTTGCAATGGCAGCAAAATCTCGTTGAAATGCAAAGTAACAGTAGAGGTCATTGCAGAGCGACGGTGCTTACTAAGTAGTAGGTAGCATCAGTTCTAATCATCAGTTCTAATTCAATTTTCCTATTTCGAATTTCATTACTTTTTGAACAAATTCCTTATCCTTGATAATACAGAACATTTCGCTCGTTTGTTGCAAGACTGTCATAACTCAAACAACATCAATTTGGAGAAAAATGCAAATAATCTCTCACGTGACAATCATGGTTACAATTATGAGTTTTACATAAGATAAAACACTATACCATATAACGGTTATTTCTGTATACTTATGGTAACTCGAATTATTTGTGTTTAAGACAGTGTTGTAGCAAACCGAGGGATTTGTATTTTGAATATTTTATTATGCATTTAGTATATGTACGTACAATATTTTCGAAAACTAATAACCTTATATACTTACATATAATAGTTTCAGATGATTTATTAGCCGGAAAGGTAAACAGTCTCTCACATAAAACATGTAGTTCTTGAAATTCTTTTATCTATTTACCATTTACATGCTAATTTATTAAGAATGCTATGAATCTCATTAGTTTAGCCTTCACTCTGTACAAACTGAGATTAAGAACGAAAATAAGAAAATATGCTAGTAGAAGTCGGTGAAATACGAAGCTGTCTAAGCTTTTTCTCGACCCTCTTACTAATCAACAAACAACATTAGCAAAATTCCGTTGAATTTCTTTCTGCAACTCGTAACTTTCTTTTGCTTTCAACTCTTACCTTTAAGATACGCACACATAGACAATCAAATACAGAGTGAGTATACACGTGAGCATTTAATATCGTATCCTTGCAAAAGTATTCGTATGTAGTAGAAAATAGATTTAGTTTGTTGTTGTTGCTGCTGCTTTCTCTTCGTTGACCTTTGATTAATTTTTGCCTATGGTGTTGAGAAATGGGAAAACTTTTCTTGAAAGATTAAATATTATTCAAACTTTTCGCCAATGGTTGGTATATGGGTGTAGGAAATGTGTGTGCGTGTGTGTGTGTGTGTATAGGCACTTGCTTGTGTTAAAGTAGGCTGTCCGTATATACTTCAGTATGTTCTAAGAAATATTTGAGCATACATACATACATATACATACTATGTGGTTATATAGGTCGTTTGGGTCGTTATAACAAAACGTATAATCTCAAGCGCAGCTACTTAAACATGGCTACATATCGTTGTTACCTTAATGTAGAAAGGTCCTAACTAATAGTTTTTGTGTTTCAATATGGAGATTTTCTGCAGATTCATTCTAATTAAATTAACTATTATTTTTTTTTTGAATTTGCCAACAATTTGATTTTGAAAAAAAAATAAAATAAAATAAATAAATGTTCGTTAGGTCTTTTCTACATTAAAGTAATGTTATACTACATTTACGAAAGAAAAACCATAACAGTTTATTGTTTTTTAATTGAAGTAAATGAGCGATAGTGAAAAAAGTACGATGAAGAAGAGTTATGGTGTAGTAAAGTTAATGTAGAAAGGAAAACCCTTTCGATATACAACGCAAATTATGGATTTTCATTAGTTTGTATCTCTATGTAAAAACAATAACAATTTGATTTAAGAACCTACCGATAAGAGAATGAGATAAAAGTTTAGAATAGTTAAATTTTCTTATAATTAATGTATCGAGCTATAGAGCAGGGTAACGAGTTCGTTCTTGTCAAATTCTACTTAGTTGCCAAATGAATGAACCGAAAGAAATATGCTGGCTACATCAAACCGCAGACATCATTCTGAAACAATTTATCAAAAACCGCCGTAGCTGAAACTTAAACTATCTTCTTGTAGCCGTCAAGCAACGCAACTAACTCTTGGTTGAGTTTTATTTTTTGTTAATATTTTTAAAAATGAATCTACACATACAACTACTCTCATTAGTTACAACCCTGCAACCCTCAAGATGCAGTGAGTGAAGTGAGTCAGAGGTGAAATTAAACCGCAAGCAGCGACTAGCAGAGAATGTATTTAACTTTTTCTACAATGATTTTTAACTGCGATTTGCATTTTGTTCCCTTCCCTTCCTTTGCTTTGTTTTTTGTTTTTAATTTTGTTGCTTTATTATTTCGTGATTCAGTGATTTTGCCTCACTCGCTCGCTTCCACTTCATATCCCTCACAGCTGCAGCTCATTTAATAATGATGATGATGATCATGATGTGATGTGATGATGTGTTTTGGATATTGTGAATGACTCAATGTATCGCGCCGTAGTAGCAGCACCACACGAATGACTTTTGCCATATCGGCATAAGCTAATGAGCGCAAAATATCGCACACACATGTGTACATACTTACATGCATACATATACACATACATATTAATCTGTGGCAATTTGACCGAGTAGCTTCTGTTTCAGCCGAAACCGAAAGCAAAAGTTATTATAAAAATTATATAACTTGTGTTTTAAGCCTTCCGTCAGTTAAATGGGAGGATAGTCTCTAAAATAGTCTCTAATTCAGTTTTCGTTCACATTGACTTCATTAGATATACAAAGACATTTACCATCCTCAAAGCGAAAACAAACTAAACACTGTGTGTGTGTGTGTGTGTTGTGTGTGTTGAGTATAAAAAATGCAGCGAGTGAGAACTGTAAACGAAATTATTGAGAGCTAAAACGAATTAAAAGAATTGTAAGAGCGAAGTAGAGCAACGTCGGCTGAGCGCAATTTTTCTATTTCGTTTTTGTTTACTTATTTGACTTCTCGCTCACACAATTTTTATACCCTACACACTCTGTGTACAGGGTATATTGGTTTTAAACGAGTAACGGTTGCAGTTAATACCCACAATTAGGCTTCGTAGGTGTGAACATATACAGGGTTAATCATTTTGTCGTTTCAAAAGTAAACGTAAATAAAAGACATAGAAAATTCAATTTTTGACCTTGACATTATGTGTGAAACACCATACCATGTAAATGGCTACCTCGAAATCTATTCCTTCGATGTAATTTTCGACCACTTTTTTTTTATAAATTTTGGGCGGTATCGCGTCCATAACTTGACAAATGTTGACTTTTATGTAGCCCAAGTGCTACAAAAAAGTTCAATGGCGTCAAATCGAATGATCGTGGCGGCCAATTGAAGTCGCTGAAACGCGTTCTGGAAACTTCTGGCGTAATAAAGTCAAAATCGGTCGCGTCGTATGGATTGTAGCGCCTCTTGTTGCTTGAGCTGGACTTTACACACATGGAGGTGAAAATCTATGTAAGTGCAAAATATGCCGTATCCAGTCGTAGACAGGCTCAATTTCAATTACAGAAGCGATATTTTTAACAGAGCGTAGAAGTACATTACCAGGTACAAGTATGAAACCGGAAATGACATATCTGTGTCGCTGGTTAAAACTATACGCTCTGTCAAACCAAATCATTGGCGTCATTTCTTCACATTTAGTTCTGTCAAAAATATTCAGTTCATAACCAATCAAGTTTCTAACAACACCATATTTTTTTTCGCTTTTTCGAGTAAAACTATCGAATTTTGTGCTACTACAAACTGCGATATGCCCACATCATTGATTTGATTTTCTGTTTCCAATTGAAGAAATATGCTTTGGAATCCCATCGAATGCTTGTGGAAGCTTACGGCCAGCACGCTCTAGGCAAAACACAGTGCAACGAGTGATTCAATAAGTTTAAAAGTGGTGATTTTGATGTGAGAAACGAAGAACGTGGAAGACCACCGAAAAAGTTTGAAGATGGCGAATTGCAAACTTTAGTCGATTAATGCAAGTACAACTTGCAGAACAATTAAATGTGACCCAACAATGAATTTCTCAACGTTTAAAAGCCATGGGACTGATTTTGAAGGTGCGAAGATGGGTGCCGCATTAATTGACTGAAAGACAGCAAGAACATCGAACAACCACCTGTGAAATACTTTAGTAGATATTCGCATGATATGCTCCAGCAAAAAGTATTTAAATATGGAAACGTTAACACCCTTATTGAGAGTTCCGGGCGAAAAAATATTCCGCGTGAACTTTTCCCCTTATTGGCAATTCCGCCCGAACAAAATTTTACTGTGAATGGCATAGAGCATTTCGAACACACTATTGCGAACATGAACAACCGTTTTTACGTGTTCAGACATAATTTATTCAATTTATTTTGAACACATTCAGACATAAGATAAGAACTAACCTAATTTATACTTAATATACTCGTAAATACGTTTAAAAAACAAAAGAAATAAATAAAAATATTGAATTTAGTACTTGAAACGAGAATTAAACTAAGTTTGGTAAAAGTGAATTGGGAACGCAAATTTCTTATACTTGTTTATTCCGAAGAATGTCCAATTTAATATTATCTATTTCCAGCATTCGACGATTCTTCTCAATTTTAGTTTCTACTTGCTCCTTTCTCAATTTCTCCATTTCCAAGTTATGCCTTTTCATTTCCAATATCGCTTCACCCAGTTTGGCGCACAAATCTTGCTGCATTTCCAGCTCTTTTAAGACTACTTCGTTAGTTGTCATCTTACAGGATTTTCCTTTGGAGTTTAATCTTTCTTGATTAACAGCTGCTTGACTTGGGATAAGAGGATCAGACGATGAACTCATGGCTTCAATTAATGGCTGATCTATGCTGCTTTGCCCACATTCCCCCAACATTTAATTTTCGAGAAATGTTTCTGCTTCTGGGCTTAACCCTTTTTCCTGCTCAGCCTTCTACAGCCTCCTTCATTGCAATGAGCTGAAAAATGGTCTCTTCTGCAGGTGAAAGTTTTTGGGTCTTGTTAGGTTCACCTCCTGTTTTATTTTATTCAATGAAGCCTTCTTCCGTACGTAGCGCTTTTGATCTGACCAAACCTAATCAAAAAGGATTCTATTAGCTAAAGGCTTATATAATCAATTAAATTCATATCTTTTTGCATTCAGATACGGCCTTCACTGGTGGGCCTGACGTGTTCAACTCCAATGTTAATTTCTTCCAAAATTGCGACACTTTTTCACGATTTTCCTTGACAAAACCTCTAGCAATATCAGGTTTCTCCAGCATTCTATTCAGTAGAACTTCGCTTTGTACCTTATTTATTTTTTTAATCCTGAAAAACATACAAAAATTATTTATCTCACTATTCTTTGTTTTAACAATGCAAAACTTACATTTTTGCGGTGTTTTCGCACCCAAAAGTGAAGTGAAAAGAAAAGGTGAAAAAATCAAAATATTCCGTGTGAAAAAAGTGTTGCCAATAAGGGGAAAATATTCGAACATGAAAATTTACCGCCCGGAATTCATAATAAGGGAAAAATGAAAAGTGAAACATTCCGGGCGAATGTCGTATTCACAATAAGGGTGAAAATCTATTTCGCATAATGTGCTCAATTAAAATTGATACGAAACTACGTAACTTGGTAATATTTCATAAGAATTTTTATCAAAAAGTTGAATATTTAATAACGATTCTTTAAATTCAATAGGAGTAGCAGAAAATTGTAGTAGAAAAAGTTGTTAGAAAAAGTGTTAGAAAGTAGTGTTACAAAAAATAGTAAAACTAGTAAGTGGAATAGTATGAGAAAAGTAGTAGAAATATTTGTAAAAAGTAGTAGCAGCAATAGTAGTTGAAAACTAGTAGTAGAAAATAAATGGATGTGGTATTATCAATTTGACAAATTCAAAAAAGTAGTAGAAATAATATCACTGGCACACGAAATCAATCCTTTT
Organism: Palloptera scutellata; assembly: GCA_958295655.1. Classification (NCBI taxonomy): domain Eukaryota; kingdom Metazoa; phylum Arthropoda; class Insecta; order Diptera; family Pallopteridae; genus Palloptera; species Palloptera scutellata. The sequence continues at coordinate 69,426,420 of OY282450.1, forward strand.
TCGTTTTAAAAATCTCGGTAAAGATGTTTCATTCTTTTTGTTTTCTTAGTCAAAAAACAGTGGTCCTGTCACAAGTGTGAACTAGAAATTTACGAGAAAATAAAATGTCCCAGTAAAGATGTTATCAAATCAGAAATATTTGACGCAAAACTCATAAAAATTTAACCCACCGTTGAATGCAAAAAGTTATTTTATTTGTTCAGGGTGTGTAGGGTATGTAGAGTTCGGTCACGCCCGCACATACCTTTCCGACTAGTTTACATTGTTTTTGCTTCAAGGCTGCCATTTATACAATTAATATTTATTGTATAGCAGTATAACGCCGTATACGAGTGTGTATGAAGTGTTTACTCTCCCCTCTCTTCCTCTCTTTCTCTCCCTTCTTACTCGCTCTCCCAACCTAGTCCGTCTTACTTTTTTGATGTGTAGAGATAAGTGATCTGTGTATCAGTTGTGTGAAGAGCGGAAGAGTGCGGTAGCCGAATGAGGAGAATGAGCTCGCGCGCCAAATTATCGCAAAAATAGAACGTAAACATTTTTTGTTTTGTTTTGAGAGAAAATTGAATTGAATTAAATGAAAAATTTGCTCTGTTTTTAGGGTTGTTTATAAATGGCATAAGTTCGCAATCAAGATGGAAATGCTCCAACATTTGTTTGCAGTTTGTCATGTCGCTACAACGCAGGGAAACGACAACGATAACGTTTGTAGCTAACTCAACTCGTTGTGTAAAGTTGCTTTTGATGCAAAAGTTTTTACAGTCAGTCCAGAACGACAAATACCCTGCACTGTTAGAAAACCTGTTGAGACTCTCTCTTCATCTGTCTCCGTTGCTGGACTAAAAATTTACAATCAGCTAACTGCCGACACTTTTTATAAATTAACATAAATATTATAAAATAATTGCAAAAATGCTTTCGAACAATTCACATCAAGCTTCAATTTATTACTCCTTAATTCAGTTGAAACAAATAACAACCACAGGCCATTTGAGCTCTAATGGCAGACATCCCCTTTCACTCCATGATTTGCTGTAAAAAAAATATTATAAATTTTGTTTTGAAGATTTTGGTTTTTGCACGTTGCGCGACACTTTTTTTTTTGGCTCTTTCTCATCCATTTAATGTTTCACGCTAACTCGAAAAATTTTCATTATACATTCTCAACAATTATTGTGATTTCCTTTTACGCGTTTACGCCAGCAAAATTTAATGCAAAAATATATTCAAAGCAAAAGTAAATTACTTATTTTGAAACTTCTTAGCTTCCCACTCACTTGGTGCTAAAGTTGACCGCACATTTAATTCCATTTGCCACGGGTGACTCGGTGACGGTGATGCTAAGCAAATTGGTTGGATTTCAAGTCCTCGCCATCTTTGGCAAAATCTATTTTTAGAAACGTAAGTAAGTACAGTTGGTAAGACGACAACGTCTCGTCTACGGAAAAGAGAAGTAGTCAGCCATTTTAGGGTTGATTAAAAGAAGCACTTATTACGAGAGCTACGAGAGGAGGCGAGGCATTACGATTAACAGCCAACAGGGAACATTTAAGGTGCTTCGAGTTTTTACTGCTACTTCCAACTGCTACCGTTTTAATGATTTTCCATCATTTCTGCAAGCTGTTTTCTTTGCGTTCGTGTGTGTGTGTTTAGATGGGAGTGTATGAGTAAATGGATTTAGAAAGTTGGGAAATGATGAGGAAAGGATGATGCTTTTATTTCGAATATTTATTTTAGAGTGCAGCAACGCAATCTTTTCGCTGAGGATTTCAGCTTGAATTAAGTTATTTTATTTAGTAGCAAATGTAATCAAGAAAAAGTTTATAACAATTTTAATCGGCTTACATTTGAAACATGTGTTTACATAAAAAGAAATTGTATGAAGTAGCTTCACAATTGTAAAAATACGTTTATTGCCCCTAGCGATTGCTGCCCCCTTCTCCTCACTTTGGCTATCGGGGTTTTCTTCCATCCCAAACTTTTCATCTGACAATGTGGCCAACTCTCCACTAATATTCACCAGAAGGTTTGAGGTATCGAAAATTCTTTGATTAGGTTTATTTAATATAGAAAAGAAGGAAATGAAGCTAGGCCAAGCCTAGTGATGAACAACAAAATGATGACATACCATTTTCACTCTACTTACTCGTAAGTTATGGTGTGTTTGATGAGACTATTAAGGAAATTTTATAATTTTGATTTTGAAGCGTAACTTCTTATAGCATGTGCAATAATTATGATCGGTGAGATCGTTGTTCCCCCCCGCCCCCCCCCCCCCCTTGCATCCTAAAAGTATATACAAGTTTTTTTTTCATATAAGACTTTACTTTCAAGAGCCCATGGAGGGCCTAGGCTGAGCTTTTCGCATCCACTCATGTGTTGCGTGTTATATTTGTACATGAACGGAAGAGACCCACAGTTTAATGCCGAATCCGAACGGCGAAGTGAAAAGCTTTTCATGGCAATTTTTACTCTTGTAGGTTTGCCATTGCCTGCCAAGAGGTGGTGCCGTGTAGAGACATTATTTTTGCTACGTTTTGATTTTGCCTGTGCCGACCACACAGCAACCATAATATAAGACAGCTATTTTTATAGTACATTACAAACACCAATAATGTTAACCTGTTGTTCATGTACCACGGTTTTGGAAGTAAGTAAGTTGCAATATATAAAACAAAAGCAAGTTGTCCGTGAAAAGTTTCACCTCACCCGATTACACTTAATTTTCTTTTCCTTTTTTTTTTATATACCCTATGTCATTTTTACAATTTGTGTCCTTGAAATTAATTTGACATTTAAATTTCTAACCACACAAATTTCAATATTTTGCAGTGATTTTACATCTTCCCCACATCCTTAACTTTACAGCAGGAAAATATCTGCATTACTCCCAAGGTTTTACCCAAAAGTATCTACAAGCCTCGGATCTTCTCATGTCTTCCCCATGAACCTCATACATAAGTGTGGACGTGTGAGCAAGCGAGCAAGTAACTAATCACTTCCTTGCCTCGCTGTGCTGCACGAAGCAGCGCAACCTATTACTAGCAATAAAATATCAAATGGGTCAAGGATAAAATGCAACACCAGCATACCACCAGCACGAAAATAGCAGCAGCTGTAGCAGCATCGACATACAATGGAGGAAACGACAAAAAGCCACATATCATAACTAAGTAATTCGTAGCTCCTTCCTCTCAGTTTACTTCTGATAATATTGTTATTGTTGTGGTACAGCATTCATTGTTGCCTTTTCCTCCATGCCTATTATGCGAGTTGTGTAAATGAATTACTGCTACTGCCTGCAAGAATATTTCAAGTTGCAAATTGTGAATATAATTTGTTCCTGCCTCCGACTGCCGCTGACTGCCTAACAGTTATTTGGCCTGCCTGTTATTTATGTGTGTTCAGAAGAATGTGCACTGAGAAAGTTTCTTCTTCTTCCTTCGTTTCTTTTTGGCATTGAAAGCCGAAATGTGTGGGACTCGCTTTTCAGCTCACCGCACAAAAACTCTCCGCAGCGCACCTCTGTTTCCCTTCCTCTATCGCTTTCTGCTCTTCCTTTATTGTCATGCATATGTGTGTGTAAGCTTGTGAGTGAAGTGATTTGTAAAATGAATTTTTTGTTCCACATCAACAAGTTTCCTCTTCTCTCTCGCACTCTCTCTTTTTTACTCTCATACTGTATATATTTTTTATTCGCTGGTCTCTCGTATCTTTCTATCAATTATAATGATTTTGTGTGTGTGTGTGTGTGTGTGTGTTTGTAAGTGACTTCGGGAGAGGAAAATCATTTTTCATTTAGTATTTCATGTAGGACGTGAAATCTGACACACCGTAAATGGCACATATTTAGCTTATGTATACGAATGAATATGAATTACAATGTAGCGTTGAATCTAATCCAAAAGCAAATCAAGTGCCAAATATGTTGAAATTATCGGATTTCAGTGTTTGATCATATTTTACCAGCGTTTGGATGACTATAAATCTGAATACCGATGACAGACGGAATATGTCAACATCGATTGGAGTTCAAAATGTTAATATCCAATCATCGGTATTCAAAACTTTCAAATATTTTTAACAATGTGTACAGGTGGTGGTTTGGCCTTTTATGATTTGGAATTTGATTTTGGTGTAAATAAGAAACGAATCATTTCTTTTCAATGTGGTTGTTTGTTTATTCGAAAGTACAATCATTCCGGTTAGTTGTGGAAAACTTTTTCATTCAAATGACTTCCTCGGTCATGTGCCTTGCAGTAGCCCATACGATCAATAAAATTTTTCAGTACATTTTCAACCGGAACGGAGCAGTACTTGATCGATGGCTGCACCAATTTCATCCTTAAGAGCCTCAAGAGTTGCTGGATGGTTAGCGTAACACTTATCTTTAACGGCTCCCCACAAATAATAGTCCGACGAGTAACTGCGTGGTGGCAAATGCACTGCACCAAAACGGCTAATAACGCGATTTTGAAACTTCCGTCGCAGAAGATCGATTGTGTTGCAAGGCTTGTGTGAAACGACGTGCCAGCCTGTTGGAACCAAATGTTGTCCTTAGTCCATGTCTTCTAAAATAGCAAAAAATTATCAGTTATCATTCTGCGATAGCGTACACCGTTCACTGTCACGCATCTTCCTTCCTCTGAGCAACAGCAAAATTTGTTCGATTGTGCGAATTGTAGAAGTACGAGAACGTGTTATTTTACAAGTTGCGTTCTACCAAACTTTGAACGTAGAATCTTACACTTTCGGTAGAAGAATCCCCATTTTGCAAATAAATTTTTAGTATTGCGACCCATTTCGTTAACCGCAATTATTTCACTGGCGGTAACGAAAACCGCACCACCTCAAAATAACATGAAAATACGAAAATATTGATGGGGAATATTTATTTTTTTTTATAAATATTATTATGATTTTATAATTATGCAAAGTGTAAGAACGGAAAAATATTACTGAAGCTCAAAAACGTATTATTTTTGGCAAAAACTTAAATGCAAGAAAAATTCGAAATTTTTCAGAAAATGTAATTTATTTTTATAATATTCAAAACTAAACAGTATCTATTAGTCTTTAAAGTGGTTTTCAAAAGCTAACATCAAGCTACAAGAAAAAAAAAATATCAGAGGATGTTGCTCCTCCCTTAGCCCGTATTCAACGGCATCGAATCAACCAAAATTTGTAGGTTATCTTTGGTAATAACTTGATACCAAACTTTATTTAATGCAAAAATTATTATTTTTTTTTATTTTCGGGCTTTTGTTCAGCAACTTTGCGCTTCATAATATGCCATAAGTGCTCGATAGGATTCAAATTGGGCGAGTTTCCCGGCCAAGTCAGGCGTGCAATTCCGATGTCCGTGAATATTTTTTCAAGCTGTGAAAAAAGAATTTTATTTTTTAATGTTCTGTTTTCAATTTTACATTCTGTAAGAATAAAGCAAAAAATAACATGTAAAATTTATCGATTTTACACGGTGGCAAGTCGCAGAATCGTCCTGGCGTTCATACTGCAGGATAAATGCTCTTCAAGAGCAGCTGGCACTAAGTTTTCCTTTATGACTTGCCCGTATTTTTCAGCATTCATAGTTCCTTCTAAAAAGTACAAAAGACCACGTACGTACGTAGTAGGAAAAGCATCCCCAAATCCTCTGGTTCTGTGGGAATTTCACTGTTTTTACAATATAGTTTTCTTTATAACGTTCACCATTGGAACGGCGCACGTACTGCAAATTAATGGCGCATAGCAGATTAAATTTGCTTTCATCAGACCAGATGACATTTCGCCACTGCTCCAGTGTCCAGTTTTTATAGTTTTTAGCCCAAGCTAGATGCGCTTTTCTCATTTTTTCAGTCAATAATGGCTTTTTTGCAGGACGCCTTCCATTTAAACCAGCTTCTCGCAGTCTCCTGTGTGCAGTTTCAACACTAATATTTACGCAATGATAGGTTTCTAGCTCGGCCCGAATAGTTACTGCACTTTTAAATCGATCCGATCCTTTGTGCTAATATTTTTTATAAGGCTATCAATTCTGTCATTGGTTGCACGTTTAGGCCTGAAATTCCGATGTCCGTGAATATTTTTTCAAGCTGTGAGGCCCAGATCCTTTTGTCCTCTCCAGGGACTCCATAGTATTCTTTTTTGTTTTTAAACGGATAATTGTAAAATGTGAGCAACCCAATTTTTCAGAAATAGTTCCGGTAGGAAAGTCCTTGGTCCACTAATGTAAGTACAGCGACTTTTTTGTCATGTGTCAGCTGCTTATATTTTGCACTCATTACTGCACTTATTCACTCACAAAAAACCCTTCTGCTTTAAACAAATGCACTAGAATAACTAATTTCTGTTGTCAACACATTTGGAATAATTAAAACCGGAAAATCCCCTTTATCGTAGCAAGAAAAAATAAGTAAATTACCCAAGTTTTTACATATTAAAAAAGTGTTGCCAGTGGTGCGGTTGTCGTGACCGCCAGTGTAAAACTAATTTCCCGTCATAATACGAATGACATTCAAACTAACCAGTAGTTCATATTCCAAATGTTAGATGGACCACCCTTTATCTTTATTATGTGTCTGACATATTCACAATTTTCTGTTAAACGTTACTTCTATCAGTGGGGCAAGCCTGGAATTGCTTGCAACTCGGCGGTGTGTGACTTTTGTTTTCTATTAATTTATTTTACATATTTATACGTGAGTATATGTATATGTATGTATGTAAGTATGTATGCACATACATTCACAATCAAGCACATAAAGTACATATTAATATTTTATTTACCAAATGCCTGGCTTCAATCATTGCGTCCCAAAGTGTGTCACATAAACACGCCATCAGAAGCACTTGCTCGCGCACACACATCTATACATACATATGTATGTATCGTTATCTTAATGTAGAAAGGCCCTAACTAACACTTTTTTCGAAACTAAAATTTTTTGCGAATTCGAATGGATTGTAGTCAATTTCATAAATCAAGTCAATTTCAGTCCAAATCACGATAATGAAAAATAAAATGTTAGTTAGGCCCTTTCTGCACTAAAGTACATACCACATTGCGAGCACTATTCTCTCTTGCTAGTATGTTTTACACCTGTATGTGTGCAGTATCCGGTGCTTGTCCTCCAAGCCAAGTCGCATAAATTGCATTTTCAATTGCACCTGATTCGATTTCGACGACAACCAACCAAACGACCCGAGGAGTGATGACAACAACAACAACGACACTCTGCATGTCTCTGCATTTCTCTGCTGTGTGTGTGCGTCTATGTTTATAAATGTTGTACATTTGCATTCGCAGAGAGCGCCATTTGTGGCATATTGTATGACGCTGAGCTGCGAGAAAGTAACAGCCTTGAAATTATAAACAACATTTGTGCCATCGTCGACATCAGCATTATCGTCATCGGCACAGTCTTCACGGCCAATTCATCATAAATCTACTTACCGCCAACAGGATACATACATACATACATACATACGTATGCATGTAGTGAAGTTAATAATTGAGTTTTCCCACTTTGCATTCAATTGGCCCCAATTGCCGACCAGCCAGCCAGGCAGCCATGGTCTACATTTTCTACATTGCTGCAAACTGTTGCTCAGCTGAAGGCAATCGAAAAGGGGATGTTGATAAAATATATGCACAGGCACAAATATGTTAGAAGCCAACAAATATTCTGTTGTAGTAGTGTTTGTGTTTATCTTGCTCTAATATTGTTTTTGCTTGCTTGTTTTATTTACGTTTTTCGTAAGTGCGCCGTCGCTTTTTTCTTTTTCAGCGATTCGTTTTGTTCTCTATTTCTATTTTATTTATTTGAGGTACCCATTTCAATTTCAAGGAATACCAAAAGTTTACCTGAATTCCTCCATGCTTTTTAAGAGAAACGAGTGTTTACTGAATTCCATGCTTTTTAAGAGAAACGAGTGTTTACTGAATTCCATGCTTTTAAAGAGAAACGAGTGTTTGCGAAGACAAAAAAGCTGGAAGCTAAGAGAGGAATGAAGCTTCAGAAAGAGACTTTGAATTTTTAGTTGTTGTGCGTCATATTATTTAAGTAGCAGTGGTAATGTCATGCTTCACAGGAACAAAATTTATTTTTTTAATTTTACTAATTGGAATTTCATGATTTACACTCAGCTTAAATAATAGAGCTGCGACTTAAATTCATCTAGATAAAATTATAACCTGGCAGGTCCCCATATATTTTTCATAGACCGTAGCTGACCATGCTTTTGTAAAAAAAAAAAAAAAAACTATTTGCAAAAATAATCAAATTTCAACCCAAATGCAATGAGGTTTTATTAAGCGACCTGAGCGACCTGAGTGTTATTTCTAGAATACCAACTTCTCAGGTTGGTGCCCTAGTTTGTGGCATGGTACTCTCTATATACCATATGATTAGTTCTTCCTCAGGTCGCTTTTTCAACTTTATTATGCTAAATAGAAACATTTGACCTGTTAACCTTGAGCTTTTTTTACAAATGTTAAAAGAAATATAGCAGAAAATCTAAAAAACCATTACGGGCAGGAGCAAAAAACAAAACCTCCTCTTTGTGGAACAGCAGAAACAACATATGCATGTATCTGTTGTGGGTGCTACTAGCCATAACCTTGTGGAAGGCCATGAAAAGCCAGCAAGCGAGCAGCAGAGCAAAAGCTCTGCAGAAAAGCAAACAGGTTGTAAAAATATAGAAGGAGAAAGCTTTTGCACTCTTCCTCTGCGATGCATACAAATTCTTGTGCTCTGCACACTTTCGCAGCAAACCTCAATGAAAAGTAGGTCAATAGAGCAATATGAAAAATCACTTGTGTTCCCGTTGTTGCTATTGTTTTTGTTTTCGCAAATGTTGACATCTACTTTTGTGTCGGAGATTAAAGAGATTTTCTCATTTACACGTACACACAACATGCATAGTAAAAAAAACCAACGAGTATGCCTTAAAGCTTTCTACATGAGCTCTCTTTTAATAGTGCTTGCTTTTTGTTGTTGCTGCGAGTTTAACGCGCGAATAGAGTACAAAGTGTATGTAGAGAGACTTTTAGTTAGGTGCTGGTTGTATTGGTGTTCGCTGTTCGATGAACACATCATATTTTACTCTCGTGCAGGGTGTAGTGGTTACAGAGTTGCATTTTGTCGAAATTCAGTTCTTTTTGTAATACAATTTTTTGCGCAACGACAACACTAAATGGTACTTATACCAAAAAACTTTAAACGATTTTATCAATATGGAACGTGAAATTAATAATATAATTGAAAAATTATGAATATAATATGATTTTTCTTCAATAGTTTTATGAATAATATATTTAATATTCACGTTTAAAAACTAAAAACATTCGCAACTTCGCTGTTCTGCATTTGAAAATAGTGATGCACAGGTTTGCATGTTTTCCTTCTATTTTACATAAATTTTTTTTCTTTTTTTTTAGTATAATAACTTATTGACACCCTGAATACTCGGCGTGCTCGGTGTACATTTCACCCAGCATATCGTGTTCGGTGTGAGAGTGAGTAAAAGCTCTTTTTTCGTGTTCGGGCAACAACAATTGCATGGTGTTCGCCGAGCAAAATTTGAATATAACCACAGCCTTAGACTTGTATACCACATCATAAAATGTGAAGAAATAAACAGTAATCCGAATCCTTCCTGTTTCTTTCAATGAAGACATGAGCATGAACTACTTAGTGCCGTTTTGTTGTATAATAATGTCGTCTTGTTGTTTCTTTGTAGGAAAAAGATCAATATGGGAATGAAGTACAGCGCTTGGCTCGTCCACTTCCCGTTGAATATTTGCTCGTTGATGTGCCCGCCTCCACTCCGCTACAGCCTCAGTACACCTTTACACAATACGATAAGCGTCAGCCATTCCCAGTTGAGAATCGTTACCTGGATGGACATTTGCAAGATTTTAATGCACTGAGCACATATCTTTCGAACTGGAAGGACGAAGAGTTCCTCGAGGCAATTTCCGATTTTCATTTGCTAGTGTATTTGTATAGAATGGACATGTTGCCAATGCGCCAGCATATGGGCCAATTGCTGGAGGCTGTGCGTACAAAGAATCCTATTTTGGCTCAGGGTTTCAAAACGGAAGAAGCATGGAAGCTATTGGAATCATTGATACACGCTAGCTCAGGTGGTTCAGGGTATGTAGAAATGCAATAAGAAGC